>OX638363.1:33806792-34334179 GCA_951812935.1 Hermaeophaga mercurialis
TAAACAATTTTTTAAACCAACTACTTAATTACAAACCAAAATTCACGGTCGTTAACTCTTTAGACCTCATTAACAAGACTAAAAATTTAGTTCTTCCCCATGATATAAAATTAATTTCCTTTGACGTTTGTAACCTTTACACTAACGTTCCAAAAAATGAAACTCTCCCTATAGTTAAAAATCTTTTATTAAAAAACAATATCAATCCAGATACAATAACATTCACCCTTGAACTCTTAAAAATCTGTCTGGACCAAGATTTCTTCCTTTTTAATAATAAATTTTACCAGCAACCTCATGGCTTAAGTATGGGTAATCCTCTGAGTTGCCTGATGGCTGATCTCTTCCTAGATCATCTTGAAAATGAAAAAATTCTTATTCCTACTAATAACCAATTTATTCTTAATTGGCATAGATATGTTGACGACATTTTTGTTATCTTCAAAGGTAACTCTTCAGATATTAATAACTTTCTTCTTTTTTTGAACAATCTCCACCCTAACATTTCCTTCACAGTTGAAATTGAAGTGAATTCCTCGATTAATTTTCTTGATCTGTCCATTACCCTTTCGAATAACCAACTTTCTTTTGACATATATAGGAAACCTACTCAAACTGATCATCTTATCAATTTCCATTCCAATCACTCTTTCCAACATAAAATGTCCGCTATTTACTGCTATGTTCACCGCTTACTCAATGTTCCTTTATCCCCAGACAATTTTTCCAAAGAAGTTAATATCTTAAAACAATTAGCTGTTAACAACAGTTTCCAGCCAAATATTATCGATAAAGTCCTCCATAAATTAAAACTAAAACGTAACATACAACAAGCATATAATGTAAGTCCTGTCCCTTCGACTAATTTAAAATATTTCTCATTACCTTACCTAGGAAAAATTTCCCATGACATTTCCAAAATCTTCCGAAATTTAGACAATATCAAGATATCCTTCAAAAACAACCTTTCCATTAAATCGTTACTTAGTCACACAAAAGATTCTCTTCCCATCCTTGACAAAAGCGGTATTTACAAACTTTCTTGTTTAGATTGTAATTCAACTTACATTGGAAAAACTGTTCGAAAACTGGACATTCGAATCAAAGAACACATCAGATACCCTGATAAGTCCACCTTTGGACACCATTTAAAATTTAACAAACACAATTTCAACCCCCCTGAAAACGTTAAAATTTTACACAACATCTTCAATTGTAACTTTAAACTTGATCTTCTCGAAGATCTTGAAATCCTTCGTGAACTAAATAAACCTTCCTCCTCCTGTTTAAACACCCAAATTCACCTAAATATTAACAAATTTAACCCATTATTCAAAAGTTTGTAAGTGTGTGGTAAGTAATCACTTCTTTTATTTTTAAAACCTATTTAAATTAACCACTAGTCAACATATTCTTCTCTCCTACATCCACCTTCATATTTGAACGTCTCTCAGATCTATTCTTCCTTTTTATTGTCCTGGCCTTTTACCTTTCCCTTTACTTAAAAATAACCTTACTCTTTTTCTAACTTTGTCAAAAACCGCATGTTCATAATTTTCTCACGTAAAACATCTTAATTTTTTATTTATTTTACATGTTTTTAAAAAACACTTGTTGTCTTTTATTGGGACAACTTTCAGGCCTGGGCCTTTAAAAACCAAATTTTTTAAAAATGTTACTGTTTTCTACTATATTAATGTCGTTTTTTAAAAAGTTAATTTAAGATGTATTGTTACTGCGTTGATGTTCTCTACTTTTGTTTTATAACCAACCTTCTCTACTTTTTTGCACTTTTGTAAGTATCATGTTTGCTTTATGTATGATCTTCTATCATCAATTATTTTTTCAGTTTGTCCTGATGATGGCATTGTTTTGCCGAAAGCGCTTGACACTCTTTTGACTTTGAGAAATATATATATTTCTTTTACACATATCTTTAAATAAAGAATCTTACACACTTTAAAATACAACTTATTCAGCCTTTCTTTCAAAAAAACATATGATTGTTTAAGGATTGCTTTGTCGGCATCTAAAAACGTTTAAAAATATTGACCCACACCCCATTTAGCAATAAAACATCTGATGCAATAAAATTTGGTATTTCCCTATTTTTGGAGGTATTTATAAGTCCGCTGCTTTCGCTTGTTGTGTACACATCAATTTTTCTAGTGAGTTTTTTGTGTTTTAATTCGTTGTATTTAGTTATATTGTTGAAATATGCCTAAAAGAAATGAACTTAGTTTAGTACAACGAGGGCAGATACAGCTTTTGAACGAAGAGGAAAAATCGCAGGTAGAGACAGCTAAAACTGTGACATGTTCGCTTTGATCAGTGTAATATGCTATTGAGCAATTCACCGCTACTGGATCACACAATAATAGACCCAGAACAGGGCGTAACCGTGTTACAATAGACCGTGAAGACCGAAAATTAGTGAGATAATCGCTGAAAAATAGGAAAAACATTATATTTTAGTAAGCATATATCATTCGCTTAGTAGTAGTGATGCAGATTTTTTGAAGAATTTTGCAGAATGGTATCAAAATATGAATGACATTAAATGTCCTAAGATTATTGTTAGGGATTTTAATATTGATTGGTTACAAAACTAATAAACACAGGTTAAGAAACATTATGGATTACGTAGGGCTTCAGCAGTGGATAGATAGTCCAAATGATAGTGGTGAAAGTATAATAGACTTAATTTTTTCAGATATTGTTGACTTAAAATGTAAGATTTACCAAAATTTAGACATAGAGTACAAATCTTTACTTACTCGCTAAAAAATAGATTCCTTAATATTTAATCTAGAACTTTTGATAAAGCGAATCTATGTTGGTCGGGATATAAATAAAAAATATGATAATTTCCTTTCAATAATACAAAATACGTTCGATGAAGTTGCACCAAAAAAGAAGATGATAATAAAGTTAGGTTTCAGGAGGGTGGAATGATAAAATACACGAAGCAATTAAACAAAGTGTTATAAAATCTATAAACAAAATAAAATCCAAGTAACCAGGAAAACATATAACTACAATAGAAATGTAATAGTTAAAACAATGCGAGAGGAAAAAAATATTTTGAGAACAAAATCGATCATTGCAAAAATGATTAAAAAAATGTGGTACACGTTAAAATCTTTAGACTGGGTTGCATAAAAGCGTATTATATTTCATTCAACAACATCGTGTTACAGCTCTAGAACCAGATTAGGTCATGCATAAAGTAGTAATAATTCGGGAATAACACTCGTGCTAGATTTGGCAGATACATTCGTTTAACGCTGTGTCAAAGCAGTGTTACCGCAAATTTCTGGTCCTGAGGTGTAATTTTTTTTCTTTTTAAGGTCTTCAACATTTTATATTTTATGTACTAAAAAATTCGAGTGTTACTCCAATTTAATGTAACATGGATTGAATTTAGAAATAGGTAAAGGTTAGAATATTTGACTCTGTGTTATGTTTGACACGAGATCAAATAATTCCAGGGTTAACACGCTTTTATGCAGCCCAGCTTTAGTATCCGATAACAAAGGTCAGGTGCTTAAAAGATTAAAATTGATGATGAAGAAGTTACAAAACTAACAGAAATAAGTGACGAATTAAAGAGCTTTTAAAATTCATGTATAAATAATATAGTTTCGGAAATAGATACAGAAACCATATTGATTTGAATAATAAAATGAGTATAGAAAAAATAGTTTAACAACAATTGACCAGATACATACAAGAAAATAATATATTAACCTAATATCAGTCTGGTTGAACTTGTGAAACAGCAATACAAAATGTGTTATTTGGTTGAAAAGAACAATAAAATAGAGGCATTAATATAGCAACATTTTTGACTTGAACCGCTCTTTTGAAACTACTGATAGGAAAAAATTAATTAAAAGATTATGGTATAACAAGTGTAGCTTTAAGTTGGTTAATTGACAGAACAGAAATCATCAACTAACGTAAGTAAACGGGAAAACATCTTCTGCAATAATAAATGATAACGGGGTGTCTCAGAGTACTATACTAGGACCACATCTGTATTTGATTTGCATTAATGATATGATAAAAGCCATTAAAAATCTATTTGTTGATGACACACTATTATACTTCTGTTCTGAAGATCCATATAGATAGTACCAATAGGAAGTTGAATAATATACACTGCTCCAAGAAATTAACGCACCAGTTAATAGTTTTAGGAAAATATGACCATTTTAAACAAACTGTAAAATGTTTTATCTCATTTTGAAGGATCCTTGTATATTATTTCTTTTAACTATCCAAACAATTTTTTCTGTGCTGATAATTTTTTGCTCCTAAATTTTTTCACTGGAGCACTAACTTTTTTTGTAAGATAAACCGACTTTTAGTTCAGTTATTTGTCTGATTTTTGTTCGATGGAACAGAATTTATTCGCGTTTCGACACTCTTTTGTGTAAACTGTTAAGATGCAACGCTGAGCGTGCACAAGCCGTGCTATTTATTGCACGACGAAGGTTGGAGTTATCGCCGAATAGGCGAAAGATTCGGTGTGTCTCATACATCAATATCGCGTATGATTGAGCGATACAGGGCAACTGGTGAGCATATCACGACCCGCGCCCAACACCGTTTTTTAAGGCTTTCCGCTCTAAGACAGCGATTTGTAACAACAGACAGTTACAATCACAACTTCAAGACGCACAAGGCCCTCAAGTAAGCCCGGAAACCGTTCGACAAGACTTCTAGAAATAATTTGCGTCCTCGCATAGCTGCCCGAGGACCAGCATTAACTGTGGATCGACAGATGAATCGCGATTTTGCCTGCATACATGTGATAGACTAGTTCGTGTTTTTAGAAGGCCAAATGAAAGATACGCACAATGTAATATACAAAATACCACTTTATTCGGTGGAGGCTCGGTTATGGTGTGGGACGGAATTTCATTAACGGCACACACAGACCTGGTAGTGTTAAATAATGGAAATTTGAATGCTGAACGCTACATATGGGATATTCTACAGGAGCATGTTGTGCCGTTTGCCCCTTATATTGGCCAAATTTTTTTGCTAATGCATGATAATGTTCGACCTCATACAGCTCGCGTAGTTCGATGCTACCTTTTGGAAGTTGGCACTGCAGCTATGGCCTGGCCAGCACGAAGTCCCGACCTTAATCCAATAGAGCATGTCTGGGATATGCTCGGAAGGCAATTACGTGCTCATCCGAACCCGCCCAATAACTTGGAGGACGTGGGGCAGCTATTGGTTGAAATTTGGAATTGTCTGGATCAAAACATCCCACGAAATCTTATTTTAAGCATGAATCGTCGATGTCAGGACACGATTAGAAGTAGAGATGAAATTATCCGATATTAAGGTTGAATAGTTCCGTAAAATTCATTAAAAAATTAAAATTCGTAATTCAGGTTTTTATTACTTTATGTTTAATCTTGGGACTGCTTATTTAAAAAATGCTTTACTTAGAGGTAATTTAATAAAAAATATTAAAACATTATTTGATTTATTATTTCAATTTTACAAATAAATTAATTAGAAATTTATTAGTGGTGCGTTAGTCTCTTGGAGCAGTGTAGTTAAGGGGTGTAAGGGAGTTTTCAAGTTTTTGTTGAAAAAAGTGGAATACTAGTCGTGATCCTAAGAAATTTTTGATGTGTGTGCCTAAAATGAGCCAGACAGGCCGAAAAGAATGTCCCACCCTGTATATGTAGATGTATATAAGAGTGGTCAAGATATTAACGTTGATGACGCAGAGTATTGATATGGATTCTACAGAAATATATCAAATTATATAATTACCGTGGTATTCCTAATAAAGACTATATTAAAGTCTACGTATGATATTATAATACGATTAGCTAGAAAAGAATACTCGTATTTTATTTTGACGGATTTGTTTAATCCATTAAATAACTTTTTTTTTAAATGGTTGTAGGAATCAACCTAATTTCAAGAGTTAATTGATTGTATTTACAATATTTTATTTTGGTACATTTGTAGAAATACTACTTTAATATATATCTCTCTAACAGTTAAGAAGTAGTTATGTAGTCCTATATGATCGTAGGAACATATAACTATTTCTTTGCCATCTAGGAACCCACAGTAGAATGGGGTGAAAATAATAAGAACAAATCTGTATTCCAATATAATAGTAATAATTTTTTACATTCATTTCAGGCATATTTTTCAACGCATAATCGTTTTGTTAGGGCAAAACATTTGTCTTCTTTAATTTTTATTTTGTTTTTCTTAACAGAGCAAGAAACGCGAAGAGTCTAAATCCTATAATCAACAGTATCAGTGAAATTATGTCCATGATGAAGTTTTCCTAAAACAAAAATAATAACATGACCGTTAGACATAGAAAGAGTAGAGATGTAGAACGATCACATTATAGGTTATAATTATTGATTATTTATAATTATGCTATATAAGGTGTTTTTTTTGAAAACTAAAAGTAAATCTGAAACATCTTTACTGACTAAATCGATTATGTGGATAAAATAGAAAGAAATACACGAGGGATGTCAAATATATGTTTACTAATTACATAATAATAATCAATTATTATTATTAATTTTAAATAATATAAATAACTGTTAAAACAACAACTCAACAGAAGCAAATTATGTAGGCGATATTACACGAGGCTGAATAAAACGGGAACGGCTAACTTGTACATTTTTTTAAATTAACCTGAATAAATATGAATATAAATATACAAGCTGTTCCAAAATATCCCAATATTTTTAGCGTGAATAGTACGTCCAAAAATAAATAGGGTTTGTCCAATAAACTTAATTCCTAGCGCCTCCCATTTTTGAGATACAGAGGGTTAAAGTTTAAAATGAAAAAAATAATATCGGCTATAACTTCTACATCACTCTGTATTTTTTTATAAAATTTGTCATATTTATTTTTGGATTTTAAATTTTAACCCTCTGAATCTTAAAAATGGAAGGCGTTAGGAATTAAGTTTATTAGACAAACCCTATTTATTTTTGGACGTACTATTCACCCTAAGAATATTGGGATGTTTTTTTGAAATACCTTGTATAAAATGTAAACAATTATAACTACCTCAAAGAAACTGTAAGATTCTAATACAACGTGACCATTTCTTGGACACACGGTATTATTTTCTTCGCATTTAATTTCCGTAATATCCTCCCATTGGTTGATCATTAAGGCTTCATTTCCATATTTGAACCAAGATAGATAAGACAACCACTGAAAATATATTGGAATAGAACTGAAATAAAAACATAACACATTTTAATTAAATAAATGGAATTAATGGTTAAAATTACGAGTAAATAAGAACCCTTTGCACCACATTATAAAAAATCAACCAAGTAGTTACTATGTTGTGTTACATAAGTCTCTCCTTCCATAGGTTACAGACTCCTGTACAGTCCAGTGCTTGATGCTACAAATCTAGCATATATTGAATCCAACTGACCCGTACTACAACACCCCGTTTTTTCAAAACAATTCACCCTGACTACAAACGTCTCCAATATTACAATTGACTGAGAAAATAACCAAACAGTTATTATTCAATAACACTAAATACCGAAGAACAAAATTACTCGACTACAGAAAAAAAAATACTTTTTATATTCAATTCTTGCAGACACATTAGACCCTATTTATACAGTGTGACCCATTTAAATTGGAAACATCACCACAGTATTTAAAGTTATTAACCGATTTCAACAATTTTTTTTAAATGTTGTGTATTAAAAGCTTTATTTGGAGATAATGTTTCAAATAGTTATTCCTATTTTTAAGGCACACTACGCTATTTTTTCAAAGGTAAAAATCCAGAAATCTTATTAGGAATTTTTTGATGTAACCCAACTTTTTTTAAAATATTTTTATCAATAAAAAGTTATGGACAGTTATATTTTCAGAATACATCAGGTAATAGTTTACAAAATTTCAACTTAAAATGAACGTTTTTATTATTAATATATTTTAATAAAAGTCACATTACATCTATTGGGTGCGATTTAAATCCAGTAACGTACTCGTTTTTTTGGTAAAAAGATCGCTGGCTAACATTTTGTAATCTTTGACATGGTATATTCTTGAAATCTACCATCTCATAACTTTATTATTGATAAATATATTTTAATAAAAGTTGAGTCATATATATTTAGGAGTAAAACAATACAAAACGATACACATTAAAAGACAATTAGGGAGCATTGGTTTAATTATATTATTCTATCAGCTAGGATATTTTTGAATAACTGTCTAGGTTGATTTAATATATACGTCTTCAATCTTTCTTTAAAAAGAGGCATGCTGTTACATGATTTTATACTTTGTGGAAGTGTGTTGTATAATTTAGGAGCTAGATACAAATATGATCTTTGTCCTACGAATTTCATCATACAGGGTGACAATATCTATGTCTGGTGTTATATGTGTGCTGTGGTAAGTTAAAATCTTGTTTTTTTGCTATGGTACTTAATATTTATATTATAATAAAACAATTGTTTCAAGTCCATAACGTGTGCTTCTTTAAATAACAAGTCTGAGGAATATCGTAATGGTTCATCTAATATTACTTTCCAGAACCTTTTTTGAAGGATTTCAAGAGATTGAAGATGTCTTTCTAAAGTACCTCCCCAGGCTACTATAGCATATCTGATATGGCTTTCTATTAGACTATGATATAATATTTTCATTTGATCGAATTTTAAGTATGGGTCTAGATATTAAATTTATACGAAATCATTCTTAGTTTTTGACATATTAAATTTATATTTTCATCCCATTTTAGACATGTATCCATGTACACGCCAAATATTTAATTTTTTTCTCAGGGTATATATACATATGATGTTTTTTCCGAATTTGTAAGAGTAAGTCGGTCAAAGTTGGGTGTGCTAAGAGTGTTGTTTCTGAATGGTAAATAAGAGATCTTGTCTAAGTTTAAGGTTAATAATTTACTATCAAACCAGTATTTAATAGTAATAGATATTTGACAATGAAAAAATATCGTAGTGCGCTTTAAAAATAGGAATATCTCTTTGAAACCTTGTCTCCAAATAAGGTTTTTGATGAACAATATTTAAAAAAAAATTGTTGAAAACGGTTAATAACTTCTAATACTATGACGGTGTTTCCATTTTAGACGGGTCACACTGTATGAACAAAAATTTCTATTCGAAACAGACCATAATCTTCTAGTGTGGATATAAAAAATTAAGGACTCTGCAGCTCAATAAGTGAGATGACGATTAAAATTAGAAGAATATAATTACGAGGTTATAAGCAAACAATGTAAAAATAATAAAGTTGCCGACGCCCTTTCTCGAATCCAAATCAACGAAAACCCGAGAGCTTTAATTTCAACAGATTTTAGAGCTGATGAATTTTGAACCGCCTTTAATGAAATACAACGCGATAGCACAAACGAAACTCAATCCCAACCTACATCGATGAAAAACCCCATTAACGGAATTTCCATTTCCAGACTCATATAAATACGATGTCACTTACAAGAAAATGTTTAACAAATACACATAATCCATATAATTGAAAATTGGTAAAATTTATTGTATTCTAAAGGCCCTGAATATTATCCTACAACCAAAACAAAAATTCGGTATAAAAGGACCTCACGACTATAGATCTTTTATTTGTATTTACTTCAAAGACAATATCGACAATATAGTCAATGCTAATTTCTGTAATACTTTTACAATATAGAAAGTAAAGACAAACAAATAGTATACAATATTTCAAATTATAAGGGTATAATATCTAAATAACTAATTTTATTAGCTCTCAATGCAAACTACATCAACAAATGTGAAATTTGTTTCCAAAATACGAGTATAATGAAAGACAGTAGATCCTTTACCCGTTGATCCTCCCTTAATTTGATCCCTCAGCCAATTTATCTCCTGAATTTGCAATAAAAATAATCTTAATTTAGGGAACTAACATGTCGAAAGATCGTAGACTCTTTTAGTACCGAATGATATTATAAATGATGATTAAATGGATTTTATTTGATAATTTAAATCTTAAAATCGACAACTAATTGCACTCCTAGTCATAAAATAAGTAGAATAATGAAAATAGATATCTAATTTGTCACTTTCAAAAGAAGGGATTAAATATCTCTGTGAAACATAATTATATCATAATTACTTTATAGGGTTTTCTGCCGAAATTGTTGTTGAATATGCCTGCCACAAGTGTATTTAAAATGTTCAGAAATAACATACTAAAATATTTTAAGTTGTACTTCAATTTAACAAAATAGAAATAAGTCTAGGAAAAACTAAAAAAATGAAAAATTAATTAATTTATAAAACTTTTGAAATGAACATTTTAATGTCATTTTTGATAACAAAAAAAATATTCGCACGACCGAAATCCGGAGATCGTTTTAGTCAAAAAAGCTGTAAGTGAAATGAAATTACAAATGGAACATATAAATGCAAATTCGAGTGATGTAAAAGAGAATGTGTGTTATGTGTTTCTTTAGACGTTAGATCGTTATGCGTTATGTGCATAAAAACCGAATAGACAATAATTTCGTTGAACCAATCTCTAGTGATCTCAATTCAATTTACCAGAAAAATTTAATGTTTGATATTCACTTCACTTTATGATTGTACCTTTTCTTGTATTCATATACTCGTATTCCACTAGTGGCTTATAAAATATTAAGTATTGTATAATTTTATTTTTGAAAATAAACTGATTTTAAAAGATGTGGTCGTGTTGTGAAATATAATTATAAGCATGCTCTAAAGAATCGGAACGAACGCCTCACAAATACTTCTTCTTGCAGAATAACAAACCTTGTCTTTAACGTAGGGCAGAAATAAGGCTTAAAAACATCAGAAATTGTTCGATTCTGTTGTAATATATTCGTAACTTTTAAAACTTTTCTTATATTTCTTTAACAATTTCTCATCTATCAAGTCTTCTTCTACTTAATCAATGTTCTTGCATATTTAAACGTAATTTTTAATTCTGATCAACTTTTTTTAGTAACATTTTTCGATATTGTCAAATTTAAAGGTACTCTTGAGTAAAACTCATATTTTTTGACAAACCTCGTATACCACTGAAAAAATTTGATATTTGATGACTGTATTCTAGGTTTTAGATAATGCAGAACTTTTTATAAAGAATAACTTTTTTTCATACAACCACTAATAAAAAAGTTTTCCATATGGTTCCAACTTAAGTAGACACACTGTATGTCTTCCTGGCCCAATTAATTAATTAATAGAATAATATGTTAAATATGCTTACTTTATATTCATGAAGTAACCACCAAATAATAAAAACGGTATTATCATAGGTGATCCTATTGTTAGAGCCATAGTAGTACTAGTGGAAATACAGGATACCAAATAACCTAAAATGCAATTAAATTTATTTCAATAAGTAGATGACATTTCGAAAGACTCATTTTAAAGCAATTTATACCAACGTAAAACATTTTTCGCTCCTGTCTTAGATACAAGTATAATATAGCAAACCAAAAATAAGAATCCAAAATGATGTACATAACTATATTTAATACTCTCCCGACTGACATACGTAAGCTGCCTATGGGAACATTTAAAAAAAGGTAAAATTTATAATGCAAAACATGTGTCTATATAGTCTAGAAGAATACTATGATTGAATTGGGCAAATTATTTGAGTTGCTGGTTCTTTGTTAGCAATAAATTTGTAATGCATACCAATATGATTTGTGTATAAATTAACTTGTTGTGATTTATTATTATATATTATATGTTTTAATATTCCTTGTTATTAAAGTACGTATTTCTAATTTACATATTTGTATTTCATATGTTCATATTGTGCATATTTATATTTTATATTCATAATTCTATACTTGACGACTGTAAACACGACGTGTATGACTAAGTTTAAATATATCCATATATTTTAATGGGACTAATGAGTTGCTTAATGAAATGGTTTTTCATTAGAAGAGTTAAAACAAAAAATTATGAAGACCTAAGCTTTATAAGGTAAATTTTATAACCAAAATTTCCGGTAAATGTAATATTACTTTTATTCACTTATAAAAATCGAGTTAAATCTCAAAAATGAAAGAGTTCATGACAAATATTCGTAGGAACTCTTCTTAATAAAAGAATATGAAGAATTCGGAAGCTACAGTGAAATAGCAAAAGATATTAGAACAGATAAATTGAATGTAATTTTAGTAGATAACATGAAGTCAATAGAAGGTTCATTGGCGTTCCAATATTAAATATATGACTTAAATCCATAAGTTTAGAAGCAAAATAAATCGCTACATCGAAATTAAAAGTATATTTTAAGAGTAAGAGATAGTAAGCTAATATTAATTTATGATTAATTAGTATGTATAGTATGGTTGGAAAAATACCGTTGACCTTTACTTTAATAAATCAACTACCTGTTTAAACCCCACTATGTAGGTCTCAACATTTTCAAACCATAATAAATTGATGCAGGTTCAGCTTGAAAATATAGCTGTCTGCATATTGATTTATTCTTAGTTTGAATTAAAAAGACATTTTAAACTAAATCAAAATAAAGATCAATAAAAAATATTTTATTTTATTAGCAACCACATAATATATAAAATAAAATTTAATATAATACTGAAATACTGATTTATTCATTTCAATAAAGTCGTTAATACAATAAATGAACACGTTTTTTAGAACAAGTTATGATTAAAATTTATAATGTAAGAATACATCACAATATAGGTACACAGAAAAGTTATAAAATAATCAATTTTTTAATTCTACTTTACTCTAAATTTAGTTCTCTGTCACTATCACTATCTTCATTTAAACTTATTATTAAGCGTTGAACATTAGTACTCATATACATGTAGCAATTTTCCACCTTAATAACATGTTTTTCCAATTGTCTGCAGAAATGTTACTTACTAGATTTTTTATTAATTCTACTACACAATGTATTTAATCTGGAGAATGTATTATTTCTTCTTATATTTGATTTTACATGGTACCATATTAGTTCAATTGGATTAAACAGATAATAGTAGGGGGGCAGGCGCAACACTATTAGTCATTTTCTGTTTATTACACACGTATTCTCCAGTAATTTTAAAAGCGCTTAATACTTCTAAAAAATCCTGCTTTTTAAAGTTTCTTCAAAATATAAAATATTCATCATAAAATTTTTGAATTTCTTCTTTGGTCAATTAGAATTAGGAATATGTTTTAGTTGACGACTATGGTGAATAGTATTGCCCATTATAATACGCTATTTTTTGGTATATTTTTAAGAATTTATGCGTCAGTGTGTTGGTGGTAATCTAGAGAAAAATCTGCTATGTTCTTAGCCGAAAGCAATAAACAGTTGGGGAAAAAGCCATTTTCTGAACCTGCATGTATTATTGTTATGCTTTTGTCTTTGTTTGAAGGAGCATTGGTTTTTTAAAAATTATTCCATCATTTTCTTGCCATGTCATGTGTTTCGAACCATGTTTCGTCAATCCGTCACGATAGATAATTGGCCGATTATCTGCTCTATATGTCATTAAATATGTATGACGCCATTCCCGTAAACGTCGAGATTCCATTAAGGTTTGTCTTTTATCAACTGTGTGACATTTAAAATACATTTTAACTAAATTTTTCTTAAGCTTGAAATACTACAAGAAATGTTTGTTTCATCGTTGGTCAGGCTCTTTTTTAAGGAAACCAGGATAGGTACAGATTGTTCTTCATACATTTAATACATTTTCCTTCTTAATAAATACATATTTTTAATAGGTTCTTTAGCATCGGAAGATAATTGTTTTTTTATGAAATATTATTACTATAAGATGCCTCACTATCAGCACCTGCCCATGGACACCAGATTGTAACACTAACAAAAAAAAATATCACTCGCCAGTAAACCAAATACTAATATAACAAAAATCACTCGTGAAAAATCATTTAGAACTAAAATTAATAACAATCAATTTGGTATTTATATTATTAGCAGCAATTTATATCTACTTAAAATAATATAATACTTAGGGATACAGGAAAATAAAATTTGTACGCCGGCTTTGCCTGAAAAGGTGGTAATCTTGAGAAATTTTATGGCCAATGGGATAATTAGAGTTTTATTGGAGTCAAAAGTCAATTCTGACTACCTACCTCTTTAAAGTAAACAGTACATTTTATTCCCTGTAAAGAAAATTGCTTGTTAAAAAAGAATATTGTCTTATTAGTTGATACTATGGAAAATTTGTGTATGACTGACCTAATACCAGATTGATGTAATACTTATTTTATTCAAAGATGTTTTTCATTTTCATAAATGTTTGATTCACAGAAAATTAATGTATGATTACCTCTTTTTACCCCTTTTTTGAAATAGACAGTGAGCAAATTAAGAGTTTCTGGATATTATCGGGGCAGATTCTTTGGCTAAAATAATTTGTAGTATAGTAAGCGAGCGAAGTGGGTAATTTATTTTAGGAAGTATTAAGTTATTAAATAAAAAACAGGGCTGAGAAGTTTTTAGGTATACGTGATAAAATATTTTGTCCTAAGTTCATACATAATCTTTACATGTAAAACCACTTTTCAAATTAAATATGCCAATAATACAAAATCAGCTGATCTACAGAAAATGTAATTGCTGACTACTTCAGAGACAGCAGAATTACAGTGGATAAAAAAACAAGATGAAAATATTTATGTGCGTTCGGCAGAAATCGGTTCTCGAACCAAACGCTATGGAACTTAATGTACTATCCAGTCCTAAATACATCGCTAAGTAGGGAAGGTACCTTTGCAGCTGACTTGATGCTACTCGTATCCAGAAAGATAGCAGAGCACCTGCTGTTCCACACTAATCATGTCCTTGAGAAATGCGCCGATTGAGTGATAGACAATTTGTAAGAAATAGCTGTTGAAAACTGAGGCCCTAATCCTGCGAGGGCATGTCTAGAGAAGAATATGAGGAGCAGTGCACTTTGATATTCAGAGTGGAAAAATCAAACCAAAGAGGAGCATCACCTATTTAGGAATAGAAATTGACGATCCACTAATTCAAGCATATACTAGTTACAAAAAAACTAAAAACAGCCTAGCAGTTATTTATGACTGCTACCGAGTGTAAAGGGGCAGACAAGCATAAAAAGACAAGTATTGAGTGAAATGGTCCACTCTATACTTCTGTACGGAGCTCCAATATAACACAGAACAATGGAAATACGTAAAAAGAGGCCCGTATGGAGAAAACACAAAGAAGAATTGCCCTACATATTACTTCTAGTTACAAGACGATTTTCCTAGAAGCAGCGCGTAATAGGCGAAAATATTTCGATACATCTACAAACAAATGAACAATGGAGGTTGTACAAACAAACTTGGATAAGAATATCACCGAAGGTCAATTCATTCACGAATAATATTAGAAAAACGGAAATCAATACATTTATCTACTATGACACCCGCTATACACTTTCATTGTTCGAGATAGGATCAGAAGAGAGAGAATACCAGTAGGTTGTGTTATGTTGTTGTCTGTTCAGGTTCTTGTCGTTATAGCAGTATTTGAAAACAGAATATCTAAAGATATACTTTGAAATTTATTTTCACGTTTATTAATAATTTGCAAGCTTCTAACGAGTGAATGAATTATACAAGCTATGGTGGCAGAAGTTGTATAACCGACGACAAGTCGATTTCTTGTGCCACACAACCGAGAAAGGGGCAATGTTTTAAGTGGGTAGCCTTTTAGGTAGAGCCAAACTATCACCATAAAGGTAGGGTACATTAGGTAAGGTTATTTTATATTATGTTTATGTTTAGGTTTTGTTATGTTTTATGAGTTTGAGTTATGTTAGGTTAGGTTTAGTTAATCTTATACTGCTTTTTTCTTCTATAGTGTTATCTCAAAAATAAATTTCTCTAGACTAGAAGCTATCTTTTGAATTTAAGTTATTTGGTTCCCTCAGCATTTTCAATTATCCTTCTAAACAAGCCATTCTTCAAAATCCAGGAGCTTCACTATGTCTAGTATGACTTCAAGATTGGCGACGACGATGCCACCCCTGTTATTTTGGGTGACAGTTCAAAATAAGGTAATTTTCGTGACGGTTCTGTTCTAGCGTTGCCTCTCCCTTAGCTGCTTGTTCTGTTGGCAGTTGCCAACTGGAGAGTGACAATAAATTTTTATTGGCCATATCTTCTCGGTCTATAGTTTTCGTTACTCCAGTATCCACCAATATTGCATAGCTCTTAGCAACGACCGTACCGTGTACGTATAGGTTACTGATTTGATGTTTCAACGAAGCTACGATAAGAATAGAAGGATCCTGGAGGCTATCTAGGGTCTACGTCTACCTTCTGAAATCAGCCCTTTTTAGTTTTTCCTGCTGCTTCAGATCCCCAAGAGTTATTTTTCCCGATTTTGGCAGACATTTTTTCATGGCCATGATCCTCATCAAATTTACCAGTTCTTGATGGGTATTTTGGTTTGGTATCTCGTCACTGGAGTAACTTAAAGGTACTCGAGTATGGCTACAGGATTCCTTATCGCAGCATCATATTTCAACATTCCAGTACAATCTTGGTGGCTAATGGGTAGGCACAACGTACTAACCTTGCTACGTTAGTCTTGAACTCTTACATGGTTTCACTAGCGAACTGTCTGGTCTTTAATTGGGATTGGTAATCTTGTTCCAATGGGCAAGATTATAATTCACTTCTAGTCGGTTCACTAACAATAATTAAATCAGTATCAATTTCTACTCCTAATTATCACTTTAAAATATTCTTTCGCATATAATGGTCCTATTTTATTTAATTTAAATAAATTGTAATATTTGTTGCCTAAATTTGTAGGAAGATAAAAATTTACAAACTCGTTTAGAGAATATTGATAAAATATTACAAATGTGATGATTAAATTAGAATTAAGGTGAAAATGTTTTTGTCTTTAAATTAGTCCTGTTCCCCGATCTCAACGGTTTGAGTATAAGTGATATTACCTTGGATGCTCCTTGTGGTTTTAAAAGGAATGCATAGGATTAGTTTTCTATTTATATGTACATTTTTGTAGGGTAATAATTGATAGGAAGTCCGGCATAAATATCAAAATATAAACAATTTAAATGTTACAGTTGGTAAAAAATTAATCTAAAATGAGACTAACGTTGTTACCTTATCAAAATTTTCGACAACCAAGTGTGCTCAGTTAATTTAATAAAGATAACAGACATGAACTATGTACATAAAAAGAAACATTATTTTATTTAGACGCACCAGACATTGAATTAACTCTTGTATAAGATTAATAAGAAAATATATATAATTCATAAATATTAAGTTTTTTGTTGTTATATGTCAAAACAATGATTAGGTATCTGATATAATTTGTACGCAAATGAGACATCAAATAATGAAAAAATTCTTACCATAACTTAATGCACAATTAGCAACCAAAGTTACAATTCCACATGTTATTAAAAATCTATACACGTTCATGTTTAACCCAATTAGAAAATAGCAGGCAGCTGTAAATAAAACTGGCAACAATATAAAAAATGGCAATTCTGCTAAAGTTTTACTTAGGAAGTACACATCAGTTCTATACATTCCATTTCTGTGTTCTCTAAGAAAAATTAACATCTCCGATGTAAAAACCTGGAACAAATGTATCTGACTCATTAATACAATTCTGTTAATGGGGACTAATCCATCGAAAAAAGTAATAATACCATCACATTAGCATTAAAATAGTTAAGCAAGAAGCGAATAAAGAAGCAATTTTTCATGAATGGAAAGATTGAACAAAGATGCTATAGGCAAGTATGGAAATCCCATTAGTATTAAGAATAATATTATTAAGAATAAAAATAAAAACGGGTTACTTGACAATTTTGATGACCCATCCGTTACATTTGTATTCATGTAGAGTGTGTTCAGATACTGTAGTATTTTAAGGCAATGATGGTATTATGGAACTTTTTTAACGATTTCATACTTTTTTCGACTCGTACCATGAAGGTTTCGAAATGTAGAATATTCTTTAAACGCCAAAAATCGATTTTTTGTACTCACGTGAATAACTGCAAATACGTTTTGGAAAGTCATGTTTGTTAAAAATATAAACAGCACTCCATTTATATTCATTACACCATTTTGATTGATTTCTTGTCCATAGTAGATTACACCGATTAATAGAGATGTCATCTTAAAAATGAAATAATTATCTATAGTTTAATGACAATACAACAAATAAAATGCAAGGAAAAATATGGAATTGGATGAAAAATTAAACAGGAATATAGTGTAATAAAATAATAAAAGCTTTCCCTTGAGTCATAAGTATTTTTAAATTTAGAGATTTATATAGGGTGTTTCATTTCACGCTAATTGTTGGTAGTGGTAACGGAGATCGTTCTCAAAACATATTACAAATTTTATTTCCCCACGTTTTATTTCTACCGTTCAAACGAATAATATACTATCGACAAGAAAAAATCAGATCCGTAATAATAACAAGTTAAATTGTTATCTTCTTATACCCTTCAAATAACGGAAAGGAAATTAGTTTGATTTAGATAAAGACACATGCAGATACCAAGAATGAAAGAGTAGAAAATTTAACCACATTAGCGACAACAATTAGCGATAATTAAGGTACCATTCGCTGATCTTCGAAGCCTAATTAAGAAGAAACAAATTCAATGTACAAACGATACAAAAGGGATCAGATTTTTCAGCCGAAAATTTATATTCTCTTTGGGCTCAATTTCAAAAAATTCATAAAGATGACCGTTTAAACGGCAGTATTAAATTTCAATATCTTATTCATGCTACAATACCTGATTCTAGGGCTAGAAAACTTGTTGAAAGTTACCTTCCTAGTTGTGATAATTACCCTAAAGTGATAGAAAATTTAAAATCTCGTTTTGATCGAGATGATTTATTGATTGAATTCTATATTAGAGAACTACTCAAATTAATTTTGAACAACTTTGTAATGAAGCGTTTTTTTTTGGTGCATCAGATGTGGTATAAGTAAGTTTATTTTTCGATAAATATTTTAGTTGGTTCATTAAAATATCCATCTGATACGCCTCTGGTCGTTTTTAAATATTTTCATGTTGGTTTGATTTTAAATTTTTATGCGCAAGCAGTGTTTTAGCTCCACTAAAGTAAATGCTTAAATGTTGGGGGGAGAGTACAGGATAAAAGAGCAAGAGAACTCTTGGAGCTCTCTTGACCGTTTTCCGTTTTCCCCGTATAATACCGTAGTGCCGAAATTGTTCAGATTTGAAAAGTGTTGTGTAAAGTGTAAGGAAATGTTTTGTTATATATTTTATAGTTCCGGACATTTTTGCTGATTTTTGATATTTGATTTTAGATTTTTGATAAAATTTGCTTTTCGTGTTAAATACATGTCTGATAATTTGCTCAAATTTATATTTATTAATTTTTCTCTGTTTAATTCGTTTTGACCGCCAAAAAAAAGCACTGCTTGTGATAGTTGGGGTAGAATTTGTACTGGGTGGGCTCTGAGGTAATAAGTTTCTTTATATAAATTGTAAATGTTTTTTTTCTAGTCAATATATTGAATTGTTTTTTAAATTTAAAGCAGCCTTTTATTCCATTTTTTTACTTGAAGAAAAGTTTTATTAGTAATTTCAGAATTGCTACCAGTATCCAGGTATTGTGGTGGAAAACAATTAAAGCCTGTTCTCCGAAAGCACCATATTGTAACCATCGC
This sequence comes from Hermaeophaga mercurialis, assembly GCA_951812935.1. NCBI lineage: Eukaryota > Metazoa > Arthropoda > Insecta > Coleoptera > Chrysomelidae > Hermaeophaga > Hermaeophaga mercurialis. Next base: position 33,826,560 of record OX638363.1, read on the forward strand.
TTTTCCAGAAAAGCGCGTTGCAACCTTTCAAATAAAATTCAGTTTAGTACTTTGTATGATACAATAGAATCACAATTAAGAGCACTTGAAACGTTAGGCATTACTTTAGATAAATATGCTAGTATATTATATCGCTTAATATCCCCTAGTAGATACATCTCTTCCTGAAGAGATTTTACATGCATGGCAAAGAAGTAATGTATGATCCTAAATCATTATAAAAGCACATTTAGATAGGTTAATGACATTGAAGGTAATAACGAAGAAAATATTTCACTAGCTACAGCTGGGTTTGATTGAATAAATCATAAAGTTTTGTATGGTTTCGCATTATTTAACGAAATAACCTCATTCAGAGATATATTTCCTACAAGAATTTTTCCGATTGATGTATTAGCTTAAATAACAAAAAATGATTTGGATTCATATTTCCAAAATTTCTCAATAACTTCAAAGACTTTTTTAACATTACCAGTTTCACTTGCACCTGGCGAACGCAGCTTTTTAAAACTTATTATTATTGAAAATTACTTAACATCTACTTTGTCTCAGAATCGACTAAGAAACATTGGTTTTATTTAAGCTGAAAGAAATACAGAGTGGGCCACAGAAACCAGTCCACCCCGATATTTGGCAGTATTCATTATATTTTAAGAAAATGATGAATCACATCGATTTATATTCCAAAGCGGACACATTTTCTCGATACAGACATCTGTCATATGTCAACCCCCACCCTTCCACGTCTCCACCCCTTAAATTTAAATAGGGAATATACCATGTGTGCACATCACTTGAAAGATGTCATCATCCATGACTTTTCTTTCGTTATTACATCCATGTTTGTAATAAAAAGTCTTAATTTAACTAAAATTTAATACCTCTTAAAAATTAAATGCAACGCCTATGTTTGGCTAATGTGTCACATTTTTTTCATCACGACGACAAGGAAGCTGCTGGACATAGATACAGTAACTTCGGTTAATTATTGAAATTCTTCTACGACATTAGACATTCTAAATGCAACTGTTCTTGGTGGAGTAGGGAAGAAAGAAACGTACTACCACTATTTGGGCAGTTATAAGGCTTACAGAAATCTAAGATAAAAATTTTTTGATCCATATGCTCTGCTCTACTATATTTTATCCACAAATACTAATTGTAACAAAAATTCATTTCATAAATTAGAAAATTCTTCAAAATATCATTTCGCGAGACATATGTTTATTTACATTAATCACTTTTAGTCAACGTTTAAATCTTCATGACAATGGCCAAATCATCGAAAACACTATGGTGACCGTGGTAGAAAACTTTATTTACACATTTTGCGTAAATATAAATATTATTATGTTTAATTATGGAGAAACTTATTTAGTTTATTGTTAACAATAAAGTACTATTACCATATCACAACTTAAATATTCATACTTTGATGCATAAGCGTAATTCGAGGATGACTGTTGCCTCGTCAACATTTTGAAGGGCTGTTTTCGTAATATTACAAACTTAGACATACATGTTTTTATTTTATTCCTGCCCTTTCCAATCGAAATGCTAAAGTTACACTTTTGTTTTGTTATATTGTTTTTTAAAATGAGTTCGGTTTGGTGTGTATTATGAATATCTCATGGCAATATGGGCTACATTAGGTATTTACTTCTACAACCATTGTGCTTATGTTATCTACTGTTATCTATTGGTTTTAAATAAAATAACTTATATCTAGTCAAAAAGAGAACCAGAATTGTTTATCTAGTGTCGATCGATTTCAGCAGTTAGGCAATATTGTTTAGAGTGGTGATACTATCGAAATATAGACTAGTTAGGAAGTTGAAAGATCATATCCTATTTTCTATTGCTCACGTACGCCTCTTAGGGAGACTAGAAGGTTGTTTGTAAATGGGCAATCGGATTAAATGTATAGACTTTTTATTACAAAGACCAATATACGTCATAGAGCACGTGATTACATTTTGTACGTCATAATCCTCCAGCGTTGACCAATCAATACAAAAGTATAGAAAATCCAAAAAATAATAGAAAAATGTAAGGATATATTTTATTAACATAGTTTTAAATGTTTGTAGATAAAAAAGCATTGTTTATTTGATTTTCAAATGTCTATACTTTTCATACTGTTTGAGTACAGCATAATAAACATTATGATAATACTATGATTTGCAATTTAATCATGTAAAAGTTGTCGATAGTGTAAATTAAATAAACATTTTGACTTATTTTAATATAGAGTTACGAATATGAAAATTTGCATTTATAATATTTAGTAGTAGAAAAGAATTATTAAGAAAGACTGACTAACAACACTTTTTAATTGATAAATATTTTTAGCATGAAGATTTTGTAATATTGTGAGACCTAATGTCTCTATCAACAAAGACAAATAATAACGTAAAATGTAAAATCTCGGTGTGCATACATAATTTTAAAAATGTGTAAAAATGAACTAATTGTATTTAATTTATAATAAAAATATTTCACTGCAAGTATAAAATCTATTAAAAATTAAATGATTAATTTAAAGAACTACATTAGCAATTTAAAAAGCTCTTTCCAAATCTGCAAAAGTTTACAGGGTGTCCCATTTAAATTAAAAAAGTTTAGGATATTTCCGGTTGAACCGGAAGTATATTATAAACAAAAAAATGTACATCAGCTGCATTTTGTCCCATTGCACTTAATTGCAAAATTTCGTAAATATCGTCCGTATTGTTTTAAAGATATTTACTTGGTTTCATACTTTATCCCAACCCTGTATTTCAATGTGTATAGAAACCAAACCATTAAAATATTTATTATATGTAAATGATATTCTTCAGTATATTCTTGATGTAGTTCTTTAATTTAATAATTTAGTTTGTGTAAATTAACGTTTTCAATAAATTTTTGTTTGTCCGAACATTTAGTTGTTAGGGCTCGTATATTGTTCCGCTAAAATATCTACCACGTATAGTTTTGGTGGTTAGTTGCTAAAAAAAATAATGTATTTTATATTACAGACTGTACTCACAGTTCAACAATTGGAAGAAGTTGATATATAAATATATTAAGAGATTTTCAGGAATCTTTATTTACTGTTTTATGCAGTAGATTCTACAGTAACTCATAGCCAAATTAATGCAAAAAGTTGTTTTTTAATTTCCATCATGTATTATGAAATAGTTTAAAAAATGTAATCAACTTTTGTGATTCTGACATTTCTTTAATCAGCGTTTTGCTAGGAACGGCTTATAGTGCTATTTTGAAAAATCCGTGTTATATCTCATTTTCCTATTTACAATTTCTTAAAAAAACTATTCTTTTCACGACAATATCATGAAGTTCCATTAATCCCTTACGAGGTTGGTCTTTTTTCCATTGGAGACCTATACTTCTTAATAATTTCCACAATGAAGTATTGCAACTATTAAATAATTGCTTTTCGTTTAATATTCGTTGTAAAGATGCCAAAGTGACATGCTGTCCTACAAGTAAATATTTATGTACATTAATGTACATAAATAATATATCTTTGATTAAAACAGTTTATTAATATAGTTACTTGTTTCTTAGATTGTACAAATCACATTTAGAATTGTACTGGTACCCAGTGTTTGTGTATCAGTAATTGTTTTTTCGTATAAACAGTTTTTTTGAGATGATATTTATGGTGTGACAGTGGCAACGTCGTAATCAATTTGCCCAACAGTACAATTGTACTTCATTATAGTTTTCATGGGTCTACATAAATTTAGAGTTATTTAATGTGAAAAATGGATTGGTTAATAGCTAAATTTTCAATCATTTACCTATAGAATTGTTAAAAGATGTATTATTGAAATAGCTATAAATGTATACAAATAATCACGTTTATATTTTTTTGTCATTGTAATTTGTGCACGAATATGAATTTTCGTTAGCTTAAGTGTAGGTTTCGGCTAGGTTCGGTTCGTTAATTTCAGTATAATTCGCATAGTTGGTGGTATAATGACGAAATAGAAATATTGTGTATGACGTGCATAGGTTTTTGTTGTAAACGGACTATAACAGACATTTTTTTCGGTGTTCAATTGAATCTTCGTTAAAAATTTTATTACCATAGTTTGTAATGTTCTAACTTTAATAATTAAAGGATCCTTCATCAGGCTTAACCATGATCGCCACAGAACTGCCCGAAATTGTGCCCACCATGAGGCTTTGTATGGAGATTTACTTTCTCCATTAAACCATGGAAACTCTAATGTGTCCACATCCGGAGTTATCTACAAAATCAATATTTAACTAATAATGATGGTGAGCAAATCTAACAAAGTCAATAACTTACAACGACAGCTGATTCTACAAATATTTTTGTACCACTAAGGGAATTTTCAAATTTTTCACAAATCAATGAAATAGCTTGTCTACAGGATTCTTCTTGCCCTGGAGCTACCGCCAGAAGTTGAATATAGTAATCTGCTGGATTGTAATTCCTTGGACATGGCGCTTCCAAACTAAAAAATACAATACAAAATAATACCTTTGAGGCAACAAAGTTAAAATATAACATGTTAAAATTTATAAAGTTAAAGTTGTAAAAAATTTTGTACAGAATAAAAACAATAGTTCAGTAGAAACTCTTTTAGTTTCCTACGAAATATACCGGTAGATACATTTTTGAGGTTAACGTCAGTAAACTTTTCGCATCGATATTATTGTTCCTTGTAGTCTGCAGTCTACAAAATTGTGGAATTAAGTTATTAGCATTCCTAATAGAGAATGTATGGATATTTGAATGAGTAGTACATTTTTCTAAATTCTGGTGAATAAAACTGACAAACTCCAAAATGTACATCCACATTGAATGTTTCGCAAATAATGGCTTGCAATGTTCAAGCAATTGAGCTCCATCAATAACTCTTAAAGCAGTTTTTTGGATAGAAAAAACTTTATCTGCACTAGGAAAGTTACTCCATAGAAGTAAACCGTAACTTAAATGAAAACGAATAGTTGCGAAACATACAGTTCTATGTATATCAGTAGATAAAAAGGTTTTAATTGGCGAAGTGTATAAATATGAGAAGATAATTTGGCGCATAGAGAGTCAATATGTAGATGTCAATTCACGTAAGTATCCAGGATCAAAGTATTTTACAGGATCCGACTTTGTAGTTAATCTACTTGAATTTATTAATAAGTTCTGTGTTTTGTTTCATTTAGTTTAAGTATATTAGATGAAAATCAGTTTTTAGCTAAACTAAAAATTTCTAATCTCTCAAATGGTACTTCTGTAGTGTGATCAGTAAACAGGAGACATTTGGCTTATTCAACTGCGGCTGGTGTATCGTTTATACATAATAGAAATAATATAGGCCCTAAAACAGAGCCTTGTGGAATCCCATTGTTAATGGGTAAAATATTTGAGTCAATAATATCGCAGTGAACATATTGCTTCCTGTTTGATAGGTATGATCGCAGCAGTCTTAATTCATTGGCTCTAATACCATAAAATTCAAGCTTATTAATTAATATTAATAATAATATTTACACAGTTATAAAGTCTTAGTGAAGTCACAAAGTGAAACATTAGTATTAAAACCAATATCAAGATCCTCAACTGCATATTAAATTAATTCCTGCAATGCTTTTACCGTAGAGAGCTTCTGTCTAAAACCAAATTGAGCAGCAGATAAAATATTCTTGGTCTCTCAATAGTTAGTTATTTTAAAATCTACAAGCCAGTTACCTTCCTTGAAACATTTATTATATAACATTGTAAGTGGTTTACTTATTGAATTTAGGGAAGAATTAATAATTTTACTAATTAGATCATAATAATCTAAACAGGCCTGTAAGCAAAAAAAAAAACAGCTTCTCTAACATCAGTTTCAAGTATGGAAGACATGAAAAATGATGATGTTAGCTTAGGCATATTATTAATAAAAAAACATAGGATCACAGACTGGGCCTGGAATATAATATAATATAATATAATTAGAAACTAAACTAGCAATCTTACAGAAATACTCATTAAAAGTATCAGCGCTGATGTTTGAGGATGGCCTATCAATTTTTTTCTGAATTAACTATTTGCCAGATTGTTTTATTTTTGTTCTCCGAGTTTCTAATCCGTGTGATAAATGAATTTCTTTTCTGATCTTTTAATGCCATTTTATAATCTCTACGATATGAAGTATCATTCAGTCAATTACTACTTTTAAAAGTTTTTTTAGAGTCGAGAACTTTTTTCCTCATGATCCTTAATTTATTAGTAAACCAATTCATCGCATGACTTTTATTTTTAACCTTTTAATAAGCAGATTTGGCCTGAATATATAAAGACATATACGAATCCATAAGAATGATAAAGAAAGAGTGATAATGTATTACTGCCATCTTGAAGTAGGGATACATCGAAGTGGGAACATGGTTTCAGTCAATTCGATAGTAACATACCGACAGTTGCGGTCGTATCTCTAATGCGGCGGAAGGGGACATATTGTTGTGCCCTCTTTCGGATATATATAACATACATATATATTGTATTCTTTTGCTCCTTAAAATTTAGCCTATGTCTTTTTAAATACTTTCTAAACCTGTATAATTTAAAATAAATCAATCAGTTATTTGGGTTGTATAGCTCTTCTTTTAAACGAAAACAGCTTTCAGCATCAACAGTTATTAATTTTCAATGTAACAAATAAAATAAAAACATCGCACGCCTTTATATTAGTAGATATACCTATTATTTATTTCCTGAGCAAAATTCTTCTTGGTGGTTAGCGTTTTAGAAATTGTAGCAATAGATCCTGTTGCCCCTTTTAAAAAGTTTATCTTGATGAAACCAATAGAAAAAAATAATGTCTCACCTTCTAAAAAATATGTCTGCTTCATCTGGTGATCCCAAAAACGCCACTTTACCTTCAGACATGAGCATTATTTTGTCAAACATGGCATACAGTTCTGAACTAGGTTGGTGAATGGTGCATAGAACGGTTTTTCCTGTTTGTGCCATGTTCTTTAAAGCCTCCATAACATTCAGAGCCATAAATGAATCCAAACCTAATGTAAAAGAAAGAAAATTGTAAATACTTTTTTTATTGTCTTTTTTAAAAATTTTAGGATGAACAGTCTTACTGTCGGCAAAAGAGTTACGGTCTAAATGTCCTGGTATTGGAGATCGTATGGATATAATAATATGAGATATTTTTTATAGAAAATGTAAGCAGTTGTATTTTTTGCAATATAGTACATGAAGTTAAATGCAATGTTTGATTATTTTATTAGTTTTATATGGATATTCTTAGCAGAACCTGACCGGTATAGTTTATTCCATAATCTTGTGGCTGTTTTGGATTACCGCTAGAAACGCGACAAGTAATATTTATCTTAAACTTATTTAAGAAGTAAATTGAAGTTCATATACTTCCATGGTTACAGTGATTCTGAGGATTAACACCGGAGACAATACAGAGCTGAGACAAAAAACTCGCTTTGTTGCCAAATTGTTCAAAAACTCTTTCTGTTTTATGTTTTGTCTGTTTGGTCTAGAAGCATAAGATCGAAATTAAAAATTGTATGAAGTTTTAAATCGCAAAAATGGTGAAAGTAAGTTTTTTTATTTGTTAAATTTCTAAAATTACTTTATTTGAACTAGAACATTCATAAATTACATGATGATTGTTAAAATTATGCTAATTATTGGAAATTGTTTAATAAACCGTAAAAATTGTGAAAGTACGTACTTGTTACCTGTATCATTTTAAAATTAATTTATTTTAAATAACAAAGTTTGTCTAACCTTAATAAATCGTTAATTAATTAGATTTTTAATAAGAGTTGTTTAAATGATGCTTTTCTAATGACATATACGGCTAATACTTAATGACTCGATTATACATAACGAAATAATTATACCTAATGACCTTTACTTTCTTAGGAATATTAGTTTCATCAAATTTAAAAACATGCAACTTTCTACGATTTGTTTGTTTCGAAAAAATTCATGTGACCGTTAAAATCGTGAAATGGTCGTTGCATTTGTTCTTAGTAAAAAAGAGGAGCAAAACTATTGCGTGATAGATATTTATATCATAGGGACAAAGAGGACGAAAAAACTTTTTGGAAATGTGATTATTATGATAAAATAAAGTGCAATGTTGGAGATACAACTCTTGGCAATATTGTTATTAGAACAATTGGAGAGTAGAATCATACAGTTGATAGTAGATAAGTAGAAAGAATAAAATTTTATTTATTTTTGTTTTACTATTCTGGACCAAATGACGATAAACTACTGATCTTCAATACGGCAAAAGAATATGTCATTTCTATTGATGTATTTGCTAGTACCTGATAAAACTAAAAATTCCTTCATTCATTTGGTGCAAAAGTTAAAACAAATTATGCTTGGAGTGCCCTCATCGATTTCGAAGCTGCCATGATAAGTGCTTTTACTGAAGAATTTCTAACTTCAAAGTACTGTGGGTGGTACCTCCATTTTTCTCAGCGCATCTTTAGAAAAAAAAAGCAGAAAATCTACAGAATCAGTACGAAACCGATGCAGAATTTGCATTAAAACAAAAGTTACTGGCTGCGTTAATATTTGTACCCGCAGTAAATGTACTGAGTTTGTAGACTTTTGTGAAGAGAATATGGGACTCAAGAATGCCCAGCCAATTGTTGATAACTTTGAGAACACGTGGATTGGATGTCTCCAAAGACGTCACTGCTCACCACAATTTCCTTATAATATGTGGACTTGTTACGAAATTATTCGAGAAGGACTTCCAAAAACAAAGGATTATATGGGAGTGTGACATAGAGCATTCGAGACTAAAGTTTCTTCAGACCACCTCAATATATGGAAATTCATAAAAGTCATCCAAGGAGAACAAAATCTGTATGAGCTTCAGATTAAACAGTACGTTGGAGGCCTAATAATGTGCTTGTAAAAAGTACCATAATAATGTGGATCGCAGCCCTTGAAGGGAATTATGAAGACAAAAACTGATCTATTTACTTGCATTGCATAGCCCATAACTTTACATATTAACAATACAACAGTGAAAATAGTAAAAAGTTATTAAAAAAGTTAAAAAAGATAAAAATAAAACTTCTAAACCCGCCAGTTTTATGGGATTGACTGGACTTTATTATTCCGTATTTGTCGGGGAATTTTCCTAAACTGTTTCTTGAGAAATTTTCCTGTAGAGGAGTTTTCCAGTCGGGGAATTTTCTGTCGATGAATTGTTGTCGGTAAATTTTTCTAGACCCCTCTGGAGGTGAATGATTGTATTCCAAATATGGGATATATAATATCCATCTTTTAGGTTGTTGATATTATTTACATGGTTTTGTATTTTTATTGTTTCATACAAATCTAGTTTCAATTATAAGAGCAGTTTTTCCTTTTTCATCATCTCTCTTAATTGCCTTATACACACTTATTTCACTAACTTTAATTACTAAATTGCACAAAGTGACAACCTCACTTATATTCATATCTTTCTTATAAGCACGAAGTCGTTCATATACATTTTTGGTCACATTTTTCTTCTCCGGAATCAAATTACGCCGACGTCATTTTAACCTATTATCAACCATATTTCTTAAAATAATATATTTATGTCACAAATGCGCATAAAGGACTAACCAATTGCAACTACCCTTCTTTACAATTACAAATACTAAGGGAGACCTTCCGACAGATAGGACCTTCAATGGAGGAAGAATCAAGCTGGAAAATACCAAAGAAAACACAAAGAATCAGAAAGGATAATGAAGAAAAACAGAATAAAAATATTATGAGTGACAATAAATTTAAAAACCTAAAGGAGGAAACAGTGGCTTCAAGCAGCAATGCAAACGACAATATACCGACAGGTAAGCTAAAAAAGCAATTTATATCTCCAATTACTATTACAGAGACAATTAATGACTACAAAGGAGTAATAAAAGAACTAGAAAAGATCCTTAATAGTAACAGTTTTATAATACAATACATGCAAGGAAAAGTAAAAGTCCTAATAGGAACATTAGAAGTGCATAAAAAATTGATAACAAATCTAAGGAAAAATGAAATAAGTTGTTTTACATACAAAACCGAAGAAGAGAAAGTAAAAAAGACTATGTTAAAGGCTGCTCCAGAAATGGAACCTCAAGAAATAATAGAAGAAATAAAAAGCAGAGGTTTCCAGGTAGAAAAAGTGACCCCATTGAAATCTCTTAGTTATTAGATATAAACAGGTTAGTGAATATAAATAAGCTAAAATTAGAAATCATGGCCATGGGCCTGATTAGAGTAAAATGAAAAGGTATTTTAAAGGAACAAATTACACACAGTGCCTTAGATGTCAGACCTACAGCCATGGTGAATCGACGTGCTCTTGCACGTAGGCTTCATTAGCCAAATAAGAGAAGCACTTGGAACTGATGACTTTCCTATCCAATTTAACAGACATAATTCGAGGTATATCTGAAAACTAAAGAACACAGGGAAACACTGATGACCAAAATGAAGTTAGCGAAAACAAACCACTACACTTATACCCAGAAATTCGAAAAATACTATTATGGAATGCCGAAGGCTGCAAAAATTCTACGAACAATGGACCAAAAACTCATGACTAAAGGAATATACACAGGAAAATATAGGACAACTGACATTTAATTTCACTAGACAAAACATACGAATGATCAATAAACTGATCATAGTCTAAATCTAAGCAAAATAACCAAATAATAACAGACGCTGGCTAACGCCAAAAAATAACCGGACAACAAACAAAATATTACAAAAGCTACAAACAACAAAATGAAGAAAAATAAAATCCCTGGTGGCAACAGAACAGGGAAAAAGGTATATGAAGGAAAAGAGTACATACTCAAAAACCTACAAAAAGAAATGGCAACCTCAATTATTATTATTATTTTCACTTGCTTTTTGAGGTGTTCTAATATTATTGTTGCGCCCCTGATGACTAAAGGGTTTTGCAGTGATTTTCATTGTAAAAATTTGTCTTGGTTCTATGTCATGCTGGTGGGTAAGCTCGTCTCTAATTTTATCTACTGTCACATTTTGGGTCAAACCTCTGAGCAGGTGTGGAAGACTACGTTTTCTCTTTGTAGTTTACTAATGAATTTTTTGTAATCTTCCTGGTCCTCTACGTACAAGACCATGGAGTTATTGTTAAATTTTATGGAGAATTTTTGTTTAAATATTTTTTCTAGTTCGGCCCTAAATTTTCTCGTGTCTGCTGTGGTACCATCCAGCACGATTGGTGGGCAGGTCTGTTTTGGTTGTCTTTTTGTCTTTCAGTAGTGTTCTTGGGAATGGCACCCGTCTGTATACCTTGTTCTGTGTTGTTTGTCTTTTCTAAGTGCTGTGTCTTATCCTTTTGGGAGGTATACATTCAGCTTCATTTTCGTCTAAGTACTCTTCGTCTGATGTATAGACCTGTTCTTGGTGTGTGATAATGTTTTTAATTATTGAGGGTGGCACTTCTTGTTTTCTAGTGGTTAGACTGGTAGACCCCGTAATTGTGACAAATTTGGATTGAGCGGGCTCCAATGTGTTCATCGGTTTATAGTTACTACTGAAGGCTTTTGTTTCCGAGTATCCGGAGGCTTCTTGATTGTTCTGTGCACTTTTACTATTGTTTGATTATCACTAACATTTTTCACCGTATTTTCCCTTGCTGTGCGGCTGTTTTCTGTAACTTTTTAATTTTTAAGTTTAATTACGATGAACTCTTTGGGAGAAACCTTTGATGATGATGCCCCGGTATTCAACGCAGTTTCCTTTTTGGGGTCATGTTTTGTTTTCTTGGACATTTTGGTGATTGTTTTCTCTGCACTTTCCTTGTTCTTCGGACTTTTCTCAAATACTAAAGTGTCTTTCTGACACAAAACTGGTGTCTTATCAGAATTATCACTCTTGGTTAGGACTATTTGATCCAAAATTCTTATGATATTAGTACATTTAGCTTTCTCCGTACTTTCTCCATTAGGGAATTTTTGAACGGGGAGTCCCTGTTGTACCCCAGTTAGTAGTTGTAGTTAATAATTGAGCTTGGCTCGTACTTTCATCCAGCTCTTCTGCCGGTTTTTTCCTGCATCGTTTTAAAAATTTTTCTAATTCTGTATCCTGTAGTTGGCGGCCTAATCTTGACATCTATGAACTATGAACTATGAGCCACTATCTAGAATTTACGACCTGTACTGTAGTTACGTTACAGTACACATCTCACCTCCTGAAGAAGCCGTTTATAATAGACAGCGTAATGTTGATAAACATATCAAAAATGACGCAGTCCTCCGGAAGCAGTAATAATTAGAAAATAAAATGTCCTGATATTTTCAAACAAAATGTAAAACGCAATTTTCTTTTTTTAAAGTGATTTCATCTTTCGTAAAAGATATTTATTTGCTTTTACACTTAAACCAAAACTGATGGAATAGCCTATAAAAATTGGCAGCATCAAAGAAACAATAATAGACAAAACTAAACACTGATTACTCATGTATAGAATTAAACTATTTACAAACCTGAAGTTGGTTCATCACAGAACATCAAAATAGGGTTAGTTAAAACTTCAGCTGCAAAAGAGATTCGTTTTTTCTCCCCACCCGAGACTCCCCCATGGTCTGAAAAACCTATTTGACTCTTTTCACATTTTTTCAGGACGAACTAAAAAAACAAAGTAATTTCTCGTTTATTAAAAAAAATCATACTTACTTCTGACATAACTTCTTCCACTCTCTTCATCCTTTCATGGTATGAAATATTTCGATCCATTCTGACTAACGCCTAAAATAATTGTCAACGGAGAAGAAGAAGAATTATTTTAAAGAACATTCGTGAAATAATTGTCATAAGAATATTTAAAAAGTTTTAGCATATCGTAGAATTTTAAGAAAATTATATTTTATCTTTTACAATTTATAATGGATAGATTCCACAAAATAAGGGTAGAAATCATAATGATGATTTTAAAGATCGTTCCTGTGTTACCATTAACCTCAAAATTACCTGTTGCTGTACGATTATTTTAATAGAGAAGCGGTAGATTACGTAAGAAAATCATTTTTATTTATTCTAAAACTTCTAAATTAAAAAAAAATTCTATTTGTTATTATATTTATACTATCATATTTTAAGAAAAATCTTCAGCTGCAATTTAATAATTTTAATATAATTATGATATACGAACCTGAAAAATTAGATGTTCCTTTACAGTTAGTGTTGGTATAAATAAATCGTCTTGTTGAACATATGCTGATAAACTTGTTAATTTTTTATAATTTACTGGCACGCCGTTGATACATCTGGTACCAGATACAACAGTTTCTTTCGTTAATCTGTAAGTTAAAGCATTCAAAAGGGTCGTTTTACCTGAACCACTTGAACCCATAATTGCTAAAAGTTCTCCTGGATATGCGACACCATTAACTGAAAACACATAATGAATTTTGAAAATTGTGAGCTTGGAGAAAAATCCATACTATTTTTTAAAATTTGTTTATTTTCTTGAACATTTGATGCTATTCTTTTGCCAAAACATAAAAAGTTTTTATTGGATCTTTTGTTAGTAGTAAATACATTAATATTGTTCCAAGTATAAGTTACTCTGTCTTCTGTAGGGACCACCTTTCTTGGAGAAAAATATTCTGTTCCATAAGATTTCGCTTCAGCTGCTTGTAACTTGACAGACAAAGATTCTAAACTTGATAAGTCCCCCTAAAAATAGAAATTGGCAAATACTATATAAAAACTTTTTAATTTTTTTTTACAAAAATATTTAATTTGTAGACCCAAGCTTAAAATTTTTGGAAAAGAAAACGATAAATATTCTATTTATATAAGTTGAAACAAGTGTAGCTCAGAACGTCGCTTGCATTCATGTTAATTGGTAATTTCAGCTTGTAAAAAGGAAGTTGTGAAAAATTTTTATGCTATCATATGGTTAATTTCATAGTCTAATGGCAACGAATCAAATATAAATTAGCAATCACATTATATAAAGTATCCAATCGATAATTTGCTCGGCCCTTTATGCAAGTTAGAACTCAAAAAGTCGCAGTTGCTCACCATCAACTCTAAGGTAAAGTTCTCTCTTAAATAATTCTGACAGGTAACTATATTGAATCTCCCTGTATTTGGGAGTTGTTCTAAACTCTGCTTCATTATTTAGCATGACTTGGTTGAGAACCCTACCAAATATAATCATTTTTCTATGTGTCTTTTGCATTTCCTGTTTTTCTCGTTCTAACCTCCATAACATGGGTATGCTTGTTGAGATCTCCATCAAATATTTTAATTTTTTTACGTCGTTTTACAAATAATATAAACTAAAATCAGAATAACACAAAAATGTTTTACCCTTTTGGTCGTTGCAACAATTTGAACTATTTGGTAGAGTGCATACGCATATTTGGTGAACTCATTACGTACTGATACATTACTTTGCACTTCTTTGAGTACCTCTAATTCGTTTAATGTAAAAGTCACCATTTTTATTTTTTTTTATATCAAATACGAAAAATATTTTATGTTTGAGAGATGACGACTGAAATCGTTATTATGTAATATATATATATATAATAATATTATTTTCTTTCACTTTTCCTTGAAAAAATAATAACCAAAACAAGCATCATCCCAAAAATATACTATAATATTACTAGAACGACTTAGTTTACCGTTTATTTCTTGCATGACTGGGGCTGAGTATTCAAATAAAATATTTTTGCGCCAGTAATTTTGGAATCCTTTAACCTACACCTACAATGCATTCTTGGATAATCTTCGATTACGCCGCGTAATAAATTGTTTAAAAAATAACATGTTGAATGTGCAGCTAAGTTAATCTAGATTAATGAATCAATATAAATTAATGGAAGAATGTATGAAATTTTGCGGTTTTCAACGCATTCGACCTGTACGTGTAGTATACACCATTAACAACAAAAAACTCTACCATATTTCCTTAAGTCAGCCGTTTTAAAAAAATACTTTATATATATTATATATATATATATATATATATATTTATATATATACTTATTATATTTATCATTATCTATAGAAAAGAACCTAAAGCCGGCAACACTGTCAGGTAGTTACATCGGGAATCACTTATCTTCCAGAAACATTAAAGGGCGTCCACATTATGCCGGCAGACTTGCACAAGTAATGGAGGTTCAAACAGAGACAGATGTCTTGGGGACACTGCAATTCCCAATGAGGATTGCGATGATGAACCATAGTTGCTGTCTGGTTTTTCTTCAGCAGCCACCTAGTCCTTGTTGGATTCGGTCCGTCAATTGCCTGCTTGGCTTATATGTATTCTCAGGAACCTTCCGAGATCCTTCTCGACTCCTTTTGTGTCCACAAGCAATGAAGAGGTTTGCGCTATACTTACTCTTATTCTTGGTACCGGCCCCCAAGGTTCGTTATCAGCTCTGAGCCTTGCTAGATCGTCAGTCATTTTGCTTCTTCTGCTGTGGAGAATGTATTTATTTGTTTTAAATTAACTACTCTTCTAATTATTGTATCTCATGATGAATAAGAGTGAAGAGCAAATAATGTCTTTTATCCAAATATATCGTGATCGTCTCGTGTTTTGTAGAACTCAAGTGACAAAACAAAAGGCATGATGGGAAGACTGACATTGTAGTTTCTTTTGGAATTGACAAACAGGAGGTTAAAAAAAATGTGTAAAACCAGTTTGCTAGAGAAAGAAAGAAGGAAAAAGAGTTTAGAAATACTGGGACTGGTGTAGACGATGTCTACGTTAGCAAATGGTTTACATACAAAATTATGATGTTTTTGGTCAATAAAAACAAACCAACGAACAGTCAGGATACAGATGTAATTTTAATAAATTGTATACAGGGTGTACCACGACGTTTTCACAGTCCAATATCTCGAAAACTGTTCAGATAACAAGTACGAAATTTAACAGCTATAAACTGTCGAAACTGATCATTATATTTATTATAAAAATACTTCCGTTTTCCCTCTCATTTCCGGTCACGTGACCCCAATAAAATTTTCCTAAATGGGAAAATCGGCATAATATTACGATTTTGGTTATATCTTTCAAAAACAAATTTAACTATACCATACTTGTTATGATTCTATCGTGCTGTAATGAAAACATGGACTATTTATTTTTATTAAATTTGTACAGTTGAAGCCAATATTGGAATGCAAAATCTTGTTTTATTACATTTATTAAAAATAAGTGGCCCATATTATCATTACTGCACAGTAAAATCATAACAAGTGTGGTATCCTTGAATTTGTTTTTGAAAGATATAAAATTATTATTATACTGGTTGGGGTCACATGACCAGAAATGAGAAGTTAAACGGAAGTCTTTTTATAATTAATATAAGCATCAGTTTCCTCTGTTTGTAACGGCCAAATTTTATACTTGTCATGTGAAGAGTTTTCTAGATATTAGACTGTCAAAACCTCCTGAGACACCTTGTATAAAATATGAATAGTTCAAATATTAATACAGCGTGGTTATTTAAAATGATCTATTGTCATTTTAATTCATGTAACGTTTGAATTCCATCAACGCAAATATAACAAAACATTTTAATTAAAGTTTTTAAATGATTCTTGCTATTTTCTTTGCAAACGTATAATTGCATAAATTAAAACAATGTGGAACTAAAATGATCAACAATTATTTTAAGTCTTTATTTAAAATGTTTGTTATTTGTATTCAAAGTTAAATTTTAACAAGTAATACACTGTTAATTAATAACCTAATAACTTCTAAAAATTCTAAAAATTTCACCTTTTAGTTGAACCAAATATAATAATTTAGAGCTGGATTATTTTTACTTTAAAAAAGAAACAAACCAAATCAATTAAAATATTTATATTTACGAAATCAGTTTTATAAAATAATATTCTGAATCTTATTAGTTAAGAAAATTCTAACAATTAAAATAAGTATAGCCAACTTCAGATAAAACAAAACAAATAAGATTCGACCTCTTTTGTGTGTGGAAATACACCGCAATCAAAAAATTTTACAAATCGCCTGACATCTCAACTTTTCGTGAATTAAATTTCATTTTTGAACAGTGACTTCAATAATAAATAATTGAACGCTACAAATATGTCAACTCTAATTTGGTCGATTAACATAATATTGGGGCTTAGTTGGAAAGCTTCGTCCCTTACAAAGACATATGGTATTGGAAGGCTCCGTTGTGATAAAGGTCGTGGTAATGAAAGCTACATCTTGTTATCATTTAGAATAACTGAGGAACCTTACCTCACCACAAGTAAACTTTAGGTTACAATAAATGATTAATAATGCATTATTTGAGGCAGAGATGGCATGTTTCTCATACAATTTGCAACCCATTTTTCATGGACATACAACTTTTCAATCCCCGCCGTGGCTCTACCCATCATCTCACTATCCAAGCTTGAACTCACCACAATCATTTTCATCCTATGCCTTATGAATTTGACGAACAACTTCTTTCTCTATGAATAATTTTATGTAACTTGGAATAATATAAGAATAATATACAGGGTTGAGATAAAGTATGGAACCAAGTAAATATCTTTAAAACGAAAGGAACGATATTTATGAAATTTTGTAGATAAGTGCAATTGGGCGAAATACATCTGATGTGCATTTTTTGGTAATAATATACTTCCGGTTTAACCGGAAATACCCTCAACTTTTTTAATTTAAATGGGACACCCTGTATATGTTTGCAGATTTTGAAAGATCTTCTTATTTTGAATTCGTACATACTGGGTTTAGTGGAAATAATTTGTAAAAACGAGAAATAACTCACTTTTAGTTGTAGAATAAGTAAATTTATCTACTTTAGACTAATGGGAATAATAATTTAAACAAAATTAATTCAAATGTTCAAAATGCTTTCCGTTCATCTCTTGACAATATGCCAGCCTATTAATACATTTTTGAGTTACTCTTTCCAAGACTTTTCCATGTATTAGTTCACATTCATCAATAATTCTTTGTCTCAATACCTTCAAGCATGTTGGTCGTTTAACGTAAACACGTGACTTTAGATAACCCCAAAGAAAAAAATGTAATGGGCTTAGATCCGGAGAACGAGCAGCCTACTCAATGAATCGATCACCATAACCGATCACCATTAATATTTCAATACGATCTTTTTCACTTAAATGAACCATTCCTAATCGTACAATTTATTTCCGTAAATTACAATTTGACAATTTGGCAACAGTTACCTACTAAATAGTACTCGTTTATTTCTTACTATTAATACAAACAATATCAGTTTGTTTATCTAAATGGTATTTTAGTCTAATGTATAAAAACTTAAAAGTGATTTATAAAAGTGCTGTATTCCTTGTTTTTACAAATTTTTTACACTAAACCCAGTATGTATGAATTCGAAATAACATCTTTCAAAATCTGTAAAAATATACAGGTGTCCCATTTAAATTAAAAAAGTTGAGGGTATTTCCGGTTAAAGCAGAAGTATATTATTATTATTATCAAAAAAATGTACATCAGCTGCCCCATTGCACTTACTTGTAAAATTTCATAAATATCGTCCGTTTCTTTTTAAAGATATTTACTTAGTTGCATACTTTATCCAAACCATGTATATAAGTTTGAAATTTTAAAATGTTTAAATGAACAAAAATATTCTTAAATACGAGTACATGAATTTAGTTATTCTTTTCTTATCTTGACAAAATCTCGAAACGCTTCTACTAGAGTATCAAAGACTGATGGTATAATACAAGAGATCGCTTATTTTGAAATCTTTAGCCCAATGACGTGTAGGAATCTCCAGCGTTACTGTAAGACGCTCGCTTACCGGAATAGCTCGTCTGAATGACGTATTTTTTAATTATTTTTGTATTCCACGTTTAACCCATCAACCTCATCTAGGAGTAAATCCTTTATAAATTCTTGTCTACTATTTCCTGCCATTGACAAGGCTGGGTTGTATCCAAAACCTCCGAGGGCGACGACGACGCTGTTGCTGGTTTTCAACAACTGCAATGATATTTGCAGCAGCAATTTAAATTTAAAACCAATTCAAATATTTTCACTTAATAATAGCGCAACGATTTATGTCGGTCGACACGTCCACATATACTGATTTACATTGTGTAACTCGAACGTGTCGAAAAAGGTTTCGACTTTGTCGTTTGGCATAATGTGGACGAAGCTTAAGGTGCACAACGCTAGTTTGCTAAATGTAATTTTGATTCAAAAATTTTATCCTCAATTTTTGCGAAAACTGATAGTTTGCGATAAACATGTTATTCGATTTTTTGTTGTATTATTTTCATTCAGTTAGTTTCTTTCTTATGTACGTATAAAATTTTAATTGGCGAATGATGAATCTTTCTAAAGAAAGATTAGTCCATATGATCTGAATGTCATAAAAATAGCTTGCTAGCAATATAGGTGCATCATGAAAGATTTCCAGAGCGCAAATTACCTGAACAAAGAAATTTCCAGAAAGTAATGGATCAATTTAATCGTATAGGTATAGTAGCATATGAAGAAAGGAAAAAACGAAAATCGTTATTACTTTTAGAAAATGAACTCAAAGTATTGTTAGCAGTTACGGATAACCGAAATACAAGTAATATGAGAAATTTCTAGGTACGCAGAAACATGCTGTAGGAGGGTACAAATCATAATATTAAACAACAAGACTGACTCAGATCACATTCAATTACATCAGGAATTACTCGGTAATTTTCAGCGAAGAATCAACTTTTGTAATTGGGCACAAAAAATTTATGATCAAAGACATTTTTTTTGGTTATGGACTTTTCAGGGATGAGGCGACATTTCATAAAAAATGTTATTTGCATCGACACAATTTTTAGTATTATTTAAGAGAAAATCTATATGTAGTAGTCAGTCACTACTTCTCATACAGTCGACCGATCTTCTCGTGGCATTCGACGTTCG
This sequence comes from Hermaeophaga mercurialis, assembly GCA_951812935.1. NCBI lineage: Eukaryota > Metazoa > Arthropoda > Insecta > Coleoptera > Chrysomelidae > Hermaeophaga > Hermaeophaga mercurialis. The sequence goes on from OX638363.1 coordinate 33,846,518, forward strand.
TATGCGCAGTGGCAAATCCTAAGCGTCTCAACAACGTAGTCATAAAATGCTACGCTGCAGTACATTCAGTGCAACAAGTTTTGAGATTTTTGTCTTATTCGCTCGTCCGTCATTCTGTTGTGTACTACTGAATCGTTGTAATTAAATGTTATTTTAACCTTTTTAAAAATCTGTTCATTTGAGAACTGACAATTCAGTATTCAAAAATGGAATTTAAATGTAAATTGAAAGGACATGCAATAAATCATCAATCGAGGCAAATTGTGTTCAATGTTCTAGAGTTTATGACGAAAGAAAAGGAAATTGGTGTACCGTTAATATCACTTTCAGATGTTGGAGGACATGTTGCAGTAGCCACCGGCATTTCCAAAAGAACTGTTTTTCCAGAATAGTTGAGGAAAAAAGAATGATTGACAACAAATATGTCACTTAATTTTCTTCACCAATAGAGCATATAAGGAAACTTGACATTGTTAACGCTTTAGATGAATGTGATAAGGGGATATTAAAAAGGATAATTTTGTTTATGTTAACGGCGCAAAATATGATTCGAACAGTTAAAACTATTTTATCGGAGTTTAAAGAAGATACAGGTTACAAAGGAGGTCTCGATAGTTTAAGGAAACTTATTCAGGATATTGGATTTCGGTGGAGGAAAACGAAAATTAATCGAAAAGTTATCACGGAAAGACATAATATCCAAAAACGTCGTTTGGACTATAAGGCGGCCTATTGTTTATATGGACGAAACGTATATACATTCGTCTCATACAAACCAAAAAGGCTGGAGTAACAACTCTGGAGAAGGCTTTCAAAAACCAATGAACAAGGGATACAGACTGATAATTGTACATGCAGAAGGTGATATGGGGTTCATTCCACACGCATCTTTGATTTTTAAATCTGGAACAAAAAGTGGAAACTTTCACGATGAAATGAATTTTTCTAATTATTGCAAATGGTTTAAAGAAAAACTTCTTTCAAATCTTCCTCCAAAAAGTGTAATTGTTATCGATAACGCCCCATACCATAATGTGCAAATTGATAAGGCAGCGACTTCCAATTCTAAGAAGAGTGATATGCAAAATTGGTTGAGAAATCACAATATTACGTATGCAAATGATTTGCTAAAACCCCAGTTGTATGAACTGATACGGTTGCACAAACCAAGGTTTAAGAGATACGTTGTAGATTAAATTAAAAAAGACAAAGGTTTTAGTGTTCTACGATTGCCACCTTATCATCCAGATTTGAACCCTATTGAATTGGTGTGAGCTACATTAAAAAAATATGTGGCAAATAAGAATACAACGTTCAAGGTGGGGAGTGTTAAGCAATTGTGTGTTGACTTTTTCCCAACAAGAATGGCAGTCACGTTGCAAGAACGCTTTAGAATGGGAAAAAAAATTAATAGAGAAGTTTATTATGATAGTGTAGTAAACAAAATTGTAATAAATTTAAACGAAGATAGTGGTAGTGACTTGGAAGTGGACGATACGGATAATGAAAATATTGAAGACGAAAACAATTTATCGGGGGTAGAGGAACATTGATTTTTGTTTCTTTTTGATTAAAAAAATGTTATAAGTGTAAAGACCATATTGAGTGTAATTTATCTGTGGGTTCAGTTTTCCATGCGCCAGCCGGGACTCTTTGAGATAAGCAGATGGTCCAAAGTCAGTGTAAGTGGTCATATATCGGGAGAATAACTAGGGTAAGTAATATTACCTATTTATATGATTCTATTATTTGACTCGCATTGTATTTATTTATTTATTGACCTTTATTTAATTTCTTTAATTGAGTTTTATTTTATTTATTTATCTGCTTTTATTTGAATTATTCAATTTCGTTACATGATTTTTTTTATTTATGTGTTTATTTATTTGGTATCTCTGATTTTAATCTATTTGTTTATTTTATATCTGATTGACTTCTTTATAAAATAAAATAAAGTACCAATTTATGTATTGTGACTTTGTCATATTTTAGAATATTTAAAGCCTATCTCAATTAAAGAATTACCTGATTCATGTATTGAAGTCGTAAAATTATAAATATTTTTATAAGTAGGTGCCTATAAGACATTTAGTATTGTATTTGTAAGAGGTAGTTCCGACAATTGTAAATTAAAAAGCCATTAATTCTCCGTAATTAGCATTTAAATTTGGTATAATCCATTACAACGAAACTTGCTTCGCGTAGTGTACACTAGCTGTGTTCTTTACTTTCATGTGGTCTCTGTCTGCGCCAGTTCAGAGCGTCGATTGACACGACAAAATCTGTCCTCTTTATAAGATAGTCTTTAAATATTTGGGATGTTATTGTTGGAAGTTATGTAATTGGATCATATTTTTTTAATGAAACAATAAACTATGAAGTTTATTCAGACTTTCTGGAAAAGTTGCCTGTATTTCTTGGTGGTATCTACATGACGGAGCTTCAATATATCATAATGCACTAATTCGAGGTCAACTCTATGATCTATTTTTAGAACGATGGATGGATAGAGCAGGACCAATTCAGTTGCCAGCTAAATCACTAGATTTAAAAAAATATTATTTTTTTCTGTTGGGATATATGAAAAATGAGGTGTACAAAATTTCTGTAACCACACGAGAGGACATGAAAAATTAAATTACGTTTACTTTCCAAAACATTAGTATGGCTAGAAATGTTGGTAGGTCATTTCAAAATGATCGACTACACTGTTTAAATGTAATGAGATGTTACTTTGAGCAGTTATTATGATTAATTTGTTGCTAATTATTTTGAATTTTCCAACTCTAACAACCTAACAGTATTTGCCAAAAATGTCGTTATTATTCATAAAAATCGAAATAACTCAATAACCGTAATATTTAGATACAGGAAATGTTTAACAAAAGTAAAAGTATTTTGTAAGCGGTTTTTGAAGATGATACATAACAGAAGTTTTTCTATTTAAAATAACCGGGAAAATCATTGACATGAGTTTTTAGTAACCATGTATTCAAAATGAAAACTATTATAAGTAAAGGGTTGCAACAAAACTACTACTACTACTAGACAATTCTTTTGGCTTTGATAGATTCACTTTCAGTTGTTGATTTTAAATAATACAGGGTTATGATTTCATCAAATTTTCACATAAAAGTGGCCATATCCTTTAAAGTACCGTGTAGAACCTAGTAAAAATCTATATTGTCGGAATAGGAAAAATTACCGAAATTGAAATTCAAGATAATGTACAGGGTATTTAATTTATAAATGCATAACTTTGATATGGTGTGCGCTTATGACATTAATTAATTTTAAAATGTGAAGTTGACTCTATATCTAACTTTCATTTAAACTTTCTTTCGTATCTAACAAGACAGTGGAGATTCGGAGTATAAGTTGATCACCGTGTATACATTTATATACAGTGTGTCCACGGATGGGGTTCACAAGAGGAGAAAAAAATGTATTTTTAGTGTTACCAAAAAATGTGCTTCTTGATGTAAAGTTTTGCTTATTCTAAAACTTTATGAACTAAAAAAATATGATTTACCACACTTGCACCATTTTATGTTAAATTTTCTATAAAACCCTATGCCCTTTTGAACTATTCCAAACATCCTAACTCTCCAAAAAGGATTTATTTTGTAAAGTGCTCTAATGTTGGAATGTTTCGTAAAGTTATGCAATTCAACTATTGAATGAAAAATATTCGGAAGCACACATTACGGTAAATGTGCTTAAAAAAAATATTAAAGAAATTCGATGAGACCGAATTGCTGAAAATAAAAAGAAGTGAAAAAGGCATACCGTGTAGACAATGATGCAGCTGCTGCCTTAGCTATGGATTTATTATTCGAAAATCTCAATTTGAGTTCACGAAGAAGAGCTGTGGATGTTGTTTTTAGGAAAAGCAACTTACAGAAAACAAAATTGTTCCCTCTAAACTAAAAATTATTCACATTTTACGATATTTTGATTATAACACGGGGCTTGATCTTTGTGCAGCCATTGATGAAAAATTTATGAATGACCGGTTGTTTCTCTATAATATTTTATTGAAACAACGTTTAGAACAAATCGAATTGTTTCATTGCAGAAGTGTCGATATTGGGCTAGTGAAAATCCTCATTACAGGACTCAATGTAAAAGCCAGTTTTCTAAAAACGTAAATATTTAGTGAACTGTTTCATTAGCCAGAATAAAAGGATCGTATTTTCTAGATGATTCATTAAATCAGGAAGTTTATTTGAATTTGCTAGACAACTTTTTAATACTAGAATTAGATAGTCTTGAAGTTGGTGTTATTTTTATTTAATGTTAGTTTTTCTTTATTTTTTTATTATTATTATTATTATTGTTATTGATTACAAATAAATGTTACTGTTGCATTACAATTGAATGATGACAAAAAGGTCACCCACTAGATTATTGTTAATGTTTCGAATATAAATTTCATAGGGTTTCTTTGAAAATTGTCTATAAAATGAAGCAGGTAGGGTAAAACATGATTTTCTTTCATTTCATGGGGTTTTAGAATAAGGCAAAACTGTTTATCAAGAGTAACATTGGCCCTGGTGAAAAAACTATTTATCTTTTTTTTTTTCTAATGGATGCCACAATACGAGTATGTAAAGGAACACTACTAGAAATACTACTATAGCATAATTAAAAAAATACATTAATTCACGGAACATACTTTAAATTTGTAATTCTTCTCAAAGAAAATAATTAGATAAATAAATAATAGAAATTGGACTAATAGCGGCATATATAGAAAATGAAAATATTCACACCGGTATTTCACAAATGATTAATGATGGGTGGTTCCAAATTATGGAACAATACGATTACAATACAGTAACGATTCATCATAAAAATGTTTTTATGAATATTTCATTTCATAAAAGTTTGTATAAATGTTTCGGAGAACACCGTATAATAATAAATGCCATAGAAGGAAGGCACTATGAACTTAATAAATAAATGTCTATATTCCGTGTGATTAAAACTATCAAATAAGAGGCCAGTTGTTATGAAATTATTAAACTACAAGTAGAAGCTATATATGATTACGGTTTAGAACTACCCCGAAGAGAGAATTAATAATGGATAATGTTTATTATATTATTCAGCTATTGGGAAAAATATCCGTTCATAACATATATTTGTTCCTAATATTTTTAAAAGAAAGCAAATATTTTTATTTTAATATTTAAATGCCAAAAATATTTAAACAATACATTTTGAATAATACTGACATAACTGCTGAAATTACTTAAAAAATGGTATTTTATCATTTTTAGTAAAAATATTATTTATATTTAAAATATGACTCACATGTTCTTCAAATACAACTGGTTTTCTAGACGGACCTGGCCCTAGTAATGATAACGTTTCTCCATCCATGATTAACTACCAATGTTAACACATTTACACACTTTGTTTTGATAAAAGTAAATCATTTAAATACGAAGTACATACCTTTTGTCTGAACACGAGATAACTATGAATATCTTGTTAACTTACGCTGTATGTAACAATCTGTCTTCTATGAACGTTGCAAAAGATTCACTCATGCGTAGAGATTTTTACGAATTAACTGTAAAACGATATTTTTCATGTGTGCTAACTAGTCTTATTAACCCTATCAGGTTTCCCCCTTTACTTCAAAGCCTTTTATATGCACATATTTGGTTTACAGTTATAATGTATAAAAATAGAGTATACGGAGTTTCTAGACCAAAAGTATCAAACCAAAATTTATTTTACAATGCATTTTTTGTTGTAGACTGAGATTCCTTTAATCTTAATTTGTATTCCTGTTTCTCAAACATTGAAAAACAACCTTGTGTTCTAGTATTAAAAGAGAGGAAAGAAGAAATAAGAATTTATATAATTTGTTATAATACAGTACATTTTCGTATGTTTTATTGAACTTTTAATAACCATTTCTAATATTAAATTCTTTGTACTGAATCTTGCAAATAAAGACTTTTCCTGTTAGACTGTATTATCCCCATTAACTATTTCTAAATATATTTTTTAAAAGTGCAGTTTTAGGGATATTAAATAATTCAAACAAGTGACTTTCTTGCATCTCCCATTAGTTGAGAGTCAGTCTAACTCGTTTTATTATTTAACATGACTTTGTTGAGACCTCCACCAAATAGAATAATTCTTTTACGTGCCATTTAATAAATATTAACTAATTTTGACATATATTTTTATATCTTTTGCATGTCCTTGTATGGTCGTTCTAACCCCCATAACATTAATATGCCTGTTGAGACCTCCATCAAATATTTTAATATTTTGTAAGTCGTTTTAAAATTGATAAACTAAAATCAGCATCAGCATAAAATACATTTTTTTAATCCTTTTCCTGGTCGCCACTCTCATACGCCTGTGAACTAGTTCATAGAATGCATCCGCAAATTTGGTGAGCTCGCTACTTAACGATGCATTACAATGCACTTTCTTAAAATACTTCTGATTCGTTTAATGTAAAAGTCTCCATTTTTATTTTTTTATGTAAAATACGGAAAATATTTTATGTTTGCGGGATGATCATTGAAATCGTTATAAAATGTTTTCTTGCCATGTGTGAGTATATATTAACAGGAGGTAAAATGGAAAATAATAGGTCCTTTAATTTCACAACATATAAATTTTTATTTATAATAGAAAACTACCGATTTTGTGGCATAAATAGGCCACATCTTCAGGTTTGATCACAAAAACCTGTAATTAACAACAAATAGTTTTGTATAAGATAAATGTATATGTACAGGGTGTTATTGAAATACACGTACATATTAAAACTGGGTATTGCGCAGATCCCCACTGAATGTAGAAAAATATTATTTTTTAAAAATACCCCTTATTAAGGGAGTTATTAATTTTTGAAAATTAATTCTAAAACAAACGTACTTCACTGATATGTTGAGGATGACCTATATAAATTAGGTTTATTTACCTATTTTAAACATCAACAGTAATTAATATGCAAGTTTTTGTCAGATGATAAGAAAACTAGTCTTGTAAGAAATAACCATGTTGCCAAGATTTTCGAATTAATTTCTATTTCCGAAGACTGGTTTTTACTACCCTCGTTATCAAAAAACTAGAATATTTGATAAATGATTGTTTTTAAACTATACATTTTTGAAACTATAGATTATTAAAATTTTAGTTGATTTACGAATCTGGCTAACACGAGCGCGTCATTTCCAAGTTGGTAAAAAGTGTTGTTACGATTACTTTTAAATATTTTTTTACGATGCCACTATTTACGAATATTGAACTAACCGATATAGTGCTGGTTTATGGGGCAGCTGGAGAAAATTCTCGGCAAGCACCAATCCTGTATCGCGAACGGTTTCCAAATCGGAGAATTCCGGACTGTCGTACGTTTATTTCAACTGTTCAGCATCTAAGAGACCATGGAAAATTTGAGAGTGTCAATGCAGATCGAGGGAGAACAAGAACACAAAGAACATTGGCGGCCGAAGAAGAAATATTGGAAGCTGTTGAAAACCGGCCTCAATTAAGTTGTAGAAGACTAGGTCTTGAAATTGGAGTGTCCTCATTTGTTGTGTGGCGGACACTTAAAGAACAAGGTTTACATCCTTATCACATCCAAAAAGTCCAGGCCTTATATCCAGGTGATGAAGAAAAGAGAGTGGAGTTTTGTGAATGGATGATTCAAAAATGTGTTGATATTCCTGATTTTCTAAAAATATTATTGTATACTGACGAGGCTTCATTCACTCGTGATGGCGTGTTCAATATGCACAATACGCATATTTGGAGTGATGAAAATCCTCACGCCATTAGGGAAACTGGGCATCAAAGAAAATTTTCAATAAATGTTTGGGCTGGCATAATAGATCAGTATTTAATCGGGCCTTATGTTCTCCCGAACAGATTAAATGGGCCAGGATATCTCCACTTTTTAGAAGATATTTTGCCAGTACTCCTAGAAGAGATACCGTTACAATTAAGGCAACGGATGTGGTACCTACTAGATGGCGCTCCTCCTCACTTTGATTTAAACGTACGGCAGTTTTTGAACATTAGATTTCCTCAAAAGTGGATAGGCAGAAATGGACCTACTAAGTGGCCTCCGAGATCTCCGGATTTAAATCCATGCGATTTCTTTTTGTGGGGTCACATGAAACAACTGGTTTATAATGAACCTATTAATAGTGTTGAACAATTAACCAATAAAGTTAATGCGGTAGCCGAGGAACTACGACAAAATCCAAGACTAATTTCTAATGTTCAAAGTTCTTTGGAAAGACGATTGCAAGTGTGTGTAAATAATAATGGACGGCATTTTGAACAATTACTGTAATAAACTTTATTTTGAATTAATTGGTTTTGCTACGGCAACAGTGCAATTTCTATGGGTAAGTTCAATTTCGATTTATTTTACTTCTTTAAATATGGAAACTAGTAGGTCGGAAAAGGGGACTCTTCCCCAATATTTAAATTTTAGAATTTGAAGTTAAAATTGGTGCCAATCGTTTTTGGTCATTACATACTATTCCCCATTTTAATATGTACGTGTATTTCAATAACACCCTGTATATTGGATATAGTTTTATACGTAGGGTTATTTTTATGTTAAAGACATAGATTTTGTTTTTATAATGTAGAATGATTTTTTATTTTTATTTTTTATAGTTTTTTTAGTTTTATTTATATTTTAATACGTTAGTTCTTAAGTATAATAGGCCTTTGTTTAATCGAAAAATAAGATAAAAAACTTACCAATGTTGTAAAATAGCCGTTTGGACTATTGTATATCTTATTTGGCTTGAAATCACAAATAATATACGAAAAAATGGATTAACTAGCATTAGATGATTTAGGCATATTAGACTGAAAAATTAAGATTCAAACAATAAACTCAAAAACTAAAAAATAACTCTTACTAAACTAAAAGAAATCAAAATTAAAAACCATTCTAAACATAATAAATAAAATTAAAAAAATTTATATTTTATATAAGTACTTTTGTGGCCTTTGGAAGCAGCAATTTATTTCTTGTAAACTGGTATTGTTATCTACAAATGTAGCAAGTACATAAATTCCAAATATCCTTATACAGGATGTTCGACACTTTCGAAACATATGAAATTAATTAAATATATCCTGAGCCTTATAGTCACATTTTCCAGTGGTATGTATTTGTAAAAATACAAACTCAATTCAATTTTTGGGAATTTTGATATTTTTAGTTAAGCCGGTTCTGGATTTTCTTTCTGATAATACTTTAGTAGATTTTCCAGATAATAATAAATAGACCAAATTGATAAAACACCCCATATCGCAGTTATAAAGGGTAGAAGACCCATTAAAATTCCCAAAGAAACACCTTGCATATTATAAGGGAAAATGAATATTAATCTATTGTTTATTCATAAAGGTATTACTCATTTCATCCCCAACATTGAAATATTCAAACGAAAACATATGATAGTAGAAGAAATTCTTTTCGAAGATTCTTATAAAATTCAACTAATTAGATATTTTGTTAATGTCTTTTTGACATGTGGAATGAATCATGAAAGTTAATGGAAATTTTTCATCAATTCGTCAAAAAATTACTAAATTTTATATTATTTAATAATTGTTGAGTACAAATTCTTGTTGTTGTTGTTGTTAAAGAATAAGATTAAAATAAAATTTCCTATTTTATTATTTTCAAATGTGTCACACTTTGGAATACGTAACAGTTTTTATTTCCACAAGAGGACGCTATATCAAAAAGAAAGCAAAGAACAATTATATTGCTGAATTATCCATAAAATTACTTTTTCAATGATGGTAACACACTTTCCCTATTTAATGTGAATTAGGTAACGTGATTGAGGGGATGGGACTGGTATATGACAGTTATATTAGAAAAAGTAACCGTCAATTTAGAAATTGACGTATCTCGGCTTTTCTGCTTATGGTAATGCATTTTTAAGATATTCAGGATGGAAAGTTTTTAAATGAACATAATATTTATTGCCTACCAAATTTCATTATTATAAAACTTAGTTGCACAAATTTAAACAATTATTTAATTTTAATCTTTACATTTGGTATAAAGTTTACCAATTGACTGAATACATAAGTGAGATTAATATTAACGGGAGTATTTCAGCCTGTTATTGTCACTTCTTACTATTTTTTTCCGTATCAGTTTCCATCTCTACTTCTTCAGTATCTTCAACTCCACTATCATCAGCATCGTTGCTAGCAGCTGACATCTCTAGCGGAGGCTTTCCCTCTTGTTGCAGCCTTCTTTTCTTCATCCTTATTTACTTTCTTAAAGAGAGTATTAAACGATTGGTGGGTTTTTGAAACTTAAAAACCTTAAAAGTAGTTTTTGCAGGAGTAAACGAATATTCGATGTCTGTCAAAATGTAATTTGACAAATGTGGCTTTTTTGGGGCTGTATTCATGGAAATATCCCAGACAAAAGAAAACGCATTTTTAGTTACAATTTCCACGAGTATTCTTATTTTAATCGTACTTTTTTGTAACTTAGCAACGTAAACTTTGTAGATTAAGGTGCGTTCGAATTGTCATATTTTATTTTAAAAAGTGATTATTGGGCTGTGAACGAATTAGTCAACCATCTACGAGGTATTTTTATTCAAGAGCGCGATTTTCCAATGAATTATCAATGAATTTCCAATTAATTTCATTGATTAAACCAAAGGGTTATAACTATGTGTACGGTACAATAATCATACAAAAATATCATAAAATAAGTTGTAATTAACTTTTGAAATATTCTTTTTAATCGTAAAATATTTCAAAAAAATATATTTTGTTATATATATATATATATATATATATATATATATATAACAAAACGACTTCAGTAAATAAAATAACTTATGTTAACACATCATTTTACTGGTACTTTAAAGAGCTATTTAATATACAGGGTGACCCAAGTATGTCTCCATTGAAAAATGGAAAAGTGAGTTTCAGTTAAAAAATGAATCTTATATTCAATCGTTACTAAAATAAACGCAAATACTTTTTTTTTAAAACTATTACTTTGTACATGATTTTGCTTAATTTTTTTGGTAAATGTCATGGCGACTAGATTTAAAAAATAATATTTACAAAAATGGCTAGTAGATATTTGAAGCCGTAAAATCTAAATATGTGAAAATATACAGGATGTTCCAATTAAATTTTTAGCTTTTGCAAGACGTCAGATCATTCAAATAAAAAAAATTGTCAAAGCTTTCAAAAGTTATAGGGTTGACCCATAAATAGGAATAGGGATTTTCGTCTACAATATTTTAAATGAAATTGTTTATTTAAATATTTGTTAAATAACTGAGAGTTTAATGTTATATAGACTTGTCGGAAGTTCTAATAAATTCATATGTTCTAACTGCGTTATGAGCTAGCAAATTCTAGAAGTGTACGTGTGTTACATCAAACCAAACATTTGTAATTTATTTTGAATAATATATATAGGTTATTTTAGAAGTTCAATGCTTCGTATCAGCACGGACTGTGGCACCACGTGTATGTGGGAGATTATAAACTTGTAGGTAATGCATGCATCAGGAAATTCTGGAACGGTTCCTTAAAAGTATTTCTAAAGATATCTGGGTGCATCAAATTCCTACTGACTTATAGGGGTGGTGCAATTTCGAGAAGTGCATGTGCTTCAATTGCGTTACGAGTCTGCAAACTTTTGGAATTGTTCCTCCGAGGCATTCTCTAAGTTATCTGGGCATATTAAATGCCTTTTACTTGTATAGTTAAAGTTAGTTATGGTAATTTTTACGACTTGTAGGTGTTTTTCTAATAAACCAGTTAGGTTTCATCTATTATCACTAATTGCTTTATTATAAAATTTAGCATCACTTTCATCCAATGTGCCAAATACCTACTATTTCAAGATCTACCAAACCTTTTTAAAAATGATTACTAACTTGCAGAATTTTTATCTCTACACTGTATATTTGGGACTAATTTTAAAATGTGAATCTCAAGACTGCCTATACTTTTTGTTAAAACTGTTTTTACGTAACTTCAATATTAACGGATATATCGTACTTCGACGCACTAATGCCGCACCCTGTATATAATAAATTTTCTGCAAATATACAGAATGATAAGTAGAATAGTAATTAAAAAATAGATAGTTAATTTTTTATTACTAAGTTTGAATGAGAATGTATATATTTACAATAATAAACTATCACACATTTACAGAATGTTATCCCAAGGGACACATTTAGTACCTGCTACGTGGTAGCGACTAAATATGTCACTATATAGTGATTTGCCTTAGTTGCCACTAAGACATAGGAACGGATTAAATCCTAGAAAAAGTCGTACTAACGGATTAAATCCTAGAAAAAGTCGTACTGCACTTTATCAAGATCTTTATAGTAGCAAAGTAGAAACTGCTACCATACAGTTCCATTAAGATGGTTCCGATTGTTATTTTATCGCAGCGAATACTTTAAAAGACATAACGATTGGAATTTGCCACCTTGTAGATGTCTAATATAACATAGAAGTAGCAAAAGGTACTTTGAGATACATAGGTATCATTTCCGCCATTTAAAAAATTAAAATATGGAATCACACCATTATTTTTAAGTTCAAAAAGTGTTAATATAATGCTATTTCCGATAAACTAACAAAAGAATATTAATATACTATCTCCAATTATACATTTATACTAATATAAAAAAGATTTATAAAAAAAAAGTAAATTTGTTATTATATTTTAAATATTTTTTATTAAATATGTGTATATATTGAGGGCGCTTTTATTTTTTCAACCTAATTTTCAAAAATTTACGATAAATTTTCATTTGTTTGTAAATTTTGTATCCGATATGAACCACACATGAATTGTTTAGATATTATCAATTCTGTTTATACTGCCATATTAAGTATAAGTAAAAAAAAATGATTTTATGGAAACCTTAGTGAATGGAATAACAAGTTAAGTTGAGATAAAAGTATTATTCAGAAATATGAAAAACAAAGACACCAAACATGGAAAATATCGGAAGTGAACGCTACTACACGGGAACTACCCTGGAATGTTCCTACAACGTAGCCGTGAGGTTCCATGAAGTTGTAGGGACTGTAGCCAGAACGTAGCAAATACGACTTGGCTACGTGACATTTGTTCCTCTCTTTGGTACCAGGAATGGATTTAATCCGTTCTTATGACTTAGTGGCAACTAAGGCAAACCACTATGTAGTAACAAATTTAGTTGCTACCACGTAGCAGGTAGTAAATGTGTTACTTGGGTTAGGTTTAACTTTTTACTTTTTAAAATATTAGTAGTCCTCAAATTTTGATAATCAACTGAGAGAATCAGCAACTAAATTACTCCTATCAGATTTATAAACGATTTAATACTATTTGTTTTTCTAGTGCTAATCTTCACCTTATAAACGAGAACCATTGTCTTGTACAATAAACAACCTGGTCGAAGATCGGTGATCATCGGTTATGATGAATTTCCTTCCATATAGGTAAAGCCTATAATGTTTAATACTCCAAATAATTGCTAATAATTATTTTTTTATGTAATATAGTTTTGTTTATCTTTGTTAAGAGTTCTATTTGAATAAGATATAGGTGAATCATTAGGAGAATCATTTTCAGATCATCGGCACCTATTACATGATGCAAGGCAATACATTAAATGCATGTCGGCATATTCAGCAAACGTAAATTCCATTATTAAGTAACGAACCAAGAAGAAGTAAGATCGAAGATTTTAAAACATTCTATTTTCAAGTGACACTACAATAATAAACCTTATTTAAATTGAAACGTGTCAAAAAACCATAGGAATAAAGATTGAATTCTATTAAGATAACAACCAATGCAAAAAACCATATTACCAAAAATATTTTTCTCCTCGACCATTAGTAAATATATTAATTCCGAAATCATTTTTAATAATATAATGTAAAAATTCTCACTCTTGAGTTAGAACATTTATTCTTAAACACTTGTTTCTATGTGTTTTGCATAAATTTTCATTCTTATAACAAGCTACGGAATGAATATTTAAGAAATGGGATGACTTAGTTCAATTATACACCTATTAGATATATTATAGAAAAATAATGAAAGTCAATTTTAAAATAGAAAATTAACATTCGATATTTTCTGGAAATATAGAAAATCATCCCCAAGTTAGAACAATCCTTTATTTGGTACTGCGCTTTAAAAACAGATTTATATTTCATAATTTAAATTAACCATCTTTAAAATTTGCTATACTTTTACATGTATTTATTTCGCGCCATATTTGGGGTAAATAAAAAATCCCGGATTTCATCAATTTTAGCCATTACCACAAGTAGTAGTTTTATTAATTTCTATAATTCTCAAAATTAATCGATGAAATAGGAGATATATATCTGACACTCCCACAATAACAGTGTTGTCTTTAATTTTTGTGCATAATAAAATAAATTATTAATTATATGATATTCCAAATCTTAAATATTTAAGTGTAAAATAGGAAGAAAAAAGAAATCGGGTATTTTCATTTTTTAGATGATTAAATTTAATCCATGGATATTAATTAATGGGTTAAAGATGTCTGATTCTACATTGGTCGTGAATATGTCAATTTTTTTCTATATTACTCGTCAGTTAATGTAAATTTCAAGATATTTGAAATACATTGAGGAATCCATCAGTTATTGAATATGGCTGGTCGGTAGTAAATATTTCTGAAAGTAACGCCAACAGTTATTTGAAATTGTTGTTTTCCATTATTTTTTTATTACTTCTGATTGTTTGTAAGTTGCTTCATACACGTTTTTCATTTGCATGTGGTAACTTTATCATCAGCATATTTAGCTGTAGTTGTACGAACACGTGTAGTAATGGAATTAAATCATTTTCTTGTGGTACTCCAAATAGTACCTATAGATTGTAGATTAGGGTATTCCTAAAATGTTCTTTTTTTAAGATTTGATAAGATTGTACTCGTAGGTACTGAGAGACTGTCCTACAAATAAAAAACAAAGAAAAAAAATGATTTCAAACTATTACAATGAACATTATTATAATATGGTATGCTTGAACCTATCAGAATATGTTTTTGAAATTATATCTTATATAATCCGTTATGTTATCTTTCAATAAAACAACATTCTAAAGTACGAGTTTTTTTCTGTTACTTTTTGTTATATACATACGCTATAACTACATCTAAAGAAAAATAGTTAAAATAGAAAATAATAATATACGTTTATAAAATTTGGAGTGAATAAAAATTATATTATTAAATTACGGATCTGGTATATAATACCCATATAAAATTCCCAGTATTAATTATAAATATCATTATATTACAAAAAATAAAACATGATGAACAATATAGTTAAAGCATTCTTAGTATTTTTCATAAGTGAGTATATTTAAGCGATTTAGTTTAAGTACATATTTATTAAAAAAAAAAAATTTCAGCTTGCTCCACAGCAAATAATTTTACTCAACACGACAAAAGAAATTATTATCGAAATCGAAATAAACGTCAAGAAGCACAGTAAGAAATAATGATTTATATTTTAATATGGTAGTGATTCTATTCCATTCCTGTAAAATGTTTATATCTTATGCTGTAGTTGAACAAGTCGAGTACAATTTTAGTTAAATTCCATAATACTGAGACTATACTTACTGGAAACAACAATATATATGTCGTTAATTGAACTTAATGTTGAATTCGTATTAAATAATTGCCCTTAAAACACATCGAATTCAGGGAAATTCTTTCTTATTTATTCTTCTTTTTAAACGCTTTGTTTGCTATAGCCAATTAAAATGATGTGAAATTTATTTAGATTTAAATGTCTGCTTCCCCCACATCCACAAAATGGCTTGTGGAACATAATAAATGGAGAAAGAAAACCAGGACACACAATTGAAAAAAACACAATATTACAATTCGAATGCAGAGATGGATATTTATTAACTTCTACTTCTCCGTATATCGTCTGCGATGAAAAATGGCATCCAGATAATTTACCAAGATGTGAACGTATGTATCTAGATTTTCGTTTTCAAAAATCTACTCAACTAGATGAAAACGTTAACAATTAGGACCAATTATTGATTAAATCTGAACTATATTTCTAACAGCAATTTGTACTGTGTATTCCATCTATATGTTAACACGAAAAGCTTTTTTATGAGGTAATTGTTAAAATTTAAATTTAAATCTTACATCTTGTTAATTATCTTAAATTAAGCGAAGTTCAAAAAACCCCTTCAAAAAAGTCAAAATTCTTGTAAATTCCTACCTCTGGTCAAATGTTAATTTTTTACTATAATCTAAAGTATGTGGAGTAGAGAAACAAGGTATGGGTATCCTTATTAGAATTTATTAGCTGTTACTATTTCTATTTTGGATACGTTAAATATTTAATTTCAGGAATGTGTCCTGTAGTGTATTCAACTACAGCAACAATACTTCGATGTAGTAACAGGTACGGTAAAGAAATTGGGTGTGATAAAGCTGTGCACGGTACTACTGTTTCTTATGACTGTCGTGCTTATTATGAGGTGCCAATATCACACAGAAAACTAATGATTTGTAATAACGGAGAATGGAGCTCAAAGCAGCCTGTTTGTCAACCAAGTAAGTTTTAGGTAAATGTTAAATGACGTAACTAAACAATTATACAGATTTTATCTCTACCCTTGACTTACATACATATTTATTTACATGATCGTATGATTTAATTAACCAATCTCTCAGTGGTAAGATTGTTGCGAACGTGATTGTTTTTTTAATCGGTTGATGTCTTTGGTTGACCTCAATTAATAAGACTGGTTTTATTTTGTTTACAATTATAGTGTTAGTATGGTAGTAGTACCATGAAAAGGTTTTACAGTATTTTGTTTTGCAGGATCGCTTATAAATTTTAATTACTCGTTTACAATTTCAGTTTCCATCTTGCAATATCTTGATAAGGAGTATAAAGAATATTAGATTTTTCTGAAAAGATTATAAAATTTAGATCTATTGGAAGACATTTTCCATATTTGGTTAAATGGGTATATAATTTATTTATATTTGCAGCTGAGATTGGACATTCTAGTACAATGTTGGTTAGAATTGTTTTGTTACCACAGATGCAGTACACATTTTGAGCTACGTTTATTTTATATTTTTTTATTTCAGTGTGAAAGCATAGCTTGACCGAACCCGATTTATTGTAACGATAAAACTTCTATTGGACAATTGATGAAAATATCTTTGTTTTCGAATTTTGTTGACAATTCTTACATAGTTTAAACTGCCATTTAATTCCTGTTTAAAGATGTTGAATAAATCAGGTGCTCGTAGATTTTGATTTAACATTTCTCTTGACTTTTGCAAACTGATCTGCAATTTAATTTAATTTTTTATGCAGTTCTTATGGTACGTGTTTAATATCTGCGCTTCTTTCTCATATTTATGTTTTTAAAACTGTATCCTGAAATTTTACTATCAGCGAAAATGATAAATTTTTCTTTATCTAAATGTGAAATATCTTCTTGTTATATATGTAATATTGCTGTCATCTCTGCAGTGTAAATTGATGCTTCTTTTGGCCACAAGCATGTCTTATGGTAGATTCCATTTGAATGATACAATGCACATTTAGTCCTCCATGTTGTTTTGTAACCATCTGTGTGTAAATACTTATAATCTGAGAAATGGTTTTTGATCATCTATTAAATACCTTTTTTGTATATCCAGCTATATTTTGAGTTTCCAGGTACTTACATGGAATTCGATGGCAAAAGATGTTCTATCACTGGTGATGTTATTTTTTGAGCGCTAGTACCTGTTTGTTAGAACTTGAATTACCAGTAGGTACATGTATTTAACCACGATTTTTCCTCAAAACTTCAGCGTTGCGTGACGGATACCTAGAAATTTTCACTAACTTAGATTTAACAAGATCAAAAGATTTAATCAATAATATTACCGTTTAAAAGGCAGAATTTAAGTGGGGGTTTTTCCTAATTCTCTCGACCCATTTTTCCCTGGCGCGAATTTTTTTTCTCTCTAGTTAAAATTATCGCACTTTCCTAATTATTTAAATTTATCGCAATCAATTAAACTAGTCTACGGACTATTTCTACCCCAAAAGTTATCTTTCGAATTCAGGAAGTAGCAATCCCAACGAAAACTATTTCAAGTATTCGATACCATCACTGGGCTGTAAGTTTTACATTATTGTATTGACAACAAAGGTATTTAATAATTTAAAAAGATCCAAATTAATATTCATTACTTTAGTTTTACATTAATTTAACAGTATTTCTTCTTACTTTGACTAATAACAATTTGTTTCTGTTATGGTTAGGACGTGGAGCCAGACTTACCGTAGAGTTTCCACATCACTTTAGAATTTCCCACAATGTATTGCGCTTGTTAGGGTTAAAGCAAAAATGAAGGCTAATCCTAGATATAACCGGTCTAACCAATCCTAGTCGTTAAAAACCCAAAAAGTTTCATTGTTTCCACCTTTAATCGGCTAAAGTTAGGTATAATCAATTCTAGCTACCTAAATTAACCTCACCTCATATAATCTAACCTAACCTAAAATAACCAACTAGGATTGGTTAGACTCAGATTTAGTCGGTCCAAGCTTGAAAAGTTTCAATATTTTCATCTATCTCTAATTGGCTAATGTTGGGGGTCTAACCAATCCTAGTCGGTTAGTTAAGGTTAGGTTGGATTAGATGAGGTGCGGTAATATTTTAGTTTGTATTAACCGATTACATGTGGAAGCGTTGGGAACGCTAAAACTAACTAAAACCTAACCTTTCTTAACCTAATCTACCCTCACTTCACCTAACCCAATCTAACTCAAACTAACCAACGAACAGTAGTTAAACTTTTTTTCAAAATAAGTTTTAGTCGGATGAAGGTGGAAATGTTGTGCAACCCATCAAAAAATAAATAATTTAACTTTTAGGTTTTTCAAATACGGGTTCAGCAAACTGTTTGCCTTGAATTTTCTCGAAAACTGTTGTATTATGCGACTTTCAACAAGAGTACATTTTTTATGGGAAAAAGTGCGTAGTTTTTAAAAAATAGACCCACGTTGTTAAAAAAAACACAAAAAAGTTACTCATAAAGTAACCCCGTACCCTTGCAAGAATTGCATTTTTCGAATAAATAAATAATTTTTCGAAATTACCATTGATTTGGGGGCAAATTGTATACCAGTCTAGATTTTCGTTTTTCAAGCGTACAATTTAAAGAAAAACATTTTTTCCAGTTTTAGGAGTACTAACATCTCTTGAAATTTTTTATACCATTTCAATGACACCCTGGATAAGATATTTTTCTTAATACAAGAACAATATATTTTCGTTAAATTCATAAATTTGCTTGTCTTTAAGGATTTAATTATCCTGAAATACTATACGAAATTTTACACATGTGTTTAACCACCCAAGTTGCCTCTTAATTTCTATTCCTAATAAAATACATACAGGCTCTCTGTTACAGTGCTAAAGAGATTTTACAACTTCATCTATTATTTTTTACGTATTGCTTAAGAATTGTATATTATTACTAGGCCACAACAATATGCTAACTCTTACCAATCAGACAATCAGAGCCTATAGGTATTTAAGTCCATGAAAAGGTAACAATTGATAGATTAAATACCACATTTTAATTTTGGCCACGTGCATAACATTTAATATTTAACTAGTAGAATTTGTTTGATATTTTCAAAAAAAAGGGAGCTTTATTCTTGAAGTCTGGACAAAGATAGGAATACAAAACTATTCTACTTCTCTATTTTAAAAACATATTCATTAGTTTGAAGATCTTTTTTTTTTTTTAGCTTGTGGGAAGAAAGTTTATAGAAAATTTACGACACTTATTTGGGGTGGTAATGAAGTTACCGATCTCATTTACCCGTGGGTTATTGCTGTTTATAAAAAAAAACAAATCACTTATGAAAATATTTGCGGAGGAACACTCATAAGCCGAAATCTTGTATTGACAGGTAATTAATTAATCAGTAATAAAAAACTTTTATTTAAAGTTAATGTCTATTTTTTCTAGCGGCACATTGTGTCTGTGACTTATATGCGAATGTTATTGATAGTGACAGTTTTGTTGTAGCAGCAGGAAAAAAATATAGAGAATATAATAGTAAATTTGATACATCTTTAGTCCAGTATATACAGGTATGTACAGTTCAAACTAAAAAATAATCAAATTATAAATGTAAAAATTCGTCTAAGGTTAACTTGAAAAGTACATTTGTCCCTTCAAAATAAGTAATGCAAAGAAGACATAAATTTTGAAAAAAAGGAAATATTAGTCATTCTCTCTACATTAATAAAAGGCAACATTATTTTTAGAAGCTATTTGCATTTGGGAACTGGTAGATTGCTGCCTGATAGTTAGCGTATTCTTCTCCAATTCCCTGAGTTCTTCCTAGGGTCCTATTTCATAAAACGTTTACTACCGCAATTTACATCTTACTAAAATAAACGTTAGGAAAACTAATGTACACATACTGTAGTGCATTAGGTATTCGTTTCATAAAAAAATTATAAACATTTTGTGATAAATTATATTTTACTGCAGTTTTAGTTCTAGTGTTATCTTATGCTAGGTCATTAGTCAGTTTTATAAACATAAGCACTGTGGTAGCAATTGTAGTAAATTTGTCAACTTATTACCCAAGGTTCCAAGGATGATTTTTAAAATTACTTTTTTTACTTTTTTTTTTGTGATACAGTGATATCGAGACAAATTTAAGTTAAACTTGTGTGTATTTCAATTTCTTGCTTTTACTTTTGTTACTTTACTTTGTTAATGTTCTAAAATTAGCGACTTTGATGACGACATTGAATATTTCTATAGCAGTCCGAAGATTTTTAGGTTCCGAGGTAATTACACTTTGTGTCCAATTTTGAATAATAATGGGAGATTTCGAATAAACATCGAGAACTTTTAATTTCTACTTGACACTTTTGGACCACACTTACTAATTTAATCTTCAAGAAATATTACAAATAGCACTTCACTGTTTAGGTACGGGCTTTCAATATCATGTTATTGGGAATGTGCATTGCGTTTCTAAAGCCACAATTTTGAGATGCGTAAACGGTGTTATACAGTTGTCAAATAACCTACTTCTAAACCAAGTTGTGCGTTGGCCTTAAGATGCTGGTAACCTAGTAGGAAAATTCCATGATATTGACTCCCTTTCATTAGTTGCTGGAGTTGATGGCACTCGGATTGAAATTGATGCCCCTACTGAACATGAAGAGCAGTTTCTTCACAGACATGGTAATCATTCTTTTAATGCTATTGTTGTTTGTGGATCTGACCTAATATTTTATTACGTACCAGCAAACCGCCCCGGAAGTATAAATGATGCAAGTGTGTTGAGAAATATTATATTGTATGGCAAGTTTGAGTGGGAGTGGAGACTTATCTTGAAAGTGTTCTTTTAGGTGATTTAATTTACCCTCTGAAAAATTGGCTCATGGTCCAGCGGTTCAAGCTCAACGTAGCTTTCTTTGAGCCTAGAGAAAAATAATACGACTAAATAAATGCGCTTTGGAATATAATATTGTATACTTTTATACAATCGTACCAACGGTAATGGTATTTTACTAGATGATGAAATAGCAGAAAATGAGACTAGTCAGAATGCAGCAGATGACTTTGACGATGTAGACGGCAGGAGCAAATTATAGTTTTTTTATAATGCGTTTGCATAATTAATATTATATAAGTCTCATTAACAAGATATGATACTTTTTTAACATGAATGTTAGGAATGAAACCAATTTTTTAATAAACCTTTTATTTTAAACAACACTTCAAATAAGTAGGTGCGTATTCAAATAAAAAATATTTAAAAAGAAACATACCAATCTTGATATTAAACATTACATGAAATTATTGCTTCATTATTTAAAACAAGTGTATATCCACTTTCCTCAAAAAGAAGTTCCGATGTGGCTCGTCTCCTGGTTTCATTGAATCAGCTTGTCCCTTTCTTTTGAGAAAATAATATGTTCTCAAGTTTTCAACTATAAGTTAAAGCTTAAGTTTTTTAATTCGTCTCTAAGAACAGATGAATTTCTACCCAATATATCAATCAATAATTGATCGATTCTAGTTTGTTTTACTATCGTTTTTTCCCTTTGCTTTAGTTTGCTTTCGATTATCCAGTTTCTTCTGTAACAAAAGCCAAACATGAATATAAAAATGTCTCCAAAATCGAAGTATAATAATCTTTGACAATGTTGTAATTGTATTTAGATTTTTTTGTTCTGAATGTTTCTAGTACATGCAAGGTGTTTCTAAAGAGAAAGGGGCCTAACTTTAACTGTAGATGTGTATCACTTTCAAATAACCTATATTTAATGGGTCTTCCACCCATTATAACTGAGATACCGGGTGTTTTATTAATTTTGCCTTATTTCTTTCGGAGCCCATAACTTCCGAATTACTCTGTATACTATTTTGATATTTGATACGCGGCATAACCCTTATCTAAAAAATCTATCAACCAACAAGAAAAACCGAGACCGGCTTAACAAAAAATTAAAAAGTATTCTTTCACCCTGAATTTTTTCAATTACTTTTTATAATTCGATAGAGCAGAAAAAACTAAATAAACTACTCATCTACTTTTTATCTTTCCGCAGACAATTGTACTATCAAACTGAATTTACATTTCTTTTTATTAACTCACAAGTTATAGGCGCGAAGATGTTTCATTACAACGTGCAAATCTTTTAAGTATTGGTCGAAAGTAGGGGATCTTATAATTAGTTCATTCAAATAAACCAAGATGGATACATCACTAAGGCTCACTTTGTAACGATCCATCAATCCTTGGAATGTGAAGGGTGTCAATCGATAGCCCAAAGGGCATGCTATTAAATCGGAAGATACCAAATGGCGTAACAAACCCTATTTTGTCTTTATCACGTTCAGCAACCATGATTTGCCAATATCCCGCCTGCAAATCCAAACTAATCATGTAAGTTAGACTTTTGGCGGTACGTATCAGGTCGTCAATCCGTGATAACGGGTAATGGTCTGGTACTGTGACTGCATTTAGTCGAGGATAATCAACGTAGATCTTAAGATCACCATACTTTTTTGGAACAAGAACTACTGGTGAAATACATGGAGTATTGCTTTCTTCTATGATTCCTTTTGCCAGCATGTTTTCCAACTTTTTTCGAAGGATCATTTGAAGGTTAAGATTTAATCTATACGGTTTCGTAGCGATAGGCGTGTGAGATTTAGTGTCAATACAGTGGTCGGTTTTAATCGGTTTTATCTTCATTAAACCTATCTTGATGTTGAAAAAGTAGCTGGTTTAGATAGCTTTCTCTTGTATAGTCAGCTGGGGAGCTTTATCTGGTTGTAAGATTATGCCTTTGGTAAATAGCTCTAATTTTCTTCGTTTACGTTGATCAGGTTTTCGGGGGCTACATGTGCTAGGTAGTGCATCCTGGAATATGGAATCTATAATGCTGGATCCTTCATAAGTATGCTTATCCATAAATGGAATTCTGGTTTCCAGACTCCTCTGGATTTCCAATAACAGGTAGATTTGCGCCCCTGGTAGCGGAAAAATAAATATTTTTAGGAAATATGACGTAGACATGGGCACGGCAATTTCCGTAGTAGATACAGTAACGTCGACTTGAATACTCTTAGCGGTACTCTGTTGATACCTAAGGCGCGGAGTACTTCCCAGTTCTAAAGGAGTAAACTCATAAATTTGTCCTGGATTGTCGGCGGTCCTGAGGTAGAATTAACACCATAGCAGTTTTCTTAAGGAAGTCTATTCCCAGTAAAGTTTTATTATCCTCTGCTTCAGGTAAAATTACGAACTGCCGAAAGGGATTTTCTATATCTACCGTTGTAGTAAGGAGCTCCTAAGAATGTCTACTACCATCCGTGAGTGAGACGATGGCCTGTCATTTGTTAAATTTTATTGAGGGTTTTTGTTTGAGGCACTCATATAGTAGTCTACCAGCCACACTCATTTTCACGAGATACGAGAACGAGAGAAATGAAGAAACAAGCGGTAATCTTAAATCGGACAGCGTTGCCGTCTGCAGTCAGATTTCCGTTGTTCCGTATATACCAGTCATAATAAGTCAGTTAGATGTTGATTTAAGAAAGCAAATTGTTATCAGACAGATATTAAATAAATCAAAAAATTTGTTGATATTCATTTATTTGCATACCATTATTAAGTAAAGTGACGGTTTGAGTTATAAAAAAAATGAAATGAATCTCTGAACAGGTTTTAAATTTAATATATTATCATCAATTTCGTCAGGTTCACTAGAAAGTTTTCATCGTCTAAATCTTCTCCAGGATTAACAAGTTTTTTCCATTCCTCTGTCAAAAACGTATCAAAAACGCATCTGTTAATGTTGCTAATAAAATGAATGTAAAATCTACTTTTCTGGAACCGACATAATTTTTAACTCTATTGGATTTAAATGTGGGTGATACTGCAGTCATCTCCGGTCCTGCATCTCGAATTACTGTGGCATACTTTATGCATTTAGGTTTATATATTTTTACAATATTGTACATCTCTCGTCTCAACATATCATGACAGAACGGGATATTTCTTGCTGTAAACCACTTTATTAATTCCGTCTTTTTTTTATATGAACGTTGGAGCTTTATATTGTGTTGTGATTAGGTGGATTATCTTCACTAATAATTTTTCCGCTATCAATTTTTATAGGTACAATATTCATATTATTGTGGTAATTTCCTAATTTGGATTTTAATTTCTGTCTTAACTAAGATTCTCGAACAAAACCATTTTCGTTGCCTGTGCTTACAATTATTAAACGTTGTACTTTAAAAAACTGGTTTTCTAAGATCGTCATTAGTTGCATCACTCTAACATTTCTGAGATACATCAATGGTAAGTGAATAAGTCTCATTAGTGATTACTATGAAACTAGTTTAATCCCGGAATTTCTTTAGCTGTCTTAGATAATGTATTCTTATTTGGCTGATTTCACGTTTTTTCATTGGAAGATTTCTATTGTTGACGGATTTTCTCTATTTAAAACCTAATTTAAGAATTTGTAGCCTCATACCCTTTTTCACACATTTCTTATGGACTTTCTTAATGTTTCCTCTGAAACTCTGAAACAGTTCCTATACCTTTCTGGTAGTTATTTAGAATAATCGCCTGGAAGGTACACCGGTCTTAGGATAACTTGCCTAAGTCCTCTTTCCATGGTGACTATTATTTTACCGTTATTAGGTCTTCAACATAGAAAAAATGTTGGGTATGCCGCTTGGTACTGGTGCCTTATCATTCTGCAATCTAGTGCAGGCCTTGGTGAGTTCTTCTATGGTGACTCCGGGGATGTCCACGACTTCCTCCTGGTGGTAATCGGGGAGTTCTGGTTTCTCCGGAAATAAGTGTACGACTATTCTGAGCAGCATGTCGGGACAAGTTGGTGTTGTTGCGGGTAGGCTTTTAATCCTATGCATGACCGTTTTATACGATCTGCCCCACGGGTCTCGGTCCACTTCCGCGCAGAGTTCCTTCCAACATTCTCGTTTACTCGAGTTGATGGAGTTTCTGAGAAGACGCCCTTTTTCTTCGTAGTTTCGTCTCAGTTCCTCTGTTGAGGCCCAGTCTCTCTTCCGAGCACGCTGGTGTTGCCTTCTTGCCTTGAGGCACTCTCGCCGGTGTTGTGCGATGGTCGAGTTCCACCAGTGGACTGGTGTTCGACCGTTGTTGAGGCGACTCCTTGGCATCGATGCGTCGCTGGCTGCCTCCATTGTCGCTTCTACCTCTTCTGTGATGCCCTCAGCAGTTGTTATCTGAGGCGCTGGGGCTCCCCTCATAATCACCCTGAAGGTCTCCGCATCAAAGGATTTGCTATTCCAGCCCACTGGCTGTCTCCTTATGTTTCTCTGATGCCACCCGCTTCTGGGATTAGTGTTGATTTCCCAGATTATAGCTTGATGGTCGCTATTTGTGAACTCCTCATCAACCTTCCACTCGCAGCCCCTTTTTGCGAGGGAGCTGCTAATGAACGTCAGGTCTATAATGGAGTTCGCGGCGCCTTTGCGATACGTATTCGCAGTTCCCTCGTTCCTGTCCAGGAAGTCCTCGAACTCTTCCATCGGAGCACTCGGTGGAGCATAGCAGCTATATAGGTGTACCCCTCCTATCTTGGCCCTAACGAACCATGGAGTGGGATTAATTGGTAGCTGTTCGAAGGGCAGTCTACCACATGCCCATATTGCTGCCTTTTTGGTGCTGTCTGAGACCCACGGTTGGGTTTCAAGGTCTGCATGCTGCTCGCACAGCATGACCACGTCAACGCCCAGTTCTTTTACTCGCTGGGTGAGCAAGTCCTGGGCTACCCTGCAATGGTTGAGATTATGTTGGAGTACTCTCATTTTCCGTATTCAGGATAGCTCTTCTCGCATTCTGGAAAATGGGACATTTCCTTCCGCCGGCTGTATGGTTACAGTCGCTCCTTGGATCCTTCTCCCTGCAGAGAATGCAGTTGGCAGGCTCCTTGCACGTTGTTGCATTGTGCCCTTCTTGTCCGCATCTGAAGCAGGTCTTGCCGCGGTCTACTCTTTTCCTGCAATCAAGAGCTTTGTGGCCAAAGTGCCAGCACTTGAAGCATCTGCTTGGGGCTACGTTTTCCCAGATACGGACTGTGCCCCAGCCTACTTTGATTTTACCAAGCGTCGCCGCCTTCTGAGCTTGGACTGCCGACAGGCAGACCACGGCGATCTGCGTCCTGGCCCAGCTTTTCCTAAGGGATTTTATCGCATCTATGGTAAGATCATTCAGGTCCGGGACGTGAGTGTTGAGAAGATCAACCACGTCCTTCTTTGTCGTCCATTCATCCAGGTCCTTAATTTCTATTTCGGACTCTGGGATTCTCGTCGCTACCGTTGCCTGCTCCTTGAGTGAAGCCTCAATGCTCGCGCCGTAGCCTTCCATGTCGGTCTCATTCGTTTTACCGAACAGGATCAACAGATTGCCGGCTGTTGTACGCCTAATCTTTTCTACTTTTTCCCCTACTTGTTTGAGGTTCGGGTCTGTTTTCACTTTCTCGACGATGTCTGCGTAGGTCATCGTTTCCTGCACCTTGTGAAGCACTAGTGCGTTTGGCGGCAATGGCCTCTTCTTGGGCCTTGCTGCTTTATTCTTGTTGGGTTTCTTGACCTTAACCCACTCCCCGTTTTGGTCCGGTTTACGAGGGGTTTTCTCGGAGACAACAAAAGGTGAGGAACTCTACCTCCATGTTGTTGTCCACCCGCCTGGTGTTGCTCCCGCTGGTTTCCCCTCTCGAATTTGAATTCACGATTCTTGGGGGTATCATTGGCACGGAATTCGTGCGCCTCTGTGCTTGTTTGACCGCCCGCAATTGGTTTTTATGAGGGGACTTGGCCTTTCTCTTCTTCATGTTGGATTCTTCCTGAATCCCCTGTGCCTTGTCTGGTGTTCCACCAACTTGTGCCCAACTTCTCTGTACGGTCGGACTGGTTTGCGTTTCGTTCGAAGTGGTGTGTAACTCCACTCCGAGTCTATCATACACTGTTTGTATGCTAGCCACCTGTTTCTTGATCTCCTTATGAACGTTGTGTCTCGGCTCAACGAATTCCTCGAGCTTTTCTATTAGACAGCCCATCCTTATGTATTGCGGTGTCTCGAGGCGAAGTCCCATGCTCGGAAGATCACCTTTGCTGCCGCTCTTGTGTGGGCGGATTGTTGGTACCAAACCCAGACCCAACGCTATTTGCTTCGGCACGAACCCACCCGACTTCTCGTGGTTCTCAACCACTTTCATCATTTCAGCAGTATTTTGCTCTCCCCCCCAGAATCCTTCCTTGGAGCTTGCACCGGCCACCGAGGCTTCCACTCGATCAGAACCGGCGGTGAGATTGGAACTCACCTGGGGTAAAGTTTGGTTTAGAACACTGCTCATCTTGATTAATGGTTTGTTTTTACAAGGGTACCTTCCCTTGGCTGGCACCTCCTTCATCGCCTTTTCTTCCGTTACCACAACACTTTGCTCCCCCCCAGAATCCCTGGAGCGTGCACCGACTATCAAGGCTTTCACTCGATCGGAATCGGTGGTGAGATTGGGACTCACCTGGGGTATGATTTTTCCACTATTGTGCATCTTGCTTAATGGTTTGGTTTTACAAGGGTACCTTCCCTTGGCTTTGGTCCGCCCCGAGTGTTTTATTTCCCCGGTACCCTCCATTTCTGGCGAGCTTTCCCTATCCGCCACCTGTGCGTGTGTGCGTGTGTGCCTCTGTGCGTGTGTGCGTGCGAGCGTGTGTGTGTGTGTGTGTGTATTATTGATATTCCACTTTTTATATATATATAAACATCTCCGTCAAAGACTCCTTCTTCTGCTTCTTTGGCAAGTTTATCAGCAATTTCGTCGTCTTTAATACCAGCATGTTCTTTTGCCCAAATGAATGTGTATGCAAAATTATGGGTATGGGTATTACTTTCGTTTCACGGCTGATGCAGGTGGCGCAGTCCTTGGAATTTATATAAAATTTCATATCTAAAGATAATAAGTAAAATTTCAAATTTTTTTCCAAAGGTATTCATTTCTAAAGATTTACCACTAAATCTGATTTTTCAATCTTTGAAAGTTTGTTGCCTTACAGAGCTATTAGTAAGTACCGTTATTTACAATTAGTTGTTACAATTTGTATCTTATATTTTACAGGTAAGAAAAATTGTTGTGCACGATCGATATAGAGGAGAAAATGGAAGATATTTCGCCGATATAGCAGTTTTAGTTACAGAAAAACTCTTTCAATTAGGACCTGTGGTACAACCTGTTTGTGTTAATAATGTTAATTTAATATATTTACCTCCTGGAGAATTGGGAGAGGTTGGTTAAATAAATATAATATATAAAATATATATTTTTGATTCAAAAAAGTACAGTGTTCCTGGAATGTTTAATGTCTCTCTCACGTTTCGATCTCAATTCGAGTATTTTTTTACACTTGAACAGTTCCGCTACACGCCTGTTTTTGTTCTGTTTTAAGTAATACCTGAACTATGAAGTAAATAAAAAAAATAAAGTTTTTTCTTAAAAATTCTATATTGTAAATTATAGTATAGATTGCAGGTTGGGGTCTAACGGAAAACAATGTACAAGCAGACATATTGAAATACACACAAGTACCCTACAAAGATCAGTATATCTGCACCAGTCAACTTTCAAGCGATTTTGAAGGAAAATATAATTTTATTGATAAAATATGTGCTGGTTATTTTCAAAATGGTTCCAGTGTATGCCAAGGTGATTTCCAAACTAAATCATGTCATCGGTGATGTACATTAGACTGTTTTTGTTTTTCAGGAGACAGTGGAAGTGGTTTGGTCTTCAAGAACCCATCTGATAACAATTTCTATATACATGGTGTAGTCAGTTTAGCTCCTCGGACAGACAATTCACTTTGTAACACCAAAGAAATCGCTCTGTATACATCCACGGCTTCTTACATATCATTTATAAATGATCAGATAACAAAATATTTTAACGACGAATGTAGACTTCCCAAGTATCCAGTTTTTGGTAAATGGGAAATTACTAACAATACAGATAAAAAACCTGGAGATATGGCTTTATCGAAAACGTTGTTAAAATTTTCGTGCGAACCTGGATACAAACTCTCCATTAACCCCCCTATAATAGAATGCAATAAAACTTACGATTTACCAAATTGTAACCGTAAGTACTACTATTATATCCTCTATTTTCTTCTTTATTTTATTTAACAATGAAACGAAAATTGTTTATTCCTAGTATTTCCTGGTATTTACATACGAAGAGATTTCAAATCAGCATTGCAGAAATGTGATTAGTTAATTTTTTAGAAATATGCATAGATCCTCTATTTCCTCCTGGCACGATAGTATTTTGCAAAAACAAACGAAGCCAAAACATAGACTGCAGAGACCTTATACACGAGGATACCATAAGTTTCACATGCCCGGTGGGCTACTTATCGCCAAGAGGAATTACTACTTCTACTTATTACTGTGTTCATGGTTCATGGGGAAGAGACAATCCCCACTGTATTAGTAAAATTCCAAAAAGTTATCATCGCAGGAAACTCTCAAGGACAACCACTAAAAAACCAAAAAAAACGGAACCGAAAATAATTTGTACGTATTGCAGCTGGATGTCTTATTCTGGAATAGATCCCGAACATTTTGATGTGTTTCTATGTACTCACTTGGTTTATGCTTACATCGGCATAAATGAAAATGGAGAGCTTAGAATTGAAGATCCAGGATTGGATATGGATAATCATAAAGTGAGAGGTATTTATAAAAAAAAAACTGAATATAGCCGAATGGTAACAAAAAAGATTTAAGTTTGTAAACATTTCTAATTTTTCAGGTTTATTTTCTCGGACTACAGATCTGAAAAACAAGAATCCAAATCTTAAAGTATTATTAAGTGTTGGTGGATCAGGTGCATCTAATTCTAGTTTATTTTCAATGATAGCAAGAAATGAAACCAAAACAGCAAATTTTGTATCAAGTGCTACAAAGTTGTTAGAAAAATATAACTTTGATGGTTTAGATATCGACTGGTATTATCCTGAAGAAGTATTGAAGGTATTTAACTTTTATTAATTTATTCTCAATGCTCAGTTATCGATATGTATTAATGTTAACTCGATTTTCTTTATCCCTAATCATTGTCTCTCTTTACCTATCTTCTCAAATTGTGTTTCTCTTGGAAGTTCTCCGACTTTTTTAATTCAGTCATTCTTCTAGGTGATCTGTTTTTTTAGTTCGCAGTGGTCCAAACCATCTTTTGTTTACATTACTTGGTTTTTCTATAGCTGCCACTCCTAATATTTTTCTGGTCGCGATATTTAGTGTTTAATTATATGAACCCATTTAAATCCTCAGATACTTGTTTTTTGTGGTCACTGAATCTCTATATTTTACATTCTTTAAAAGTTAGTCTTAATTATGTGTTCTAATGTTTGTAATTATTATTATTTTCCATTGAATATTTGTTTACTTAGTGTATATCATACTTTCTTATTAGTGCTAAACTTGTTTTTGTAAGGTTAGTAACAATCAACGATTAAGCAACAGTGCCCATTAGTGAGTAATGAAATGAGCGCTCTATAAAGATCAGCAATATGGAAGATACCCGAGAGAGAACAGGTATAATAAGCTGATAACAAAAAGTACACTGCAAACGTATTGATGATATGTATAAATACGAGGATGTATCAGAAAATAACGAGAATGGTGCGGTAACTTCTTCAGAGGTAGAATTTTATGACACAAAAAAATGTGACATGAAAGCTCTATCTTTAATGTACTTTTCCTTAAGGAGGCTTTTATTTAACTTTTGACGTTTATTACAAATTAATTATTGAATTGTCAGAGTTTTGCGTACCCGTCGAAAAAATGGAAGTGGATCAAAGATATGCAATAAAATTTTGTATTCGGTTGGGTAAAACACCAACTGAAACTTTTGAAATAATTAAAAGTGCATATCCAGATAAAAGTTTATCACGATGTAGAGTGTTTGAGTGGCACAAGAAGTTTAAAGACGGTTGTGAATCAGTTGAAGATGATTCTCGTCCTGGTCAACTACAAACAGCGCGAACTGACACAAAAATTACACAAATTAACGACTTGATACATAATGATCGCCGGATTGGCATAAAACGAATTTCTGACATTGTTCATATGTCTTACGGTTCCACTCAAAAAATTATTCATGAAGATTTACGGTACCGGAAAGCCGCAGCAAAATGGATTCAAAAAATGATGACCGATGAACAAAAAGCGAATCGAGTGACAATATGTCAGCAGTGGAAAAGGCAACTGCAACGTAATCCACAGTTTTTAAATAATGTGGTTACATGTGACGAAAGTTGGTTTTATCATTACGATTCTGAATTGAAGTCTCAAAGTGTGCAATGGAAGCACAAAGACAGCCCAAGACCGCAGAAGGCCAAAACTATTAAAAGCGCTGGTAAAGTGATGCACTTGATTTTTTTTATAAATATGGCGTTATTTACGATCAAATTGTACCTAGAGGAAATACAGTAACTGGGGAGTACTATTCTAACGTACTTCGAGGACCCTTAAAGGCAAAATGAAAGAAAAAACGACCGCTTTATCAAGACTTTGGTTGGACGCTGCATCACGACAATGCTCCGGCTTACAGATCAGCGATTGGTCAACGAACAATTGAATAATTAGGGGTAGAAATTGTGGTTCACCCCCCCCCCCTACTCTCCCGACCTTGCTCCTTATGACTTCCAGAACAGATCTCTAATTAACAATGAAATAGTCTTCCCACACATGACGTTTATCCATTTTACCAATGAAACACCCTGTATATGTCGATTAACTTGTCATTTTTATAGGATGAATATATTCTTTTCTTGGACGCAATAAGAGAAGAATTCAATAAACATAATTGGTTGCTGGCAGCTTCTGTCCTTCCTTATTTTGACGGTACTGGATATAACGTTACAGAAATGAACAGGTTTAGTAAATATATTTGAAATAACCAATTTTGGTATGTTTGTTTGCTCATTTTCGTTTCAGAATCTTAGATTGGATCACAATAAAATCATTCGACATGTACGGTCCCTGGAGCAAGTATACCGGTAATCACAACCCTCTGTACGAGTCCTCTAAAGAACTTCCTTGGGAAAAAACAAATCTTAACATGCGCGGAGCAGGATACAATTGGTTAGAAGCCGGTGCTAGTAAACATAAATTAATATTAAGCATCGCATTTTTTGGAAGAAGTTTTAGGTTGAAAGATGCAAATCAGCATGGGGTCCATGCACCTGTAGACGGAGGGGGTCCTGGTGAAGATGGTTTTCTCAGATATTACGAGGTATATTAAAGGAAATATGATTTTTTATACAAATATTGGAATATATCAATAAAAGTCTCATGCAAAATATCTTTAAATCATCTTTACATCAAAGTAGTTTTGTTGTGTAACTTATCATATATTAATACATACATTTGTAACGAATAATTTACTGTAGAAAATATATATTCCATAAACATTAATCTAGAATCAAAATAGTATAAAAATTATTCCTTCCTGATAAACTTTAAATGTGTTGAAGTTGAAACATTTCTAACAATAAAACGTTACAATAAATATTGACTATCACCATTATCTTAGTTGAATTAAGAAAAAAACAATTTGTTTAGGCTACATTATACACAAACATTATCTTTACATACAAACATAACTATGCTCCAATTAATTATTTTATATCATTACGAGAAAATATAATTATTTTAAGCAGCTTAATAATGAATTAAATAAACGATTGTAGAAATCAGTAAAAAAATTAACTTAAGTGTCTTCTGGAACACTTTTCAAAAAATAGCCAAAATACCTCGAGAATTATGCGAGCAAAAATTTTATGTATTTGTCTCGCGGGATTATGAAACTCGTTCAATTCATCAATAAATGAATAGTATTTTTTATACAAGTTTTTTTTCTAGATTTGTTCTCAATACAGAAGTCCTAATTATACTCTAGAATGGGATGACGAGCAAAAATGTCCCTACCTGTATTCTGGAAATAACTGGATTGGATTTAACACGATGGATTCAGTATGGATAAAGGTATTTATTAGTTTCGTTCAAAGCTTAAATGACATATCAGTCCGTAAAATTTCCATTTATTAGTGATTTTAAATTTAGTTTTGTTTTAGGCTGAGTATATTAAAAAAGAAAATTTTGCTGGAGTACATGTTTTTCCTTTAGATGGTGATGATGTACATGGGGTATGCAGGAATAAACAAATACTATTAAAAGCTGTTCGAGGCGGTTTGGGTTATCCCACATCTTGGTCAGTCACCAGATAGGACTACAATTGATAAATTAATTTGATTCATACTATTTTTAAAAGATTTATTATATAGGATTTTAAATTTATTGTATTTCCAAAAAATATAAAAGTGGTCATAAATAAATTGTAGAAAAGAACATTGTAAAAGGAAACGTTTGTTTTGTTTACATCAAATTCAATATTTTTTCTCGGTTATTCCGAAAATAATGTTTAGCCGAGACATATCTTATAATCGAGTATAGAATCAACAGAAATCATTATTTTAAGAAACTAATGCCCATATGTAATCAAAAAATAAAAGTATCAATTTTTCTGAGATTACAAATATTGTTTATATGTATAAACGTATATTAATAAATATTAGAGACAGGATTACTTTTTTGGTTGAACAGAAAGTTTTTTTTTAATACTTACTTATGTAGGTACATGTTATTCCAAATAAGAACTTTGCGAAATATTATATAACCAACCCATATATAATGGTGAACTTTGAAAAAATATTAACGACTTTTTTACTGTATTTACGAATATTTTTTTTCTAAAATCCTACACCCCATTTAAAATTTTAACTTTCACTATATTGTCGTGCAGCATCCTAATATTGACTCTTTTTACCTCTAATTTTATTTTTATCAGGTTCCGACACTATTTTCAATTACTGATGCATAATGATTCACCTATGCGGAAATCTGTTTTTTATTTATGAAACACAAACACTAAATTCTGAAACATTATCAACAATTTATTTCAAGCCTAGTAACGATTAGGATTCGTTTCGTAAATCCAACAATTTGTTCTTTCGCCTCTTTCACAGAGTTTTACTTATCTTACTCTAATTTTCTACATTACTATTTTTCATTAAACATGCGATTCCGTGGCCTTTTCTTTTAGAGGATATTTATCATATCGTATAGATAAAGGAAAAGTCATTATTTTAAGAAATGTAAGGTTTGACGAGAATCAATTTTATTAATTATAATTTTATTAATTATTATTTTTAATAAAATATTTTAGGGAAATCATTAAAGACTTGAAAGAAGAAAATTTCGAGAAGTATGAAGTTATAGAGAAAAATGAATATGAATTGGAAGGAACTGAAAAAAAAGCTGAAAATTTGGGAACAAGAAGTAGGAGACAAATAAATACACCTTTTTGGTAATCTGACTATGAAATGTACATGGCTCTAAATGTAGTTTATGTAGAAAATGTACCCGAGAGATATGAAGATTTATACATCAGGAATGACAAAGATTTATGGTTTAGTGTAATGGAAAATGAATTAGATGCAATTAACAAAAATAAAACTTGGTAATTAGTGGACACAAAATGGTACGAGGCATGATTGGTAGCTCGCGAATTTGCTCAAGACTTGGATAAGGAGTTTCACTTGTTGCAAAAATGAATTCAATAAACATTTTATAGGTAACAGCAAATCAATTTTCATTTCATTTCCAATAATTAGATGTACGATCAGCGTTTTTAAATGTTGAATTAAATAATGACGTTTATATTTTTCCTCCTAAAGGATACATGCATCAACATAATACAGTACTAAAATTGAAGAAGTCGCTTTATAGGGTTAAACAATCCTCTAAATACTGGAACATTGAAATCAATAACTATCTTTCAGAAATTGGTTTTAATCGTTCAGATAATGATTATTGTTTATATTATATCACGACTAAAAATTATATTTATTGATATATGTGGACGACATCATTATAGCAGGGTAAAATCTTGAATTTATAAATGAAATTATTTCAAAATTAATCTCCAAAACAAGTAAAAGGCAAACTTGAATATTTTCTATGTTTGCAGATCAGAGTGAAGAAATATTAAAATTAAGACAGTCACGATGTTTTAAAACGTGTAATACTCAAAGCGTTGACACACCTATATAACAAAAATTAAAATTGAACTTATGTAATGATCAAAATAATTTAACTGTTAAGCAATTTAGAGAGATTATTGGTAGCTTGATACATTTAATGTTGGGCACAAGACTAGATATGTGTTATTCTTTAAATTACTTCAATAGTTACCAGGATTTTAGTTTGCTATGTGGATGCAGACTGGGAGTGGAGATATAATTGATAGGTCAGTTTCGGGTTTTCTTTTCAAACATTTAATAATACTACAGCATGGGTTACAAAGAAACAACCATGTGTATCGCTGTCAACATCAGAGGCAGAATTAATTGCATTAACTGCAGCTGCTTGCGAAGGATTATGTATTAAAAAGATCCTCAAAAATTTAGATGTAGAAATTAAAGTGATAACATTTTTTGAAGAGAATCAAGGCGCAATATTAATAATCAAAAATTCTGGTAATAACCGAAGGGTGAATGATTTAAAATTTAAAATTATTTATGAAAACTTGCAGAACAATTGTATTGAGTTAAACTACATTGATTGTAAGTGTCAACAAGCTGATATTTTAACTAAAGTTTAGGTCGCATATTATTTTCTAGTTTTAAGTATTCATTAGGGTTAAGGGATTTTATTATTGAAGATACCACTAAAATGTCACATTTTATTTTTTAGTTTTGACAGCTGTATCAGATATTATATGTTAGACTTAAGTTAGTGTCGTTGTTGCATATATATACGAATTTTGAATAAAGTAAATACCATTATAACAGTTTTAATTCAAGAATCATACAGAAATATTAATACTATACAATGGGGTTAAACAGGTAGTTGATTTATTACAGTAAAGGATGGCTGATCATGAACCACCTACCAGGGATGGTACCCTTTTTCTAATATACTGAGTGGACCAAAAGTCTGGAAACAGCCAATTATCTCGTAAATTGCTAGTCCGAATTCTACAAAATTTGGGATAAGCCTATTTTGGGATACGGGGATTCCAGATTTAACATTTGCAATGTTGCTAGATATGCCCTGTCTCTGATATTATTAGTCACTTTGGTTTTTTAAATACATCACCCTGTATATTCAGTCATTATAGGAATCTTCTCTTCAATATGAGTTCAACCATTTTATGTAGTCTAGAAGATCTTAAATAAATGGAGGGGAGAAATGTGGTAGACGAATTATACCATCGACTAGGGTATTGTCAACTCACAAATGGAGCACATTTTGAACATTTGATTAAGTAATCATTATCTTAAAAATGTTGTAATCTTTCAATTGTTACGTTTTAATGTAGTTGAAAATAGTTTGTATTAAATAAAAAATTTATTGAGACCATTAGGCGTTGCCAGACTTCTGATTTATTTATTTAAGACCTTCTTGACTACATAAGATCATACGTGTTATATATGGTTGAACTCGTATTGAAAAGAAGATTCCAAAAATGA
The DNA here is from genome assembly GCA_951812935.1 of Hermaeophaga mercurialis. Lineage (NCBI taxonomy): Eukaryota > Metazoa > Arthropoda > Insecta > Coleoptera > Chrysomelidae > Hermaeophaga > Hermaeophaga mercurialis. The sequence continues at coordinate 33,883,774 of OX638363.1, forward strand.
CTGAATATACAGGATGATGTATTTAAAAAACTAAAGTGACTAGGCTTATCCCAAATTTACTAGATAATTGGCCGTTTCAAGACTTTTGGTCCACTCTGTATAATAGTAATGTTTGGGGCAATATTTAATTTTATTCTTCCAATCCGAATATATTTTTATTTTACTGGATCTTAAATGTGAAATATGCATTAAAATGAGGAGCAAACAAATCTTCCAAATCTATAGAAAAAGAAAAATGTGTTCGAGAATATGCTACTTATTCAAAATAATCAGATATCAAGAGCAGATTTTGTTAATAATATTTCCAAAAAAGTTTTCCCCGTTGATATGTATTTTTTTTGAGTTCTAGAAATATTTTCTTCTTTTCAGTCCTTTAAATATTTTCTTTTTATAAGATACGGAAATATTTTCTCTTTTTGAGTTCTAGAAATATTTTCTTCTAAAACTGATTTTACGTAAACTTTTTTTATAAATAGGTTTGAGTAATTGTTTGTATATATTCTTTTCTAAATATGTATGTAAGTAATTCAACAGAAGCTGATTTTTGAAACAGTTTACCAATACTTTTTTAAACACGTTAGTGAAGTACACTATTATATCTTTTCTGCCAGTCCTAAGCCTGGAAAAATGTGAAGGTAAAAAGTAAATATATAATTGTACAAAAATTTTATTTATGTATAAATGAATATTTTTTATGTTTAGTCGGTGAATTCCATATTTATAATTATGCTATTGCAGAATGATACATTTTATTTTAAAATTAATATTACTAATTACTTCACACCACCTCTTAAAATTAGGAAATGTAACAAACGGCGCACTAGTTGGTAATTCTAATACTTAATTCTTTACCTGCTGAAAAACTGATCGTCACGTCCTTGGGACGCGGTTCATGCAGGGGACGCAGTTCGTACGCTCCGCTCCGTAAAGGACAAACGTATATTTTAAATTCCTTAATACTCATTAAATCGTATGACGAACCATGCAAATTAAATAAACTTACAAGGTTTACTATGAGATTCGAACTAACAATAGTCTGTACCGCTATTTGTTATGTAATTGAATACTAACGAATTAATCCATCAATTGATTTAAATTCAATTAGTGAATAATTGTTTTTGAAGATTATCCTTAAAGTGCTAATAACTCTCTTAGAATATTATAAAACGTTTAACAGATTTCTTAGGCCAAACTATGTCTTCTTGTATATATAGTTCGATGTATTCAATCAATCTTCATTATTTTGAAATAGTTTAGTTTAAAATGTCGTCGTCATAATTAATTAAAGAATCATACTTGATTAGAATTAAGACGAAACCAAAAAAATATTAGTTAGGGAGGTAATTTTACTTGAGCAATTTTTATTGCATATCTACATATATCCCAAAAAATACTAATATGTGGCAAGAATATTTATGTAAAAACCATTGCCAAATGCAAATATACAACCAACATTGAATGTGAGCAGTGCTGTACAAAATCCGATTCACTTACTGTTTACCTAGTTATGGCATCAAAATAAGGCTCTAGGTTTGCCATTTATTAATTTAATAATATTCCTAAATATTGTTTCATAATTTAAAGCCGCAAAATAAATTAATGTAATCTTTAGGTTTGCTATAAATTGGGATATCTTCTCTAAATATTTATCCCTGTACTATTAATTCTTTACGAATACCTATGTTGTAAAAATGACTAATAGCTCTAATTGGAACAGATAAGGTACATTTTTTAATTGTATTATTAGAGGACGAAAACTAATTGGTTTAGACTTCGCCTCTGCTTAAACAAACACAATTAAATTACGATTATCTCGGATTTTCCGCTTTATTGAGCAAATCCGTCCCTGCAAACCATTTAATATTAATAAATACATCGTTATACGTTAAAAGACCAGTTTACAATTGAAATATGGAAGTGATGTGATAAACAAAAGTTAATAGTAAAGATGCCCGTCTGGTACAAATAATTCTATACAATTGAAATTGATTTGAGTTTAGTCCTGGATAAGTTTTTTTGTTCTTGTGATGTTGGATTAAAAAAGTTACTTCATAGTACAATGGATAAGTGTGATTTTTGGATTTACCTGTATATTTTATTCATAAGTAAGTAATTCCTTAATTATTCTTGTATTAGATCGAGGTCAGTAACTTTTACTTATTTCTGTTTTGGTTGTTTATACTGAAAATGCTTATTTTCTATGCCAAGAAATAATTATTTACCATATCGCTAAAAATAAAAACTTTTTATCTTTCTAATAATTTTTCGGTATTTCCCAAGTTTGTTACTGCTTTGTCTTATTATAATTTATTCAAAATTAGGACTAAAAATAAAACTACATTTTATTAGAAAAGTGCGATATGCTGGAAAACTTAAAAACGGCATAGACAATAATGTGGAGTATGCTTAACGCCTTGAGATCCAAACCTCATATATGGCAGACTGACTCAAAACAAATTTATCAAAATTGTTTTTACCACAGTTTTTATCTGACACCTTAAAATAATTAATAAATATTTTATAAACATAGTTATTTATGTAATAAATATAATAAGTCTATAAAGTGGTTCTTTATCGAAGTATTCCAATGCTATGAACCGAGCGAGCGAGGCTAGTAGCAGATGATTTCGATAAAGACAATTTAATGAAAGGAAAATTGAGAGAAATAAGTTCTTTTAGTCTCACGGTCTAAGCATTTATTTTTTATAGAAGAAAAGGATAGAACTACCAGTTTCGTGGCTAAATGGGCCATATCTTTAGGTTCAAAATTAAAATTTCTGTAATTAAAAGTAAAAATGACAAATAGTTTGGTGTAAAATAGTTTTTATATAGATTTATATATAAAGGGTTATTTTTAATGTAACATAAAGAGATTTTTATTTTTTATGTTGACTGATTTTATTTATGTAGTTGATAGGGCTTATTTTAATATAATATAAAATAGACTAATAAGTCTTACACTAAACTATTTGATAAATATTATTTTGAATAGTAAAACTAAATTAAACTAAAAAACATAGGTGTTATTTCAAAATGTACTTGTGCGTTTAAATAATTGTCTTTATTATATTTAACTAGTTTGCAAATTACAAAGCTTTCTAAATTGTTCATGAGAAATTTAATATTAGTATGGTGAAGTATGCTTAAACATATTTTAGGATCGAAATCATGTCCCGAGTCTGTTAGATGGTTTGCGAAGTGGGAAAATGATGTAGAGTTGGTGTTCAGAGCATTAAGGTGTTCTTTTAGGCGGGTTTTGAAATTTCTACCAATGTACATCGCATCACAATTGCAGTTTAGTTTATGAATTCCAGCTTGTTCTAATGAATCTGATTTGTAATACAAAATAGCAAATATCCTTAAGCCTTATCCTAAAATTTCCTTTAAATCATCTAATTCTCTAGCCAAATTACTAGTCAATAATAAAGATGATGGATCTGATTTGTCTTTATTATTGACTAGTACTTTGGCTAAAGAATTAGATGATTTAAAGGAAATTTTAAATTACAAGTACGTTTTGAAACAACACCTACGTTTTTTAGTTTAATTTAGTTTTCCAATTCAAAATATTATTTCTCGCCTATTTATATTATCACTCAATAATTTTGCTACTAGCTTCACCAATATATCCTATAATTATAACTTTTTCAATAAAATGTCCCCAATTTAGAATGCCTAAATTCTTATAATTAAAAATAATGCTTTTTTTCTCCAAGCTTACTTGTTCTTTTACTATCAGTACAAAAGTAACATTTTCCTAGGTTATTCTATGCTAATTCTTCTTTTGTCCATAAAAAAATTTGTCCTATTTTCAGATAATTGATTATTGCTCAGTGAACATAAATATCTTCAATAATTTCTCTCCAAGTAAACAACTATTACCCAATAAATTTTATAATTATTAGTCATGGTTTTACTCCCATTTTATACAATTAAAACAAACTATGAACTTAGAATAGTATATTCAAAATTTTTTGGTGTCCATAATGAAATTTTCTTTAGTTTAAGTTGTTATCACATAAAATTGTTCGTGTTTTTAAGTTTGCAAAACTGAAACAGTTAAATATAATTGCTATATATAATATTATTGAAAAGATCTACTAGATGTAGCTGTCTTATATATTTTATTTTCGCGCCCTTAAAAATGAATTTTTGATAACAAATCTACTTTTTGTTAATTCGTAAAAGTAATGGTACTAAGATGATAGGCTAACATGTTTCAGAATTTTATATATTTTATCCCAATTTTAACTAATTTTCAATATGTATGTGTTCGTACTTCTAATTATTTTATTTTATTATCCAATTTCATCTTTTCGTTATATATTCTTTGTGATAAAACCAAATAGTTTGGTGTAAGACTAAGTAGTCTACTTTACAACATCGGTAAGTTTTTTCTTAAATTATGTCCTACTTAACTAATTAATACTGTATTTATAAAATTAAGATACTAAAAACTAAAATCTACTACTAAAATAACCCCTACCAACTACATAAATAAAATAAAATTCTAAAAATAACATAAAAAATAAAAATCTCTTTATCTTACATTAAAAATAAGCCTTTATCTACAAATCTATACAAACTAACTATTTTACACCAAACTATTTGTCATTTTTATTTTTAATTACAAAAATTGTATTTTGAACCTATTAAGATGTGGCCCATTTAGCCACGAAACCGGTAGATCTATCCTTTTTTTTCTATGAAAAATAAAAGCTTAGACTGTAAGACTAAAAGGACTTATTTCTCCCAATTTTTTTTTCATTAATGTACACTCATATATGACAACAACAACCCACTTAAAATAAAAAACTTTTATTGCAAACGGTAAAAGTTTACAGTTAAAAAAATGAAGATATTGGAACATTTCACATTTTATGATTAGAACGTTAGATTCGTGATAGTAGGGATTCATTAAAACAAGTGACTTGAGATTTCAAGGAACTACTTGAATTGAATACTAAGTTATTTGGTAACTCACTACTTGACTTCAATATATTTTTTTTCAAATGCTTGATTTGACTTCAAGCATTGTAAAGTAGCCGTATGCTTGAAAAACGTTGCTGCATAAATAAAATGCCATTATGCCAGACTAGACAAAATACTAAAATATTTTATCTAGTTCAACCACACTTACGGTTCTTCACGACAAAGGAGAATTAAGAAAACCTTTTCCGCAAAAGAACAAAGTAAAACATATTGGCGTTCCGAAATAGAAAATAGTCCAGGGCGAACCTTACCATCACTAAAACTAGAAATAGACAATGAAAAATCTATTAGAATTTTTATGTTCCTTAATTCATGGTTGTCAAATGAATATTTTGTTGAAATACTTTCTGAATGAGCATGTTTTAATTTTCAATATTATTTTGAATATTATTAATGCTGGAATTGAAATTTGGGCAAGCTAGACATAAGAGGCAACGATACCGTAGGAAATCGTAAATTCCAAACATTTCGAAAACGGATCAAGTTATTGAGATAATTCGAAAACTAAGAAATGCAGATTTTCACACCAAAGGGAAGAGCGTATTCCTTTTTTAAAAACCGAAGAAAATGACAAAAAACTATCAAAACAAAAATAGGAATACGTCGATTTTTTAAATTTAAAGTTTTAATGCAACTTGTTTTTAATTTCAACCGCATAGGAGTAAAACGAAATTTCAAATACTGGAAAAAATTAGTCAGTAGATTACGCTTATATATTAGAAATATACAAATCTATAATCTGGCAATAGTGTTCATTCATTTTGAGAGATTATGCTTTCACGCCTAATGTTGACTGTGGCCAAGTACAGGTTTTCGGGAAAATTTGAATTATTATTTGTACAGTACCGTTTTGCTGAAATTGTAAACGAATTAAGTTATACTTAAGAAATCATGGAGCATACTTGCAAGAATGATAAAAATCACAAGAGACATTTGTCACATAAACGAGTGAGTTCTCGGAAAAGAGCTCTAAATACGCAATAATAGATAAGTGCTTTTTACGTAATAGTTGCTAAAAAGAAATATGAGATTTAAATTATTGCCATTTCAAATTTTTATTGCTAATTTGGTTGTCTAGTGCCAATTTAAATTTGTTAAGTATATAAATTTTTGGGTTGCTGTATATTATCGAAATTTTTGTTTTGATAAATTCAATTTTTATTTGTTATCCTTAAATAAGTTCTCAAAAGTACATCAACCAAAAATATTGAAATCGCAATTTTTACGAGAAACTTTATAGAATTTTTTTTGTAAAAACCAATATTTTTTCATTTCGAGTGCACAACTTCTTCATAAATTTAACCCACCGCAAACATATTTTGTATCCCGTCCATTCGTATGTGCGTCAAAAAATGTAAACCTATTTTCTATTAGGACCGGGCCTGTGCAGTATTCTAGTGGAAAAGCTAAAACAGTTTGAGTTGAAATCGTATTCATTTCTCTTTTTGTTTCATGTAATCATATCGGATATGTTTTTAGTCGGAAAAAGTTATGTGATGATGTTGGCTCTTAATTAGTTTTGAGTTCCTACGTGACAGTAACCAACAATTTCTGTTTAATATTATACAGTCGTGGCTATGTTCGCTTCCGAAAAAAAAATGGTAATGCATTGATGATTGATTGGCTATAAATGTATTTTATATACACCTGCTCCTATTAATTAATAGATGAATAATGTTTATGAAAATAAATACATAACGAAAAATTTTTCGTCTACTCTTTAGCTTTCCTGTTTAATTGTAAAGATCACTTCTTGTTAGACTATAATAGTTTCCATACATATATTCTCTTGTAAATTTGTAACTTTAAAAACTATTTTAAAAAAAAGCTATTTGCGATTAGAACGAATATAATTACCCACACACAGCCAAGTATGAGTAATTAAAGTGTTGGAAGCACCTCAATATCTAATAAGTAACATATAGGTGTCTTTTCTATTTAAAAAATTTCTTAATGTTATCTGCAAAACGGAAAACTTCCACAGCGGCGGTTAGTTTTCAGTCGCCTGATCAAAAGCACACCTGGTAATATAATGGGAAATTGAGACGACCCCCACTCTCGCACTTCCTAGTCCAAACAAAACCGACGTCCACAAATTGTTTTCTTCAGACCGCCAAAAATGTGAAAATCGCAAAGAGCCTCTATATTTAAAGAAGGTCATCATGACTTTACCTGAATCGTCTTGTAGTAATGTGCGTCCTACTCGGAATCTCTTATAACACTCGTGCACATTTATCAGAAATATGCAATGTTCGCCTTATACAGCAGACATACGAAGATGAATTTCGCGTATTCCAGCACCTTCAGCCTCCAAAAAACGAACCACACCTCTCTTCTTTGCTTGTCTCTATTTCTAATACTGGACGAACACATTTTTTACTACGCTCACCTACAGAGAAATAAATAAACAACTGTGTGTACCTGTAGGTGTTCGTTTTCCATTTGACTGTTTTCAGATGGTTGGAGAGTTATTTGTGTAATAGATATCAAACAACGAAAATTGGTAATAAAATATCAGATAAAATTGAAGTTAAATACTGAGTTCCATAGGGGAGTGTGTTGGGCCATTTGCTCTTTATACTCTATATAAATGATATAAAATTGTACTTTCCTGAAAGTTTTGTAAATTTATATGCAGATGATATTGCTCTGTCTGTAGCAGAAGCAAATGTTGCAGAGGTGGTAAATACAATAAATTCGGTGCTAAAAATCTTGAAAAATTGGCATAGTTTTAAATTAAATAGAAATAAAACTGCATATATGGATGGCTTTTGGTACAAGACAGGCATGCAACAAATTTGGTGAAATTATGTTAGTTCATGAAAAAATCGAGCAAGTTTCTAAAACAAAATATCTAGGTATTCAGTTAGATCCGCAGTTAACTTTATGTCAGCATGTTGAATATGTTTGTAAACTAGGAACAAAATGGATATTTTGGTAGACTAGTCTATAAGTTGTCTGATTGGTCAAAACACATTATATATAACTCAATAATTTATCATCAATTTACGTATTGTAATGTGTTTGTTTATATTTCGTAGTAGGGAAGATATAAGTAAAATGCAAGTGTTGTAAAATAGAGCAATGAGGATTTTGTCGGCATATAATGTTAGATCTGCAGGTAGTTTTCTTGTTGAATACTTTAACAGCCAGACATTACAAAAATTATTACTGGTTGAAGGTTTGAAATTGTATAACGGTCTTCCTTTAATGGTAAAAAATTCACCAAATGTCAAAATATTTAAAAAAAGGCTGCGAGAAATTTATTTCCAAACCGAGTATTGTGTTCTTTTCAATGTGATATTTTTAAGCTAGTTAGAAAATCTGTGATGTATGCTTTGATTTTTACATTTTTATTGATTTTTTTTCATTTTTATTGATTTTTACATTTTGAATGAATTTTAATTAATATTGTAAATTTGTATATATTTCTTTATGCTTATTTTGTATTTATGAAGAAATATCTATTGCTAAATAAAGACATTATTATTATTATATGTATATACAGGGTGCGGCATTAGTGCGTCTAAGTACGATATATCCGTTCTTAAAGGAGATATAAAAAAAAGTTAATTACAAAAATTATAGGCAACTTCAAACTACATTATAAAATTATTTTCGTATCTACAGTGTGTTATATATTACGAGGGTGAACCAAACATACTTTTTTTTTAATTGGGACACCCTACATATTATTTCAAATTTAGATTAAGCTCCAATATAGGGTTTTATTACATTATACAGGGTATTTCAAAAGTTATGGTCAATTGTATACGAAAATGATTCTCATTTCAACGTCCTGTATACCCTAGACAGAACAACCTAATCAATAAATTTCCAGTCATAACATTTTGACATTGGTACAGTGTTACGAGAAAGTGCTATTTCTTTATTATTGTATCAATTGAATATAGAGCGAGCCAAAACTCGAACACATGATTTTGTCAGTTTTTTCAAATAAATCACCCTATATTTTATTTTAAAAAATGAAAATACACTTTATGTTCTTTCATTTTTATTAAGCACTCCCTATAGCTAAAATCTATCATTTCTGAGATATTTTCAATTTAATAACAGAAAGAGATTTTTTTAAATTTCTATTATAACAACTTAGCCGGGGATTTATAAAATTTTTATCTTTACTACAATTTACGTGTGCCCATCTTAAAATCTCAGTATGCTAAATGTTTCCAAATTTTGACTAAAATATAACTTCTTTATTTTTAGGTTTTATAAATACTCATGCCATAGAAGATATAAACCTAGAAACATTTCCAAATACATCCGTAAGACGAAAACGATTCGATACAAGGTATATTTTTAACATTTATTCATTTTGTAAACGAAATCATATATTTATTTTAACATAAAAATCACAGGGTTTCCCACACAATTTTTACACCAATAATTTCATGCTTATTTAGTTTTCCAATTGAAACCCGATAATCATTTTTAAGCAAGAAGAACATATTTTCTTATTCATAATATAATAAAGTAGTTATTATTATTCCCATAAATTAGTTCTCATCTTTCTATATTAAAATTTAATAATTTATTACTTATACCTAATTAACTCAGATATTAGTGACGTGAACTGATTGTTTTAAACTAGTCGCCCAAGAATGCATACATTACCTTTACTGTATACTTGTTATACCAGTTAATAGTACAGCATTGTGAAAACACGCAATTCTTATAGTTTTTATTTTAAAAACATGAAAATACTGAAGCAAATTATAATAAACGAAGAAGAAAATGTTGATACCTTGTGTGAAGCTCTGGAGAAAGGATTACAGGTTGATTCTGTTTATACAGATTTTTCCAAAGCTTTCGACACGGTGAACCACGATCTATTGCTGCAAAAGCTTAAATTATACGGTATAGGAGGTCAAGTGTTAAAATGGATAGGCAGTTACCTAACTAATAGAACTCAGCAGGTTAGAGTTAATCATCATTACTCTAACACCATCTCAGTGACTTCTGGTGTCCCCCAAGGGTCACAATTGGGTCCACCATTGTTTAACCTGTTTATCAATGATATCATTGTCTGTTTTTCTAATATTTCTGCTCTCTTATTTGCCGACGACCTTAAATGCATCAAAATCATTAATAAGCGAAGCGATGTAGTGTCATTGCAATCAGATTTGGACGATCTAGCCAACTGGTGTCTTCTTAATGGGACGGAATTAAATGTTAGCAAAGGTCACGTTATTCGGTTTTGTTAGCATCATCACTTGTCAACATTTAATTATACCATAAATGATAAATTATTGGATACTGTAGAGAAAATTAAAGACTTGGGTATTATATTCGATCGTTCTCTTAGCTTTAACCTTCACATCAATAATATTATTAAAAAATCCATGAAAATGCTCTACTGTTCTCTAGTCAGGACACACCTCGAATACTGTTCTCCTGTCTGGTCCCCACACTACTTGCATCTCAAGAGCAAACTGGATAATATTCAACAAAACTTTCTTAGATTTATTGGTTTCAAAATGCACATCAACTGCAATTATACAAACATGGAGCAATACTTGAATATCTCTTCTCTTTCTGTCCGTAGAGACCGAAAAGATCTTACAGTACTGTTCAATATTGTCGATGGCATATATAACTGTCCTGAACTCCTAGCTAAAGTGTTGTTGTTTGTTCCACCACGTGCAACAAGGCAAACTCAAACTTTTAACATTTCTTTTCACAGATATAATTACTCATATTATACTTTTATTCCAAGAACACTAAGACTTGCTAATTCTCTGGATGACCTATTACTTTTTGGTAACTCTGTTGCTATTTTTAAGAACCACATAATGAATTTGAATATTTAACAATCATTAAATACATTGGTTTTTTATTATTTGTACACTTTATTTTTTTGCAATTAATTGTTTTTTTCTTTTTATATATGTTTGTTATACATTCTTATTTTATATATATTTATTGTCAATAACATATTTCTGTATTCTGAATTGGGCTTGCTCGTATAAATAAATAAATAAATAAAAAAAAATGATCCACATTAAGAATTGATAATAAGTCAGTTAATTTAAATCAGATATAGACAGTCTGTACATGTGTCAATCTGTATATATATATATATATATATATTGTGTTGTATTAATTGTTTAAATGTATAATAGTTATAATTTATTATAGTGAAACAAATTTTATTGTTGAGCGCCAATTTAAAAAATTGTAATTTATTCATGAATTGCCAACTTTTCTTCGCCAGCTGTACTGTAATAAATTAGTATTTGAATAGCTGTAGTATACAGGAGGGTTCAAATTTGTATTGATTTATCGAAAAGTAGGGTTAGAGTCAACAGAAATTAACGACATACAAATCAATACGAAAATCAATTTATTGTAAATAAAGAAAAACCTCACTGCGTTTGAAACGTGCAAAATGTTCAAAATTAACATATAAAGGTAAGTGAAAAATTTTTTATACAAAAAAATTCTTTAAAGTTATACCATAATCATCGTGAAAGACAATTGTTCCTAACCTCAAATATATGTGGTTGCAACCTTTAAATTACCCTAACATAACATACAAAAATTAGTATATACATAGAAATATGTTGATATCAAATTAAATTAATTTTTTTTTGTAATAAATTCAAATTATGTCCTTGTTAATAGAGTGGCTTTTTTAATCAGATCCTTAACAATTGAGGCACTTTCCAAACTTTCAGTTCCAATTATATAATTGGGTGTTTATTCCTATGAAAGCGCATTTATTTACATTTGTTGACATTAAGATCTTAACCTTTACTTTTACACCTTTCGGACAATCTGGTTAAACCTTTCTGTTGCAGGGAACAAATATTTATATAAGAATTTTTTTTTAAATGTTTAAATCTTCTGCATAGAGTACGATTTTGCTGTTTAAAAAAGCATTTAATGTATTTAAGAAAACAATTGAAAAGAACAGGACACAGATGTCCACTATGATGGAGACCAAGCTTGCTGTTAAAGTGAATGACCTTGCCTGAGAATCCGTTCTTTAACTATAACATATAGTTACTATAAGTTAAATTGTTTTGATACAAACTAACTACACTTTTGAAATAACCATGCCTATTTAACTCTAAAACAGCTCAAAAATCGAACTCAACAGAAATTGTGTTACATATATTGTTCCCCAGTGTTATTTAACAACCTTTATATCGATGGCAACAGTATTAAATGTTATTTATAGATATAGTTGTTATCTTACGAAGGCGTTTTATGTAATTTGTACTATAAATTTACACATAGTATCTCAAAATTTAGAGTTAGTAACACTTCGTAGAAACTAAGAATTTATACTTAGAAACCCCTAAATCAGAAATAAATTTACACTGTATTCATACTTAATTAATATTAATTCTTTAATATATCACGTTTGTATAAGCCGAAAATCTATGAATTCTTTATTATAAAGAAAAAATCTATAAAATATGAAACCACAGTTGCCAGCGTCTAGATTTGGAATTTCGAGTTGTTAAATGAGAATTCACGTTTACTAAATGTAATTTACAATTATGAAGTGTAAATTAAAATTCAGTACTCTTCAGAGAAAAGTGTCCACGTTAAAAAACTTTTTTTAAAGGACTGATTTTTACAAAATAAATATCAGATTACTGTTAAGTAGGAGTACATAGCTTTGAAGATAGAACTGTTTAAAATATTTTAGTAAATATAGGCATTTTGAAATTGCTGAATACTTCCCAATTTCAGATTCTTTCCCGATTTTAAATACTGGAGTTATATAATTTGCCTTTCATTTTTCTGGGAAAACACCATATTTCAATGATTTATTGAAAATAAGTATCAATACTGAAAATTCATCTGGACCATAACCCAAGTGTTTATTTAAATTACTTATAAATTGAAGAACATAAACTACTGTAATATCACAACTATCAATACAAACATATTTATCACATGAAGAATCAATAATCTTTATCAGTATAAACAGTGCTAAAATAATCTGCAAAATGAAAAACATTATCAGAAGAGGTATTTTTATAAGTTATAGTATTTGATTTGTCAAAAGTTTTGCGTTTCGCATTTACATAGCTTTTACTATCAGTTAGGGTTTCTTGTAAGTTGATGATGCATTTGTATTTACCTGAAGTATAAAGACTTTTAAATCTTTTGTGTAAATCTGATAAAGTGATTTAGGATAACTTCCTTTAAATTTAAAGAAAACTACTTGGGCAATTTTGGATTAGTACATCTACGTTTAGGAACATGAAGGTTGATACAGTCATCTAATACTTTATAAAATATCTCCATATCATTCACGTTATCATAATTCCGCAAACTATTCCAATCAAAACCACTCAAAAGTGATTTATTTGAATATAGTATGCATTCTTAAAATTATAGGTGTAGTAATCAAATGCCAAATGTTATTACATTTTAATAAAGGCTCATCAACAATTCGTATATCAAAATAATCTCTATTAGTACAAATTAAGTCGCGAAAACCCCCATTATAATTTGATATATTATTGACTTGTTATTTGCTAGACATTCCACTTTATCACTTACAGATTCCCATACAACATTTGGTAGATTAAAGTCAGCGCAGAAATAAACATCCGAAAATGAGTTAGTTTCAAACATTAACTCGAGAAAGTTAATAAAATCTTTTCTTTGCTATGGGAAATTAGTACAAAAATACTCCCGTTTTCATACGCGGAATATATCACTGTAGATGTAATTGATTTTTTAACTGTAATCATTACCCAACTAAAGCGTTCACACCTGTCATAATGATAAACTTTCAAATAAAACAGAAATCCCTGTTCTTCATATTTTTTTTATGTTTAGAAAGCATAATGCTCATGTACCTCGTGCACATTGGTCATTCCAGTGACATTCTTTGAGCTGTTCACTTCGAAACATCGAGGGTTGAAAATGACGAGAGGCAGTGCAATGTTGCCGGATTGACAATGACCACAAAAGTGAAAAATAAAACTTTAGAGTGACAAGCTCGCGAAATTATAAATACAGTTTGGAAATTTTCCCAGAAAGAAGCAGAAAATGGGATATTGACCACAGATTTACAAAAAGTACAAAAGCGAGTTGCTGCTTTAACAAGTAAATATAATAAATAGTAATAATATTTACTCTTCTATGATTGAGTTTAAAAGAGATTTTTATTTAAAATTAAACAAATTTTTTGAAAGTATTTAGCGTGCCGTATATTTCATAACAAACTTATGCATTTGAAGGTTTATCTAATGTTAAAAAAATTGCAAAGGAAGGATTACAAATTGATGATGGACTTGTTTCCGGATTCTATAAAGGTGTCTTGCGTCGAACAATAAAAAATTTATATTAAATTATTCAGTTACATGAACATAAAAAAATATTCTACAATATGCATCTAAAAAATTATCCCCTGTGTTTGAATCTGAATTACAAAAAACTGACGATCATGAATATTGCAAAAAAAGTGATTTTCCTTGATCCCCAAATAGCAAAATATAACTAATATAAATAATTTTATTATTAACTCATTATAATGATTTATGTGGTCTAAAATAGATTCTGCCTGTTTTAAACAGGGAGATCAATTCTTTTGAATATTACAATAATACTATACTTTCCACTGACCTTTCCAAGAATATATAAATTTATATTTGTAATGACCGACAAAACATTTTAATACCAATGGATTAAACAAGTAAGTAGGTTTAATTGCTTTGTCAATATCAGGGAAATAATCCCTTTTTAAAATGTCATTAGACTGACAGGATATTATTATTATTATTTTTACTAAACAGTAATTGTAATTCCCAATTAAAGGTCATTGACGAATCTACAGCAAGTATTTTGCATGATCTATAACCGATTACGATTGACTACTGTAGACAAGGATGAAAAACAACAATACCATAGATAATTTTAGATATCGCTAAATTCTGGTATATCTTAGCCTTTATAGACTTATAACTGAGGAAATGTTTATTGGAATAGAGTAATCGAAGGGCCTGATAGCATTGTTGCAGTATATAATTTACATGCGCATCAAACCTCAGACATTCATCAAAATATAATTCCAAGTTCTTTGCCTGGTGTTCATATGGAATCGTTTCCCCAGAAATTTTCAGAACTGCGGTAGCCTCTATATACTGTGTTAAATTTTGATTGCAGAAAATTAGCAATTTGGACTTGGAAGATAACAAATCACTTTTGAGCCTACAAATTCTAGGCCTGCTTCTAATTTATTGTATTCCTCCTCCTGTAAGTTACAGCGCATCCCGCGGTTTTAAACAGCTTCGGTTGGTCGTTGTTGTGACGAATCGCGTCGGTTTAACTTACTCGAAGCGTAGGCTATTTCAACGTGTTTAGATACATCCGTTCATACTCTTGGGTTTTATAATTCATTTTATCTAGAATGGCTGTCCAAAAATTTGATGTAGGAAAGTTAATAAGCGAAATAGAAAATCTACCACCACTTTGGGATATGAGGAAAAATGAAGCAATAGAGTTATAAAAAAAGTGTTGGGAGGAAATAGTCGCTTTGTATACAAATTACAACAGCACAATTGACGAAAAGAGAACGTTAGGTAAGTATAATAATATATTTATAAATCTAGTACAAAATAGATTAAAAAAATATTGGCTAATTATTTGAACGTTTCTGTCATACAAAAAAAATATTATGTGTATTTATCTATAGCAGATAATGCTAAAAAATTTCCCCTATGTATTGTATCTGGTGGTAAACTCTTAAGATTGGGATCCTCATAAAATTGCTCGTCATTGGACAGAATGCCCTCTCTTGTTCTTATAAAATTATGTAACACCCAAGCAGTTTTAACAAGATTTACAGTTACATCAATATCAAGAAGAGGACGATGAAATATACGCCTTTTTTGGCTAAAATTCTAAAGTACCACTCTATATATTTTCTCGCTCGAGATAATCTAGCATTAAAATATTCTTTAGCATGTCAGTTGTTTTGCTCCATAACATCTAAGCAAATTTTCAGATAAAGGGAGTGCCTCATCACCAACTATTATAAAACTACATTTTTCATTCGTATTATCAATAGCACATGGTGCAGTGATTCCTAAGGTACCATCATAAAGTTTTGAGCGTTTAAATATGCACGCATCATTTGATTTTCCCTATCATCCTACATCGATGTATGTGAACCAATAATTGGCATCTCACATTGCAAATAATACCGTAGAATAGTACAGTTTATAATCATAGTAAATAGAGCTATTGGGTGGTTGTTTATAAAAAAGGAACCTGATAAACAATACGTAATGTTATTTTGCTTTTGTTATAGGTGATGAATTACATAAAAAGTGGAAAAATATCAGAGACAACTTTTCCAGAGATATTCAACAGAGAATAGGAAAATCAGGAGCGTCCCGTGTATCCACATAATATAATAGTACCTAAGAAAATGACCAATTCTTTATAGCTCTACCAATGATGAATCTTCCCTTGAATATTACGATAGACCTGAAACATCCACGACAATTTCTACCAAACAAAATCGTTCTAGAATTGATAAAAAAAGGTTGCACTCTGTGGAAGATAAAATCTTAAGGTCGCCACTACGAAAGAAAGGTAAAAAAGCCAATGATAGAAAATGACTATCACTATTTTGCATTTTCTTTAGTACCAACGCTTGCTTCGCTGCCGAGACATTTAAATACAAAACGCAGGCTTGAACTTATGCAGACTATTTCCAAATATGTATCTATGTCTGAATCAAATCAGAGAATACTACCAAATCAAAAAACTTATTCCATGATCCATTGTCTCATTCAGTCAATACGTCTACCAGATCTCAAAATATGACCAGCCAACAACCGAACTCGACACTACCTCCAGCAGCTTCACCAGCTATATCAGTTGCATCGTATATTTCAATTTTTTTCTAAGACGATTGACAGATTAGTATTGTTTAATATACCCAAATTAACTAAAAAAATATTCTTAATAAAGTCATTAAAAACTGTTAAAAACATTTTTATGAAATAAAGAATATCTCATTTGTTTACCGGAAGCTTATTACTAATTTTTCCTCTGGTGTTATTGAATTTCTCATGTTTGTATCTTTCTTTGTTAGCTTTTTTCCAAATTGGCAAGTAACTCGTTAAAAGTACTTAGTGATATTCTAGTGAAATTAAAAAAACATTCTTCGTCTCTTTGCATTTCAGCAAATAACTTATGAAAATGACTTTTATGTTACTTTTCATTGATATTTGGATATATCCACATTCTCCGTTTTCCATATTTTTTCTTATAAATACAATAGCGACAAACACATAACGTCGTCCATACTGCGAACCGCACCGATCACAATACCCTCGGTTAATAAAACAGCTTAATGTGTTTTATTATAAATTGACAGATATGTTAGACACTTTGGTTAAAAGCGAACAACGGAAATTTGGATACGACAGATCCAGCATTGAATGTTCCGAGGCCGACAAGAGCAAGTGGTAACGTAAATAACACAAAAAATAAGCAATAAAAAACGGTAAAATTACCTAAGCTTGATTTGTTAAAATTTAACGGTGAATTAGAAGCTTGGCCAGCCTTTTGGGAACAATATAGTCAAGCTATACATAATAATCAAGAGTTGGATACAAATGCAAAATTTTTCTATTTAAAATCGCTTTTAACAGGCACGGCGGCTGTCACTATTTCTGGGTTAACTTCTAGTTAAAACGTGTGTTCCAATGCAATCACTCTTTTTAAATCCGAGTATGGAAAACCGAAAAAAAGAATAGATTGTTACGTTCAAAAATTGTGTGCTATTCCGACAGTAAAATATAATAAAGGCTATAATGCTTTGCGCCGTTTGTACAATACGGCTTCTTCTATCAACAGAACGTTAGAATCACTCGGTGTTTCATTTTGAACTAAATCCCACAGTGCCTTGCAAAAATAATAAAATAAAATATGGGTATTATTGATTTTTAAATTAAAGCAAACTAAATCTTAATGTTTAAAGGTTCAAACCAAACTATGACATCAAATTGTAATTACAGCACCAAATTTAAATTAATTAAAAAAACAAATGTACTCAAAAACTATAAGGGTGTTATGAAGAACATATCTTGAAATCGAAACAACGTCGCCTCCACCATCTGTTACATATTGAGTTATTTTCTTTTACTAATTATATAAAAAAATCTTAATATTGTCTTAAAGGGGGTTTTAACCCATTAGGTAAAACTTGACTTTTGATCTCCTTTTATTTTCCTAATCAAGAAGACCCTAATGTTTATTAATTTTTTTGACTCTACTAAAAATATTTATTTAACATTCGTTCGCGGTTTTGTCCCATAACTCTCGCTCACGTAATGTTAAATAAGTAGTAATTATAATTTTGAAAATATTAAATAAAAAATAAGTTTTATGTACAGGGAGATACTTAACTAAATCCTTGTACATAATATCGTAACAGTATTATTAAGTTAATATTGGGTCAAATTGATAAGCGAAATATCTGAATAAATTGTTTTTAGATTAGGATTTTAAAAGCACTTATATTTCTAGTCCTGTTTTATTGATGAATAGAAACTTCACCTCTTTCTAGATTTTTTAATCATGCGTTGCAAACCATCCAATTTCAGTTAATTTTTGATACAATTAAAAAAAGACAATCTTAAAAACACAACAAAAGCACTTCTAAATTGTACGCAGAAAATAAACTGTCACAGTTATAAATATCAGATTGATTATACGCGCTTTAGTTTTTACCTTTGTATTTCGAATGATTTCTCTGATCACTAGTACTTTGTGCTATTTTCTGTTAGACACGTTAACCGCCAAATGATAACAAATAAATCAGGTCTGAACTGAAAGGACCATTTTCAATTTTATCATATAGTCTGTTAAATGCTTCATATAATTTTTTTAGATATTCAAACAAATAGTATAATACTCCTTTGAGAACAGGCATGTAATAGTACCGCAAATTTGCCATAAAGTTACTAGTCCGAACTACTGTTATAAATGCGTACATAGTCTATAAAAATGTCACTTATCAAAAGTCCCCATAACGGAGTATATATCAAAATTCTAGAGAGAAAAGTAACTGCCTAAAAGACAATTCTCTATGGAAATCCTGAAAATAATGATCACGAACTTATTTTAGGAACCACGACGTCTATAGGCAGAAATAAAACTAAAAGAAGTACTTGGAAAAATGAAGGATGCCATAAAAATATCTGTGTTGAATGTTTTTTTTTGTTTAACATTCCAAATAACTACTTTAAAATTTCATTATTTTACTATTTTTATAACTCCCATGACTTACTATAACTTTATATGACTCAGTATTATTTGTTTTTTGTTTCTCTTATTTTCTAAATACATACATTTGTTCTATCTGATCAGTTTTATTTCTCCCAGGGACATTGCATTATCGTATCTATCAGGCCCACTAGCTTAACCTCCCTTGATAAAATATACACTAAATGTACCAGTTTTCAATACACTAGCTTAAACGTAAACATCGTTACGGTGGTAAAACAGTCGTAACACTGGCCCAAGCGGAGACTTCGTTGAGATAGATCTTAGAGTTTGCACCATGTGGCTGTTAAGGTATTAGAGATAAGTATTTGAATATGAATACTTAAGAACTTTGAATTTCACAAATGGTCAAGAACAGCTCTACTGGCGCAGGAGACCATATTTACAAAACCTGTAATCATTCTATTTCTTTGATACCACAGGAAAGACCATAATGATAATGACCTTACAGGGCTCAGAATTAGAATAAAAGCTTTAAATTTAGAGTATGCTTAATAAAAAGTAATTATCCCCCATCCTGTTAAAACATAGCTTTAAAAAGAGTTACATTTCATGTAGCAGAAGGTTAGTAAATCATATAAGATATCAGTGCTTACCATATGAAGACCGTAGATCACATGAGATATATAGCTATATAGATATAGGGTTTTTTCTAATGGGAAATAAATGTGGTACATCTTTGGAATCAGTTAAATTAGTAGAATTTCAAAATTTAATAAAATATGGGGTGTCGTATTTAGATTCACTAATACTTACTTGACGCACCTTCTATACTACAAATAATTCTTAAACTATAGCGCCTATTCATAGTTTTAAAAGTAAAATATCTTTTAGGCGAGTCGCATAAAACATGGTTAAGAGGTAAGCCTTGGTTATTTCACTAATACGTGTTGCATATATCTTGGTTAGATAAAACTCTGGTTAAAATTTAACCACCCGAATTTGGAAGGTTAACTTGTTAACTAGCTGATTATAACCTGAAAATTTAAATTGTCAAATATTTCACAAACTACCTATATAGGTTATTTATAATTATTCACATTTTTATTTTTAATTATTAATCATGGAGAAATTGCTGGAATATACTGAAGATGAAGATTTTAATGAATTAGAGTTTTTTTGATGGTAAATCGGAAAGAAAGAGTTTTTCGAAGCAGAATAAATCATGATAATTGGATGTATTTTGAATTTATTCAACGATTTCTTCTAACAAAAGATATTGTCCAGTTTTATATTTGAGGATTTAACTCCTGAATTGGAAAGATTAATAATGAGGTACGTATGAATGTACAGTGTACACGATATGTGAATTTTATAACAGTTTTTTTAGAAACCGTGCTCTTTCGCCACCTTAGAAGGTACTGATAATCTTGCGCTTCTTAGCGACTGGCTCAAATGTGCAAGTTATTGGAGATTTCTCAAGGGTAGACAAAAGCAATGCAAGTAGAGTCATTTATATGTAGGTACTGTGTTACTAAAGCCTTTATTTACATGCCACAAACAGAAGATGAAATTAACTCTGTTAGACAAGGATTTTTAAATATTAGTCGTTTTCCTAGATTGCAGTTATATTCTCATTCGGGTAGGAATTTAAAATTACATTTTAATTAAAATTTTTAAAAGTATGCTTCTTTTTGGTCTCCAGAAGGAGATGAAGCTGAACTCTTTAGGAACAGAAAATGTACAAGCCATTTGTGACTCAAAATTAGTAATACGAAACTCTAGTAGTTTGTCAACACTGTCAACACACCTCTTTATTATCGAGCTATAATTTAATCAAATAATTACGAAAACATACGTTGGAAAAAATTTAAATTTATCTGAGTCTGTTCCAAGACATCAAAACACTCGAGTAAGTGGAAAAATTTCATCAAACTATCCCATACGTGAGTAAAAGAAGCATTGAATTAGCCCAGCTCCATTGAGATTTGACCTTTGGACCAAAACAAATCCCCGTATTTTGCGATCGGACGACCGCACAACGTTGCCAGATGGCATATAAAATATGGAAAAATTGCATGAGGAAGTGTTGACAAGCAAACAAGAGATTGAAGCAAGTGAAGTAAGATTGCTATTGAAAATAGAATCCTATAGTGAAGATATTGGACAGAAACATCAGGAAGAATAATATAGTAGTGTTTGGATTAATGAAAAGTGAAGAGGAATCCTCGGTAGAAAATGTATGCAACCAACTGAATTCCAAACTTGGTGTAGAATTGACAAAAACTGATATAAGCAACATCTATTCGCTGGGTAAGTCAAGCGATTCCCCGGTCAAAATTGCAAAAAACTGAAAGGCACAAACATATCTATATCAGCCGATTTGACAAAAAAAACAACAAGAAACAAACAAGAAAATACGTGAGAGTGGTGAAGAAGGCAGCTACATAAGGGGAGAAAAGCTTTATAGAAACAATATAGGATACACAGCGGAAGATATTTTGGAGATTGAGAAAGAAAATATTGAATTACCAGACTGCTCGAAAGCCATTAGTGCACCAGAAACTCCATCAAGGCCATCCGCAGAAAGAACTAAAAAAGAAATGGCCCAGAAATTTTAGGCCTAGAGGTAATCACTTTTTTAAATGGAATAGTGAAGAATTCAGAATTTAGGTTAACCAAAATAATAGAGTAACTTTTAATTGACGAAATAAGAGAAAATATTACATGTATTAGATACTAACTGCTCGTTATAGTAGTTCCTCAAACATAAACTAAAAACAAAACATTTTTTAAACTTGACAGGGACATTCAGAATACCTTCAGTTATTCCAAAACTCGGTAAACAATCTATTTTTCTGTAGCGATACTGATTTAAATCTTTTATATATGCTGTTAATAGCAGTACACATACACTTTTCATCGAAGAAGTTTTCGATTTAGCGAATTATATTGAACTTGATTCAGTGATTGACCGAGGGTTAACTAATATGCTCATGATCACTTGGTTAACCAACTGAGTTACATCCTGCCCTAAATGTCAGAGCACTTGCAAAAAAAAATACGATTTTAAAGTATAGATATTTTACTATTCATCAAAAGCAGCGGTTCTCAATCTTTTGTACTTGGCGCCCCTCTGTTTTAACTCAAATTTTGCACCCCCTATTCAATGATGTAAGTTAAGAAGCAAACCGTAGGAATTCAAATTGTACTAATGACAAGGAAATACTGTCTAGTACGGCGAAGATACTGTCGGAAAGTTTTCGTCAGGTATCGAAGCTTATCGAACTGTCTGGGTTAAAGCACGTGATAAGGCTATAAATAGAGAAGTACATTTGTTGTTATTTTTAGTAATTTCAACATGCGCAATACTGTCTGGCTAGAAACTTTTAAGTCCGGAGTTTCAACGTTAAGTATTGTTGTGTGTTATAAGCATTGACAGTTCCAAAAGGGGATCATCCAAAATCTTAAAGATGAGTATTCTACTTTACGAGCCTTGAAGTATGTGGCGAAGAAAAATAGTTTATAAAATACCTAAATGTAATAAGCCATATACTATTGGAGAGCAGCTTATTCTACCTTCTAGCAAGGTCATTTTAGAAACAATGTATGGTGAAAATCTTGCTAAAGAATTTGACAATATTCCCTGTCAAACAATACAATCTGTGAACGAATTAACGATATATGACTTGATTTTCAGCAACAGCCTGAATCTGAGCTTACTGGAACATTGTTTGCTGTATAACTTTATGAAGCAATCGACTCCAATAATGATTCCAATTTGATTTGCTACATCAGACTCTGTGAAGGTATGTAAAGATTTATTGTTTTGTAAACTAATTAAAGCAAGAACTACAGCCATCGAATTGTTCAAGATTATAACTGATGCTAATACAAGGCGAATCTGCGTTGGAAAAATTGTGTTGGGACTTGTATCGATCGAGCCCAAACCATGCTTGCTAAATACAACAGTTTACAAGCAATAATAATCTTCAGAAATTATCATATATACATAAACATCAAACCACTGAAATCAAGGATGTTCTATATGAAGAGATGGGAGCTGAGCATAAATCCTTGTTGTTTTATTCCTCATCCAGATGGTTTTCACGCGCTAAGGTGGTAAAAAGGGAAATATCTATATATTTGAGTGAGGACAATTACAAGCATATATTTAATGTAGCTTTCTTATTTAGTAGATATTTTTCAAAAACTTAATACACTTAACCTTCAACTCTAGGAAAATAATGTAAATACACTACTCAAAACAATTATCGCATATTTTGAAAACCCTGTACAAAAGACTTTATTCATAAAACTGGTAAACTAAGATTTTTAGTACTAAAAACATAGATCTTTTTTATGCAAATTCCGGCAGATATGGGTTTTTATATTGTTCTTTATCATTTATTCTGATGTTTTTCTGTATAACTACAAAATGCTAAAACCTTTACTTATCAATGGCACGAGTATTCGATTAGTTGAACTTAGACTTTCGCACGAAATTATTAATTGGATGAAATTAGAGTTATGGACGATAACAACAGACGTCTTACTAGACATTTAACAGATGCTGAAGCACAAACGGCTGTTACTCTGTCAGCTGAGGGTTACAATCAAGTCCGAATAGCGCAAATTTTAAATGTTACCCAGTCGTCAGTAAGTAGAGTGTTAAGGCGGTATAGGGAGACTCAGGCATTTTCAAGACGTCCTGGCCAAGGCCGTAATAGGGTCACAACTGCAGCGCAGGATCGATTTTTGCTTTTGCAAACTTTAAGAAACCGTTCAACTACAGCTAGGAACTTACAAAATGCCCTAAGAAGAACTTACCAGGTTAGGATCAGTGATCAAACGGTTAGAAACAGATTGAGAGAATCTGACTTAAGGCCAAGACGACCAGCAACGGGACCACGACTCACGAGGCAACACCGCGTACGCAGATTAGCCTTCGCCAGAGAACACCTGAACTGGAGAGCAGCTGATTGGCACACGGTCTTGTTCACCGACGAGTCCAGATTTACTCTCTCAACAAATGACCGTCGTGTAAGGGTGTATAGAAGGCCTGGAACCCGATTTGTATAGGGCAACATTCGTCAGTTGTATGCATACGGTGGAGGAGGCATTATGGTTTGGGGAGGAATAAACTTTCGTGGACGCACTGATCTCCATATTGTACAAAACGGTACTTTGAATGCTGAAAGGTACATTAATGATATCCTTCAAGAGTATGTGATTCCTTTTGCCCCATTTATAGGCGATAATTTCATATTAATGCATGATAATGCCCGTCCTCACACAGCACGAATTGTGACGAGGTTCTTGCAAGACACCGATATTAATATCATGGACTGGCCAGCAAGGTCACCTGACTTAAATCCAATTGAACATATGTGGGATGCACTTGGAAGAGCCGTTAGAGGAAGATTAAATCCACCTGAAACTTTGGAACAATTGTCTGAAGCTCTTATAGAGGAATGAGATAGAATTCCCGAAGCTTATGTTCAAAATTTAATTTTAAGTATGGGGAGGCGTTGCAGGGCAGTTGTAAGAGCTAGAGGGGGTAATACTGAATATTAATTAATGTTTTGTAGTGTAAAATTCATTATGGTCGGACAGTAATGTTAATTTTGTTCTTTGGTTTTAATGCATATAAAACACTAAAAAATTAAAAGTTGCCTTATTTCGTTACATTTTATGTAAATTTTGCAACACTTCGTAAAATCCCTTAAAACATGTCCTTATTCGATAAAAAATATATAAATCAATGTTATTTTTATTTGATGATTAAATATAGACATTTGAGAAAATATGCGATAATTGTTTTGAGTAGTGTATATATGATATGAGTGTAAATATTGACTCTTTTCGTAAGAAAATACAGCTATGAATAACAAAGAAAACTGTCTTTAAAACGTTTCCAAAAAATGTTATGCAGGATTTTTCATTGAAAGGTAATCACAAAGCTTTGATGCTAAACACCATGTGTGGTCATTTAGAAAACTTAAGTAAGAAAGACGATACTTCATTACAGAAGACGGTATCAAATTGTCTGATTGGAGCTGGCTTTTAAATCCATTTGACAGCAACTTGTCGAGCTATCACTACAAGAAGCAAAACAACTGATAGGTCTTTTGTCAAGCACCTCACAAAAGTCAAATTTTATTAACAAATCTTTAACAAATTTCAGGACTGAACTTCCGAATGAGTACTCCCTTACAAAAGTCGATACGGATTCTGTTCTTTTTCTACGTCTTATCTTTGTGAAAGTGGAGTTTCTGCTCTTGCTGCCTTTTTATTTGTAGCGCGTCTCCCTAATTAGGCACCCCGCAGTTTGAGAACTTATGATCTAAATGAGAAAGATAAGGAAAAAGTGCAATTATAATTAGGTAGTTTGTTGACCATTTCCAACAATGTCATGTTTTAAGTCTTACTTGAATTATTTATAGTAGTAATACAAAAAGTTTGGAGCTACATGTCTAGTTTTTTAAATCTGCTTACAAGAGTGATAGAAAGTGTTATGTCGCCTTAATAACATTATTTAAACGACACGCCTTGTATATTTTCAAATCAATTTTTTCGTGAAAATTTATTTTAAACAAGTATAGCAATTTTTTCATATGAAGAAAAATCACATTCATGTCTTTCTCTATTTACATTTTTCAGTTCAAAGTGTATCCTCCCTCAGCACCCCAATAATGGTCGATGGTTGATTATCAACGGAGATGGACAACCGGGAGATGAAGTAGAGGTTAATACAATAATTAAACTCGAATGCAGGGAAGGCTATCGTCTCAATCCACCTATACCTTTCGTACCATGTGATATTGATTGGAATCCTGAGAAGTTTCCACAATGTGAAAGTAAGTTCTAAATTATTTATAGATAGTCAAATTATGAGTGTCAGAGCCCGTATCAATATGTCTGTTACGTAACATCAACCAAGCACTGTAACCATCAAATTTTCAGTTTCTAAATGAAAGTCTATCAAACAGGAGAATATTAAAATCAATAGTAATACTGAGGTCTTTCTATTTCATTTTAGTTCTCTTTTTCCATTAAATGTCATCTTAAAAATGTTTCTGTAACATATAATAACTATACAAAGTGGTTCATAACTAATGGGACATAGGCTAAGGGCACATTATTTGAACCAAAACATGGCGAAAGGACCAAATATACCTTAATAAAATATTGCTGTGGAATAAGATATAGGGCATTAAAGTTGAATTCTTTTTTCGTTTTTTTCTGATAATGACACAGTATATATATCAATTCTTACCGAAATCAGCACAGAGACAAAGCTTCGGACAAGAAATATTATTTTATGTATTATTTCACATTTTGTTACAGGGGGCGCCACGTGAATGATTCCTGATGATGAAATTAAGTGGTAGATTTTTTTGACGAAACTTTTTAGTAATATTGATTAGAAAATTATATGTAAACATTATTTCTACGTAATATTGGTACTTTTATTTAAACACGGTAATTTCACCCGTTTTTGAGAAAAACGCAATCGAACAGTTTTTTCTAACAACTAATGAGGTGAAGCTCCATCCTGCATAAACCACAATTTCTTCTCACATCTACTGACAAATCATTCAAAATATCACTAAAAATATTTTGCAAAAAGAATAAATAAGAACCTCCATTTAAATTTGGAGGAATAACATATGGCCCTAGTAGTTGGTCGCCTATAATGCCCCACCAAATATTTAATTTAAACTCATGCTGAAAATGTCTTTCTTTAACAGCATGCGGGTTTTCTTCTTCCCAGTAATGATTGTTTCGCCAATTAAAAACCTCTCGTCTGCTAAAAGTCGTTTCATCGGTGAACATAATATTCTTAATAAAATTTCGGTCATTATTATGCTTGTTGAGAATAAGTTGACAGAACTGTAACCGTCGTGAGAGATCTCTTGAAAGCAAATTTTGAACAGGAGTGAAGTGATAAGGGTGGAACTTTTCATTTTTTAGAATTCTAATAATAGACGACTGACTTACTCCTGTTGTTGCTGCCAGTTGACGTGAACTTACTTCAGGATTTTCATTTACTCGAACCAAAATTTCATCTTCTTTATTAGGTGTGATTTGTTTCGGACGACCACCCAGATTTTTACTATGAAAAGACCCGGCTTCACCCAAACGACGAAATAAATTTGCAAAAGTTTTGTGATTTGGTTGCCTTCTGTCTGGATATAACAATTCATACCTTCTGGCTGCAACGCGACCGCTAAAATTTTCTTGTGCATATACACAAACCATATCCCGCATTTCTTCATTCGTAAAATGATTGCGACCAAGCATTTTAATCGAAAAAGCTTTAAAAAATGCAACAATAGACTATAATCTCACACCAAAAAATGACATTTACTAGAAACAATTATCTGATAGTCCAAAGGACACTTTTCATAAATGAAATAATATTTAAAATTCCCTTCTGTGACTCTGAACTGTTCAATTGCGTTTTTCTCGAAAACGGGTGAAATTGTCGTTTTTAAACTAAAGTACCAATATTACGTAGAAATAACGTTTACATCATATTTTCTAATCAATATCACTAAAAAGTTTCGTCAAAAAATGCTACCACTTAATTTCATCATCAGGAATCATTCACGTGGCGCCCCCTATAACAAAATGTGAAATAATACATAAAATAATATTCCTTGTCCAAAGCTATACCTCTGTGCCGATTTCGATAACAATTGATAAAAATACTGTGTCATTATCAGAAAAAAAACGAAAAAAGAATTCAACTTTAATGTCCTATATCTTATTCCACAGCAATATTTTATTAAGGTATATTTGATCCTATCGCCATGTTTTGGTCCAAATAACCTGCCCTTAGCCTATGTCCCAATACTTATGAATCATCCTATATAATGCTGAAGAGAAAACTGACCATTTTTTTTTCATATACCTATTAAAGCTATATGAAGATCTAAAGAATAAATATAAATATTATATTATTTTATGAGAAAACTTTTTCAGGAAAATGCTCTGCGTTTTACTCTACAGTAACAACAACTCTCAAATGTATAGATAGAGAAGGAAACAAAATTGGCTGTGATCAAGCTGTTGATGGCACATATTTGACATTTGATTGCATTGCATACTACGAAGTGCCACAAGGAAATAAGAGAAGTCTCTTTTGCAAAGGAGGCACATGGGATTTTCCAAAACCAGTTTGTCAGCCGGGTAACATTAAAATTTTATTTAATGTAATAGAAAATACATATATACTGCGGTCTCATTAATGCTAGGACATAAGACCTTTAGGCATTCTCTAACTCAAAATATGACGATTGGACTCAATATGCTTAACTTCCTACTTACAATATTTCTCGTTTCCTGAAGCAAGATGTTAAACTTTAAGATTACTTGCTAAGATTCACTTTTTTATCAGATTTTATTCACTTTTGCCAGCAATATAAACAATGATTTCAAATTATTTGGATGGAAAATGAGCAAAAGAAAGAATGGTATAAAAACAAAATTTTATGGAATATTTTTTTATCCAAAACGTTATTATAAAGTTTGTTGTTTATAAAACTTTGGACAAAGAGTCTTTATATACAGAATATTAATTTGGGTTTAAGAAAATTTTTGGTTTTTGGTTTACCCCATTTTTAAATCTAAGAAATTGTAAGTAATACTTACAAAAGGAACTTTTAAAAAATATTATGTCTGTCACTAAACTACTACCCCCCTTATTTTTTCATAGATTTTATATTTTTATTAGTCAGTAACGTAGTAGTTTAACAAATACACTAGATATATAGAAAAATTGCAAATATAAAAGCAAGTTGTTTTGTTTACGTTATTTGTATTAATATTTATATTTCATTATTTTTATTCTGATACATGTATTTCTTGTGGTTTTGTAGACGATTTTTTTTCTTTGTGTTATTGTTGTGTTTTTTAATTTGTTTAATTTCTACAATAATACAACACAACAATAAAAAGTCATAACAATTTAAAAACTACAAACAGATATTTTCTTAGAAGACCAAGTCACATTTTTCTCTAAAGTCAGGTAGGAAATAAAATATTAATTCTTAAGAAATAATTATTTGGAATATAGAAAATCAATTGGTTTCAACACAGATATCACAATTATATTTCTTTATTTTATTTTCCACGCCACGGTAAGTCAGGTACCTAAGCCTTATTTTTAATAACATTAGATAATGTTTCCTTTATGAACTTCAATACGTAGTTGGCAAAATTATCCAAAATATTCTCTGGTCTCTTTGGTCATATGTGCTTTTGTACCATCTTGTTGAAAATACGAATAGGCCGAGTATCGTATTACGATATCATGCAGCAGTAAGTGTGCCTTCAAAAAAGTTGGGCTTAATAATCTTCTTAGACATGGTCCATTCCAAACACCAACTTTTTGGGGATCCAATGGTCATTCAACAAAAAATGAGGATTGTCAGATCACCACCACCTCATATTCCGTAGATTAACATATCCAGAAAGATAAAACCAAGCGGTATTCGAGAAGAAGAATGGGTTAAGGATATCATCATTGTTTAGATTATTTTGGAATCATTCACAAAATTTCACTCGTATTGGATAATTCACTGAACAAAAATTAATTGAATTGTTTCAACTCTTACTTTCTGGAAACAATCCATAATAAGTATGAAAAGATAAATTAACTTATCTGAATTTCTACAGTATTCCAAAGCTTTTTAATATTCTTCTTTTCCTAAAAATATTTTTGGTTAGTGTTATTAGGTATTTAGTCCAAAAGGAAATCTAAGATAATTGAACTTCCCAGGTTTAATTGTTCATTCAATACTGTATCTTCAAGATTTATTTTAAAATTTTAAACGGTTATAATGGTAAAGAAAAGCACTTAAAAATTATTAGATTCACCTGTAACCGACGTTTCCTATATAAATATTATTTTAACAGAAGACTACTATCTAAAATTATAGTTAAATCTGAAAAGTAAGAAAGTAACTACACTTCACACTGCGTTGAGCTAAAATTTTGTTACATTAACAACGGATAAACAAGTATTTATATTTTACAAAATTTGATTTAAATGTTAAAATTGGTTTTAAGGTATTATTTATTCCACTAAATATTTTTAATAGCAGGTTCGTCTATTTAAATAACCGCAGATTAAATCGATAGATACAATAGTCTCACTGATGGAGTATTTTTCAGGTATAAATATGTAAATTATACGATGGTGTAAATAATGTGTCTTCGTTAAAGGTTCCGTAAGCCATCAATTTTCTCAAAAATTGGAGATAATAAGTTTAAATTAAAATTTGGTGCATTCTAATTGTACCTTTAAGGAATGGACTATTTTCACGAACATACATGGATATAATTGAAGACTTCTCAATTGAGTGCTCAGGGTAAAAATTTCGCATCTAAGGACACGGTAACTTTTTACCTGAATAAAATTCGCCACTAGTGACTATATATTTGTATGTTGTATGAGTTATTTAAAAGACTCTATTGTAGTATCTTTTACATTTGACGTTACCCTTTATTATCCTGATTTGTTTTATTAAAACCAAACCTATGCTAATTTTACCTAACCTAACCTTAGCACCCTAAATCGTATTAATCCATACTTCCATACTTTACATAACTCACCAGTTGCGAATTCTTCACAGGTAAAAAATTATCGAGTCTTCACTTGCCAAGTTTTCTATCTGCAAAAGGATAGAGAGTCACCAGCTTAGAGTTACAAAAATATTGAATTTATTTCAAATATATTGACCGAACTGTATATAAATATTACATTTCTTTGTAAAAATGTTATATTGTTTTAGTGTGTGGAAAGAAAGTGAATAATGAAACAATAGCACTTTCGATTGGTAGTGAACTAGTTAAAGATTTGGAGTACCCTTGGATAGTAGCAATTTATAAAAAGCAAAGACAAACATATAAAAATATTTGTGGCGGTACTTTAGTCAGCAGAAGAATAGTTCTAACAGGTAAATCAAAAATATATGGTTATAGGTTATACTAAGAAATATAAAAATGGCTGCAATTTAGTTGTCTATGTAGTTTAATCGCTAATTGTGTGTGTCGCAGGCTTAAATAAGTGTACCTTCTAAGAATGTACTAATTTAATTCCCAATATTTTTCCTAGTCTTAAAGAAAACAATATGATATAATCTGATACCCTTGTTTCTAGGATAAATATTGATAGCAAATGTTTTAACTAAAAATTCATTTAAACAGTACCAGATAATTTTTAATTTTATTTAGGATGCCCTAATGAAAAAGTTTTATATGCTCTTTTAAAAAGATCTGTTTTTTTACCTTTTTACGTAGACAGTCGATATATATAAAAAAAATCACGGGTTTTGGTTTAGTTAATTTTTCTCAAAAAGATGCATTTGTCCGAATCTGTCCCATAGTGGGGTACATTCAAACAAGTCTAATAAAAAATGAATTACTTATTTTTTAAGACGAATAAAAAACTGTATATTAGAAAAAGATTATTGAACGTTGTAACCATCAAAATTGATATTAAATTTGAAGAGCACATTTTCGAGACTATATCTTCTCTGGAATGAGTCGAAATATCTTACAAGTCCGGAAAGCAAAAACCTTCTACACTTCTTCAAAAAATAAGAGTCATTATTGTACCAAGATTTCACTTTCCCGATTTACTGAAGTGTCCTTTTGTTGGTCTGGTATTTGACAAGCAAATAATTATTACTATGGTCATTATACAATAGTATGAGTACATTGTCATTTTTTTGCCTCCTCCAGAGAATCGGACAGATCGTCAAAAAACCTTGAAGTCTTTCCTTCTCCGGTGTGCTCGTATAAATTGTAGATTTACCTAGTCGAGTCTTTCCATTTGTTTTGATGATGTCGACCGATAATATTTTAATTTTCGGTTTTGTAACGCGATCCTATCATCATGGTCACTTCTCCAATTTCAGAATCGGCTATATTGCTAATGGACGGAGTAAACGAATCATTCGGTATAATAGAAGTTGATAGCAGTTCACATTCTTTCATTCTAATTTCAGGATCTGCCCGATCTGTGCGAACCCCATGAAATTAATAGGCCACAAGCCGGTACCGGAGTAGCTGCTTATAATGTTTTTAAGCGTAAAACTTTGCGATGAAGTATCTGGAGTGAGATAAATTCCAATATTTTTTTCAGGATTTTAAATCATAAAGTCGTTAATAGCAGCTCTAAATGAATCATAAATGCCCCTTTCCAATGGTTGTATCATTTAAGTACAATGCGGTGGAAATTATTAGAGAACATTTTCACGAGAACAATTTAAAGCGTCGAATAATGTGTATGTTCGTGGTTATCGAACAAAAAATTGGATTTGCTTGAATTCAATCAGTATTTTTTTGAGTATGCTCCAATAATTAAAGAAAAATGTATAAATACATCAACCCTAACTTCTTGGCAAAGCCCTAGGAACTCAACCATACATATACTTAAGGAATTGTATTTCCCGCAGCAGAAATAAAGCCGCATATTGTAACTAATTTTTAGCTGCAACGCATTGATCCACTGCTTCCATCCCTCTTTCGCCAGTAATTTTAGGAGCCAGAAGAACAGTTGTGATTCTCGTTTTGTCGATATTGTTATTGTTATTAATAACTGAAGCAACACTGGTTTTTGAAAGCTGCTACTCGTGCTATGCTGCTATTTTCTGCCTTGCGGTAGGAAAGTTTTGGGTGACGACTCATTCCATCCCAGGTATATAATTTTCGTTTCAAGCGTCTGGAATTTGGTTACACAAATTATTAGCATATTCATATGCCAACTTTCGTGTAAACTTGTAAGTCAGCCCATAAAATATTTTGGAAAATGACTGTAGGTAAATTTCCAATCGTTTTCCTTTTCCTAGAGAGAATATTTCGATAAAGGAGAAGTATCTTCATCTGAACTACTGTTTTCATTTCCCTAGTCAATTATGTTTTTTTTTCCCTTTATTTAGTCAATAAGTGTTGAATTGGCATATTAAAACACGGCTTTAACAGCTTTTTTTAAATCATCTCTCAGAATATAAGGACAGCTTTTTGAAATGTAGTTAACACCATCCTAGAAAGTAAAATCAATCGAAATGGGTTTATTAAGATTGCTTTTAACACTATGATTTTATTCGTTAAATGGGCATTTGGACAGTCCAAAGCTGCCCCACTCGATTTGTCCAAACGTGCCTCATGTTCCAAAAATACATAAATGACAAAATAGGAATTCGTACATGGTTTATACATGGTTGGGCTAAAGTATGGAATCAAGTAAATATCTTTAAAACCAAACGAAGCATATTTATGAAATTTTACAAGTAAGTGCAATGGGGCAACATGCAGCTGATGTACATTTTTGTGTTAATAATATACTTCCGGTTTAACCGGAAATACCCTCAACTTTTTTCATTTAAATGAGACACCCTGTATATATTTACTGAGTTTGAAAGATCTTGTTATTTCGAATTCGTACATACTGGGTTTAGTGTAAAAATCTGTAAAAACGAAGAATACGGGACTTAAATAAACCACTTTTAAGTTTTTATATATTAGAGTAAAATACCATTTAGATAAACAAATTGATATTATTTGTATTAATAGGAAGAAATAAATTAGTACTATCTAGTAGGTAATAATTGCAGAACTGTCAAATTGTAATTTACGGAAATAAATTATAGGATTAAGAATGGTTCATTTAAGTGAAAAAGATCGTATTGAAATATTAATGATGATCGGTTATGGTGATCGTTTCATAGAATGGCCTGGTCCTTCTCCGGATCTAAGCCCTATAGATTTTTTTCTTTGGAGTTATCTAAAATCACGTGTTTACGTTAAATGACCAATATGCTTGCAGGAATTGAGACAAATAATTATTGATGAATGTGAGCTAATACGTGGAGAAGTCTTGGAAAGAGTGACTCAAGAATTTGTTAATAGGCTGGCATATTGTCAAGAGATGAACGAAGAGCATTTTGAACATTTGAATTAATTTTGTTTAAATTATTATTCTCATTTGTCTAAAGTAAATATATTTACATATTCTACAACTAAAAGTGAGTTGTTTCTCATTTTTAGAAATTATTTCCACTAAACCCAGTACGTACAAATTCGAGAAATAACAAACAAACTATTTCAAAATCTGCAAACGTATACAGGGTGTACCGTTTAAATTAAAAAAGTTGTGGGTATTTCCGGTTAAACCGGAAGTATATTATTAACAAAAAAATGTACATCAGATGCGTTTTGCCCCATTGCACGTACCTACAAAATTTCATAAATATCGCCCGGTTCGTTTTAAAGATATGTACTTGGTTCCAAACTTAATCCCAACCCTGTATATGCCGTTTTATGAGGTAATGTATGGCTAAACATATTAATAAATAGAATAAAACTTACTTCGCTGGTATTCTCAAGTCGATAAAGCTTACGATAGTTCTAACGAATTTATGAGTTTATAATCCTAGAATTTATAAAATTATCTTGTTTAATTGATCAAATTTATTTAAAAAATACAAATGAATGTATTTTAATTTTAATAATTTTAGCTGGACACTGTGTCACTAATGAATACGGAAATACACTTCCAAAAGAAGACTTTGAAGTTGCAGCTGGAAAATATTATAACAACTACGAAGATCGACGCGATAGCTGGGTTCAGTATAGAAAGGTACAACACAAAATATATTTTACCTATTTCCTGTTTCCTAATTTAAAAGTTCCAGACATAAATCTTTCAAATAGAAAGTGACTAAAATTTTAATGTCAGGAAATAGATATGTTTCACGAAAAGAAGGATTAACTGACTTAGAAATTATTTCAACTTGCAGACTAAATAAAAATAAAACTTTACTAAACATACGATTAAAAATTAAGGAGTTATTTCCTGTACTATTCTAAATATATTTTGTCTTTTATGATTTTTAAATAGCCGATTTGTTTCGATGATATAGGAAAAAATATCGACAATAGCATTTTATTATCAAACATCTAAGGCTCCTTAATCTACAAGAACTGTTGAAAATTATTACCTTCAGCTGAGATGTAAGAATTTTTCACTGGAGTAGTGTAAACTAATGATTTTAGATGGCCCCATAAGAAAAATCCTGGAGATTTAAGTCCGGGAATTGAGCAGGCTATACGTGAAGTCTACCTATAGACCAATGCTATTACGATGTTACTGGTAAAAACTCACGAGCAACCACATTAATATGCGCTGTTGCACCATTGTGCATTGATCACGTTGCACTTCATGTATAAACTGATTTTCTTTTCGATGTTTCCATTTGCCTGCTGTTAATGGATAAATCGGTGGTTCGTAGTAAGGAGAATGTTGTTAAAAGATAAAAACACATTTTAAAACAATGTTTTGGCTCAGTAAACTCAGTGTACATTTATTTCTACTATATTTATCATTTTAAAAAAATCAAAATTGGCTTTGTCGAAAAATTTTTTCGCCCTGCAAAATAAAACAGTTTTTCAATAATCATCAAAGGACAAAATATTCTTAGAGTAGTCCAAAGAATAATCCTTTGAATTGTTGCCGTATATTTAGTTCAATAAATACTCTGTATAATGTGTTCACGGATTAAATTTAGTTTTAGTCAAGAATATTTTTTTATCAAAATCCAATCTTTGTGCAAATAGTGTATTTGATTTTTAATATTAACTTAATCGTATTTATTCTTTTAGGTTGCAAATTTGATTGTAAATGACGGATATAAAGGGCAAAGTCAAAGATATGCTGCTGATATAGCTGTGATTGTTACAAAAAATTTGTTCCGTTTGGGCCCTGTGGTACAACCTGCTTGCATCAACAATCTTCAAAGTATTAATTTAAGGAACAGAGAAATTGGTGAGGTAAATACTTCTTATTCCTACTTTGCAATTATTTAGAGATATTATTTAATGTGCTACATAGTGAACCTTATTCGTCCTCTTATCCAGTCCAATTTTGATGGAAGTTATCATTAAACAAAGGACTATGATGACATTTTTAAAATTCGTGAAAGTCTCACGTGCTTTCTCTTCCAAAATAATTGTACATTTGGAAATTGAGGTGAACAGCACGCTATTGAAGATGAGGTGACTCATTCAATTAGCATCGTAACATTTTTTTATTAATAACACTAGGCAGCCAATGTTAACAGACTATTTATTTTTACTGTAAAACTTAAAAACTATGGGGTGCGGACGTAACCAAAATGATAATTAGTCTTATAGTGTCAGTTGGGGTCGATATCAATACAACGATCTGATGTAAAATAAAACTACGTATTTTAATAAATCAGTATAAACCGGAGATGTTTCAAATATTTCTTCAGATGTTTCCTAAAAACTTTGTGATCTACAAAATCTCACGGTACCCTCGCACTCAGCTGTTCAAACTTCATTTGAACATTAAGAGGGAGTAAATTCTCAGAAATGTTTTCTACGAATACCTAATTTTGTATGCAAATCATAGTACGGTACATGCGGTAAATCTTCAATATAAACCTTCAATACTGATGACACCGTACTTGAAATGTTATTTAAAGCAATGGGATATCGAAAATATACGACATATAACGTTTTAAAGGAAGAAAAATTTGGTGAAGTAACCTTACCAAAGCCAAAACCAAGCAGACCAAAATTATTAAAATCGACGTGGATGAATTTTTGAAAAATGACATTCGTAAACTTGTTCACTCATTTTTTTTTGAACAAACAAATACCAAAGTTAGATACAGTTTTACAAGTTATAATGGACGATGTTGATTTACCCACAATAAGCTGTGATAAACTGTGGAAAGTGTAACATGAATTAAACTTTAAATATGAACAAATCAGCAGACACTCAATACTAATTGATTCTGAAGAAATGGTATGTTGGAGACGACAGTACCTTAGAATTTTTAATTTTAAGATTCTTTTTAAAGAAAAAGTAGCAAAAAAGGAAGGCTATCTGTGCAATACCAACAAAAATATTGAAAATCTACCATTTACTAAACATAAATTAGCTACCACCGAAGTTTTACTATCAGATTACTTCTTGATGTAACTTTTTTGGAACTAATGTTGCCTTGAGAAAGGATTGGGACAGTGCACCTAATCTTCTACTAAGAGGAGACTCAATACAATAGTTTTTGTTTAATTAATAACCTGAAAACCACAAATCTCAGGGCAAGCATGTTCTAATTACTTCTATAATTCGGAAACTGCTGTTTTTTTAGGGGGCGCATCTGGAGGGGGAAGTCCCCAAGTTTGTTTCCCCCTCTAGTCAATTGCCATTATGCTCTGGTTTAGAGAGCAGCGGGCGTTCGCCGTCGAGATCTTCTTTTCTAACGGTCGCTCACTTGTTGCTACGCAACGATCCTTCCGCGCTCGCTTTGAAATTCCTCTTCACAGTCTCGTTCCTCATTTCAGGAATGTGGAAGTGTCGCTAAACCCAGAAATGGACATCAACGGACCACCAGAACTCCGGAAAATGTCGAAAGAGTGAGGCAGTCAATTTCTGACACCATTGTTCGACGAATTCTCCATGAAGACCTTCGATTTCATCCCTATAAATTGGCTGTTGTGCAAGAATTAACTGAACGCGATTTTGTTGCCCGTCAAAATGCATGTGAAGTGCTGCTTGACAACCTGCCTCAAGACGCGTTCGTTTTTTTCAGTGACGAGGCTCACTTTCACATTTCCGACTGCGTTATTTATGGGGTTATTTGAAATCCCTGGTTTATGTCGATCGACCACGAACCATAGCTCACCTCAAGAACAACATTCGCGACGTGATTGCCAACATACCTATTGATATGCTGCGAAGAGTGGAGACGAACTTAAGAAATCGACTAAATCAATGTATGCACAATGGGGGTCGCCATTTAACCGATGTCATTTTCAAGTCTATATGAAAAAAAACTTGGGATATTGTATTCTCAAATAAAAAAAGAATTGAAACAATAACTGAAGTACTTTTGTTTTTATTGACCTTTCAAATAAGTAAGTTTCTCTGGCGCACCCTGTAGAAAGAATTACCTTTCTATAACTATAGCAAACAATGTCAATATGTATGCTCTATTAGTAAGAAAAGCCAAATTAGAAAACTAAGAACAAAGTACTGTCCGACCGAAATAACTATAGACGGGGGATGCGCGAACGAGAGAAATGATAGATGGCGTTACCAGATTTCCGTTGTTTCACACATACCCGTAATGATACGGTAGTTATTTGTTGATTTCACTTTAAGTTATTCGATAAATTAAATTGTTATCAGTTAGGTATTAGATAAATCAAAATAACAAAAACTGTTTGAAAGCAAATTTTATTAATTGTACTAATATTGCCAGTACAGCTTTATACCATTTAAACATTTGCATCAAGTAATTACTAAGCAATTAAAATATTATAATTTATTATTTAGTAATGACATCGGTACTTCCAAAATATCATTTGTTGAAGTGAATAATAAATTTGTTAACATTTATTTATTTTCGTACTATTATTAAGTAAAGTGAAGGTTTGAGTTTTATTTCATCGT
Organism: Hermaeophaga mercurialis; assembly: GCA_951812935.1. NCBI lineage: Eukaryota > Metazoa > Arthropoda > Insecta > Coleoptera > Chrysomelidae > Hermaeophaga > Hermaeophaga mercurialis. The sequence goes on from OX638363.1 coordinate 33,922,499, forward strand.
CTGAATCTTCCCCTGCCTAATAACCAAAATAATAATAATTCCATCTAATATTCACAGTATAGAAATCATTTCTTTTTCAATTTTGATAACTTTATCCGTAACTTTCTCCCATTCCTCTGCCGGATACGTTTTAAAAAAATCATCTGTTAATGTTTGTAATGAGGTGAATGTAAAATCTACATTTCTGTAACAAACATAACTTTTTAAAGGTGCCCAAACCAACTATTGAATTTAAATCTGGGTGATACTGTGGTAATCTTAATACCTCGTGTCCTGTATCTCGAATCGTTTTATCTATGTTTATTTAGGTTTATGCAGTTTTACAATATTGTAAATATCTAGTCTTTCTTGATCCGAACGTTGAAGATGATTCATAAACATGGCACCATGAATTAAAAAACTGTATTCATGTATGTTATAAAAGCTTTGCTAGTTTTACTTTTGACCAACTATTGGTTTTGCAGTATCAATAAAACTCTTAAAGAGGTGTTCTAAATTAGTTTATTTTTTATCTATAAATATTAAGAGAATGTCATTAGAACTCTTCTGTATTCGTGCTTTGCAATACTTATAAAACCTTTTTAAGAGAGAACTGCTCTGTAAACTGCTCCGATTTTTATTCTATAACTCTTCTTTAAAGTTTTGCAAATCTTTTTATAACTAACAATGTTGTAAAAGTATTTCATAAACATTCTTAGAATGTTTATGGGATATGAAATTACTAGTTTCTTTAGCTCCTGGCAGATCTTGTAGATAATTTTTTTTTTGTTTTTTTTTTACATTTTGAATTTCTTATATCAGCTTTTGGGTTTTATTATGACTTTGTTACTTATACCTCTGAACTGTTTATATTATTTTTATTCCTTCTTTTTTTCTTGACCAGTTTGTTCCCAGCTGAGTAATTTAGACCTGTGCATTTTTAAAAATATTGTTGACACATGAAATACAATTATTACTACAAATAATAAGTAATATGATGTACATGGCTCTTAAATTAATTAATTAAATTCTATCCGCAAAAGTAATATAATTTCTAAGTATTAGTAAGAATATGGTTGTTTTTGTTGCTCTAAAACTGGATATTTTACTATTTTGCTAGAAAACCTGCGGAGCCTATTATTATTTTTCTTTCTATTAGGTACTAACAAATCTGTCCGTATCAGTATCATAAATTACTGGGTTTATCACAAATATTTCTTTATATTTTACGTTCCTATGAATGAAATATAGTTCAAGCAAAACTGTGTATGGAAAGGGTATTAATACTCGTAATATTAGTTAACTCGAAAAAACCCCATACCCATACACCATCGTCAACACGGTGGCCTAGAAATAACAAATAAATTTGAATATCAGAACAACAAAAATAATGCGATTCCAAATCTAATAATAAATTATATAAATATTAAAACGTACCTAGAAAAAAGTTTTGATCATATAGATAATTATCTAGTTATTATCTTTTTTATGACTCTTAATTTTCCTATACAATTTTTCAGGTAGCCGGATGGGGAATTACTGAAACCAATGAACCAGCAGATCGCTTAAGAGTTCTCAAAGTCCCATTCAAAGAAAAAAGTACTTGCAGCAGAGAACTTCCTCAAGACTGGGAAGAACAGTACCACTTTTTTGACAAAATCTGCGCTGGTCATTATCGGAAAAACATCAGTGTTTGCCAAGGAGACAGCGGCAGCGGTTTAGTGTTCAAAAATAAAGAAGATAACAGATATTATATTCATGGCATAGTCAGCATAGCTCCTAGTTTATTTAATTCGAGGTGCAATTATGAAACGAATGCTTTGTATACTAGTGTCGCATTTTACTACAAGTAAGTTTTACTTAAGTCCCAGCGCTTCAAAAACCTTTTAAAACATGGATATACTCGTAGTATTTTGAGAAAATTACTAAATCAATTTCGTTGAAATTTTTAGGGCCTATAAATTAAGGTTAAATACCTGTCGATGGACTATTTTAATTTCGTTCTTTAATTTGAAATGTAAGATACAGCATACGTAAAATGACCAATTTTCGTAGACAATTTATACTACTTCATTCTTCAAATTTGATAAAATAATATATCTATCGATACGCGTACACTTTTTAACTTTCAAATAAGACCTAAAAAACATCTTGTTGCGAGTTGTATTTTTCAAAAAATTGCGAAATAATGAGGTAGCGTCAAAATTTCTGAAATTGGTGATTTTAAAATTCCCGGACTTTAATTATTATATGCCCCGCCTTTTATAGTTCAACCTTTTTCGTTTAGCGCTATTAGTACTCTTCTGATGAGATACAATCGAGCACAGTTGCCAGATTATGTGATATTTCATTAAATATGTAAAAAACCAGATACACAATTGTATACTTATTATTAGTAGTAGTTCATGACATTATTGACGTAGAAGATGTACCTAAAATTTGTTTAGTTTAGACTTTAGGGTTTAGGTAGGATATTTTAACAACTTGATTTTAGAATTATCCGAGATGTAGCCAAAATGTGTTTTGTAAAATAAATTATATTTTATAAAATCGTTTGTTATTAAAATACAATTATTTAGATTAATTTTCATTATATAAGGTATATTTATATACTATCTTTATCTATAACGTAAAAAAAGGTAGTGGCATATCTAAACTAATAATAGTACAACTCAATACAACACAATTAGCAGAACTCGCTTAATGTATATTGAAAGTAGTATTACTTATAAGGAAACGAAAATTTTCTATATATTTGACAACTATCAAATGAAATACATATAAGATTAATTGTTTCAACTCTTACTATTTGGAAATTATTCATAATAAATATGGAAAGATAAATAATGCTTATATCGAATTTCCACAGTCTTCCAAAACATTTTAATATGTATTCAAGTCTACCTCGTTTTGGTATCTGACAATACCATTTTCTATAAATAAAATAAAGCCCCTTCTCTTACAATATCACGTCATAATTTGTATATAATTAAAGATACCGAAACCTAGGTAGACCTTAATGCATATTAAAACGCGTTGGAAGACTGTGGAAATTCAAGATAAATATTATTTATCTTTCCATAATTATCAAGTACATATTTTAAATAAATGTTTAGACAGTGAGCCCCTCGAGGTGTGGCTAAATTAAATCATTCGTAAACGACACTGGTAGCGACATCTAAGCGGATAACACGCTCAAGCCCGTTCGGACTACCCTTTTAACAAATATCAATTTACAAAATTTGCTTCAAATATGGTAAAAGATATTTTTTTTAGTTTTGTGGATATGGAAATGCAAAAACATTATGTCGAAGATTGTATATTACCTCCGCATCCTGCAAATGGTAAATGGGTACTTGAAAATGATGCAGAAAAAACTACCGGAGACATAGTGCCATCGACGTCCATCTTGAAATTTTCTTGCAACAGAGGATATAAACTTTTTTCGGCAAGTCCATTGTACGAGTGTGATAGTGTTTATAATGCTCCTACGTGTGATTGTAAGTAAAACAACTATTTAGAAACATACAAATTGGGGGTGTTCTCATGTAATTTATTATAGAAACAACTTGGTACTTCAAAAATCACGGCAGCTAATTATTCAAATTTGGGATATATTTTTCCATAATTTCCAGTGCATTAAAATTATTCGTTTTTGGTATCTAAACAAAAACAAAATCACACAAATGAAGAAAAACCATTTACATCTGTTTCCAATTTTTAAATAATTTTTTCCAGTTTAACGAAATTTTTATAAAAAGTAATTTCATCCGCGTTTTGGATTTTACATTTAAAAATTAAAATAATGGAATTTCAATTACCCTACATTATTTATCCATTCAACATCGTGTTCATCAAATGGTGTATAACATTACCTATTTTTAATTTGAGAATGTATACATATCTCTTATTACTAAATTACGAATTTTAATAATTTAGCTACAGTTTTTAAATTAGAGAACCTGTTTTAACTTTCTAGCCACCTTCTTTATGTGGACCTAATAAGTTCATATGGTTTTCAATATACCAATTTTTTACAGTATGTAGAACTAAACACTTTAGGTAGTTCCAAAGAAATATCGATACAATACTAATAGGGCGATAAATTGTCTGCAACGAAGTATCGCCTTTTTAAAAAAGAGCCAGTTGAATAATTTTAAAGTATTGGGACAAATACCAATATTGAACATAAGTTTAGTGAATTTTGTTAATGACTTGATTCACTTTGAGAAACAGGATGCAGATAAAAGGAATTGCAGGGTGTTGGAAAGTTTTTAAAACTTAGGTTCTACCTTAGATTATAAAATTTTAATAATATTGTCACCGATATTACAGATAAAGTTATTCATTTCATTTGGGGACAAAATTAGAGTAATTAATGACTTTTCATCATGCCTGATCTCTATTTCAGGTGATTGGATGAAATAATCATATGTTGATTTTGTATTGTATTAAATACATTTATGTTGTTTCTCTATTTGGTGTAGTTTATTTTATATTTATGTTGCTTGGGGACGAGAAGCATTCATCTTTAAATCCATGTCCTTCAAGTTTACCTATTAAAATTAAAGGCCCTGAAGGTATTTTAAAAAAGAATAATTCATCTACCTAAATTTACCTTTAGTGAAGAAATGATTAATATTAACGTGCGCTCGAATGAAATAATACGCTATGATCATTTTAAAAATCGACCTATTTGAGCGTTTTCTTTATTTTTCTAAAATAGATTTGTTAAGACGGAGGGGGGTAAGGGGTATTTGTAACAATATTCCAGCATACTCTATAAGACTTTAATATTGTTTTTTCAGTACTATGTCCTCAGTTGGATTTTCCAAAGGAGACGCTTTTAAGTTGCAGAAATAAACGAGATGAAGCAATAGACTGCGCGGACGCTACAGACGGTTCCAGTATCACTTACTCCTGCCCACCAGGATTCGAAACTGACAGAGGGACTCAGACCGGCACTCGTTACTGCATAAGCGGTTCTTATGGTACAACACCTAGACCTGACTGCCTACCAGTAGGAACCGTAAAAAAACCAACTACCGAAACACCCATAGCCGTAGGTGATGGAATTAAAGTTATTTGTACATATGTCAGCTCCTGGTCTTACAAAGGGATTAACCCTGAGGATTTCGATCCAACACTTTGTACGCATATTGTCTATGATTTTATAGGAATTTGGGATAAGGGAGATGTTAGGGTTCAGGATGATGAGATTGATCTTGACCAAGAAAACAGAGGTAATTCACTGAAAGTGTATATTTACTATCTTTATCTTTAAAGAAAGTATAAATTATCATGTTATCAACCAGTTTTCGAATATTTATAATAAGTTGTATAAGTTTTTTTTACGCGTTCGCTATCTTCTATTTTTTTAATTTATAAATATAATCAGTAATATTTTTTAGGATTATATAACAGAATTACGGACCTGAAAAAGAAGAATAAATATTTGAAAGTATTGCTCAGTGTTGGAGGTTCCATAGCCAGTAATACAACACTTTTTACCCGAATTTCAAGACATGCAGGTAAAACAGGATCATTTTTGGGCAGCGCAGGTTATTTCATAAAAACTTACCATTTCGACGGATTGGATATCGACTGGCAATATCCTGAAGAAACTGACACCGTACGTTTTTAGTCATAAGTATTTGTAAAAAATGGAATAGCATATAACATAGTATCTTTTTTTATTTTTAAGGAAAATTATATACATTTTTTGCAAATCGTTAAAGAAGAATTTAAGAGAAACGGGTGGTTACTAAGCGCTTCTGTCAGGCCATGGATAGAAGGAACTGGTTATAATGTATCGGCAATGAACAAGTAATTATTTTTTTTTTTGATGCTTTACTAGTAGTATTTTTGTTATACGGGATAGATAAAATGAGAGGCAAATTTTCTTATCTATACTTTAACATTATTCGTTTTGAAAAAAAGAATAATTTATGTCCACGTATTTATTATATATATTAACAGGCCATGAGGTCCGTGGCTTGTGTTGTCATATTTCTTCGCATTTTTGTATTTAGTATTTTCTCTTTCGATCTGATATTCCTTATTTTCGCTATATCCATTTCCACTTCTACTCTTCATTTTGTTCTTGGTCTTCAATATAATTTCCCCCTCACTAAACCAGTGAGATTTAGGTTTTGTTTCTATTTGTAGACATTCTCTGAATAATGTCCAATCCATCAGAACCGCTTTACAGCTCCTATAATATGAGGGTTTATTATAAAGGCGAGGTTCATTATGTAGGTCTTTCAATTGCGGATTAATTCTTCTTGTTCATCTCTGGTTCTCCATTTTTGCTCCATATATTTTTCGAAGTATCTTCGTCTCCCATACTGTCTAGCTTTTTTTATTCTGCCTCATTGAATGTCCACACTTTATTTCCATCAGTGACAATGGATCTTATAACTTTTGTATAGGCCCCTAACCACTGTATGATTGGCCTCTTCATAATTTTATTTCCAATATTTAGGCTAAAGCTATTTTTTTAAATGAACCGTTTTCAAGAAAAATCAATTTAAACTTTTCGTGTGTCTATGCATACCTTTCCATATCCATTGACTAACAAATTATTTTATAAGTATAAGAGGAATATGAGCAACATGACATTTGAATAGAAGTCGAGGATAACTCTGAAATTAGTGTAAGAAGATTAGGTGTATTGTTTCCTAATATTTCTAAACTTCTGTGTTGTACATTATCCACCAGGAAAACTTGTATCTGTTTCATTTTAGAAAACTCCAAGCCATACATGATGGTGATTTTCTTGTTCGTTTGGATTTTTGTAATTGGTTCCAAGTGATAGAAAATCGAAACCAATATTTCTTTTCAAATATTCTTTTGTGGCGAAGCTACTTTCACATAAGATGGAATTTTTAATATGCATAATGCACATTATATTCATATATGGATAATAACACTCATGTTATAAAATAAACTAAACATCAGGAAAGGTTTGGATAGGTGTTCTTGGTGACAATTTTCTCTGACCTGTAGAATTGTCCAATCGTTTAAATAGTGTGAATCATCTCGACTTTTAATAACCCACATTACTCTACTTATTGGTTGATATTAAACATCGACAGAACTTTTGATTTTGCATTATGGTTGTCCAGCTGACTTTCAGAGTGTGGTGCGTGAGTTTCTACAATGATGGATTGGAAGAAGCGTTCCAATTGTTTGTTCAGCAAGGTGTCCAGATTTAAATCCATGAAATTTTTGTGTGTGGGGAACCTCAAATCAATGGTTTATTCGCAAGCAATACTAACACGAGATCAACTTTGGAGTGGAACTCAGGTTGTTTGCAACGAATTTAAAATTTTTGGTCTAACAATTTGCGACGTGAAAATAGTTTGATATTCATACAATTGTTATTGTCTATTTTCCACAACCATTTATGATTATTTAGAAAATGATTTTCCTTGAGACTTCAGATAATAGTATCTTTTTTTTGTAAAATGTAGAAATTTATAAATATCATCTTAAAATAGCAATATTTTGAGAGACAAAAAAAATTATGAACAAAAGTATCCAATACCCCACCCAAACGAACGACTTATGACTATATTTAAAAAATCGTATACACACCATTTTATTGGGCATATTCCAAAAAAAAATGTACTGAATGTTGTCGCTTACAAGTAAAGCGTATTGAAGTTATTTTAATTAAACCGCTCTTAAAGAGTTAGAGTTCTAGCTCCCTTAGGACGCATTTGTGGATAACATGAGTGCGTCAGATTGACCTAAAATAAGCTCGAAATTTTGCAGTTTTCTTTTATTAAGTGGTTTTCTGGACCCTGTAGAAGAGTATATTAAATCCTCATACCTTCACCAATAATCGAAACATTAAAGGTTGTAAAATTAAAAATATTTTAATAAAGTAAATCTTTCTTTTTAAATAACAGTTACTTTTTTATATTATGAGTTAAATTATAAAAAGGTCAAACATATATTGAAGAGATCTTACACATTCACTTTATCTTTCCTGGATATCTCTTCGCTTTTTATTATACAATGTAACGAATATGTGCTGCGGTTTCCCGTTATCAACTTACTTTGTATTTTTTCTGCTATGCCCGCTTGAGTTTAAGACAATTCACTGTCGCCGATTCGCCATCAGGATGTAAATTTTATAGTATTTAGTTATATAATTAAGACTTCATTATAAAAACTAACATTTATTAATTTGTTATTATGGCAAACAAGCTAAACAAACCAAACCAAATCTAACCTAACCTAAAATTGTGTTTTTAAAGCTAATTGCCTACATTGGTTTTCATCATAAATAAATATTATTTTTTATAATGAAGTCTTAATTATAAACCCACATACTATAAAATTTATATTCTAATTGGCAATTTCAAGTACCGATGAGGCCGTTTACGAGTACTCTGTGTAGCGTCGTTATTAGCCTTATTTAGTGAAAATCTAGGACTTTTTTGTTTCATTGGCTTCGGGGAAGAAATTTTGAATGCTAAGCATATAATTTTAATTGGCAAAATATCCGGAACAGAAGATTTTATCGAGATATTAGCCTTATGTTTACAAACAAGTACTCTTAAAGGTACTCTATATGAAATAAAGGGAACTTTTGTTAGATAATACAATGTTGCTTTTTATTTTTATTTGAGCTTTAAATATAAAAAATAACAAGACATTTCATACTAAATCACCTAAAGTAAATGATAGCTGTAATACTTTATATTTTTTATTAACTTACTTTCTGCACGATAATCTTCACTTCTAAAATGTTTTAAACATACACGCATACTTTGTCCCTTCTCTCAAGCCTTTCTTTTATCTACTTTTCCCTCTTTTCGAAATATATTTAATACTTCCACTATAATCTTTGGGAAAATAGTGAAAATATATATTTCTACCTTAACTTTTTTTTGAGTGACAACAATTGGTGTTATGTTTTGAAACCTTGAAAATGGATGGTCTAACCGACATTTTTATGAACACAAATCCTCAAAGACAAAAGTTTATGATACACACAAAAAACATCTTCAAAGCAACCAAATACACAACTAACAAGAATCTAACAGACCTAAAATTTGTCACCACTGCGAATCGGCGTTCTATTCCCTACCCCGTTTTTTTTTGTATGTGTGAATTTTTCCATTTCTTCAAATCTGTAAGTTTTATTTCTCTCTATTTATTAAGCATTGATTCCTTTTACATCACATACCTCTGGATTATCAATAATATAATAAATATATCACACAAGAGTGTAATCCTCATGCCACATAGGTACAGGTCACCACCATTTTGATTCATGATATTTTGTCTTGCATCCATGTTGGAGCCTCATTTAGTTTAATTTTATTTTTATTATTTTTAAATAAATATAAATACTTTTTTTTAGTATTTTGGATTGGGTAACAATAAAGTCGTACGATTTCTATGACGGATCCAGTAATTATACTGGAATACACAATGCATTGTACGCTTCTTCAAAGGAGAATGAATTTGAGAAAAAACATAACAATATGCATGCAGTCGCCAAAAATTGGATAAAAGCAGGTTTGAATAAAGAAAAACTTGTTCTGAGTGTTGCATTTCACGGAAGAAGCTTTAGTTTAAAAAATAAGGACCAAAATGGCATACACGCTCCCATTACTGGGCCAGGACCTGGTATGGACGATGGCTGCCTAAGATATTACGAGGTACATGTTTGAGAGATTTATATTAACAATTTATTTCTAAAAATAGTTAATTTATATTTAGTCAAATGTGAAAAAACAAATGTAATATCAAAAGAACCCATTTTGCTGCATAATTTTCAATTTTTTTTTCTTATATATCAACTTATACTCCGAAGTTTGATATCTCCGTTATCATGAGAAATAGGAAAGAATGTTTTGAATAAAAGTTATAGATAGAGTCAAGCTTAACATTTTGAAATTATTTCGTAATATAAGATCAGAGCATATCAAAGTTATATTTTTTTTAATGAAATACACCGTGTATTTTTACACTTTTATAAATCTCTTGCCGAGCTAATTTCAACGATGTATCACACTTTATGTCTATTATGTTTAATAAAGGATCTATAGCCACCTGAAAATCACATTTTGTTTATGTTGATTTTCAACGGTTTGGCTGCTATATACATCTAAATTCAAAAAAATGTTATTTTCATATACGGAGTATTCCATTAAAAAAAACATAACTTTGATACACTGTGACCTTATGAGACACTCTGTATATTACGAAATAATTTTAAAATATGAAGCTTGCCTCTATCTATAACTTTTATTTAAAACATTCTTTCTTATTTCTCAAGATAACGGAGATATCAAACTTCGGAGTATAAGTTGATCACCCTGTATATTTACTTTCATTGGTAATTTAATGAGAGCTGCGCTCTCATAATTTTGTCAAAAAGATGAATTAAATTGACAATAAGTACGAGAAAACAACCATTAAAAACACCTAGCTCACAATATGAACTCCAATGGTGGTATTTGGTAAAACGATTTCATGAGTAATGATTAAATTACTAAAAATCATTTTTAACACTGAAGCAGAATGGGAATAAATCTTGTAAACTCTTGAAATATTTAGGCCTTGTTTTGAATAAATACTCTTATTCATTGAAATTTTTCTGTGCTTACTACGTAGTTATGTTCCAAGACAATTATGGCATTCTGGCTCCATTCCTAAATACATAATCAGAACGTACTATTCGCATCTCCGTTTGTCAACTAAACCAGTACGAAATCTTTCTAGGCATATTCTCCAAAAAAATGTAGAAAATAATTGGGTTTAGAAGGATCTCTATTCCCAGTGTCGACATCATAAACAGTGCTCCTTTAGTCGCCAAACAGGCTTGCCGTTGCAATCCGGCTACACTTTTTATCTCGTAGTCTCTACTGATAGTAAAAACTTTTTCGTGAAACTTATTTGGCTATCCCATAGGTTCTCGAATTGAGGAGCGAGCCGCCCAGCGGAGAGGGCGGGGCGTCTTAACCTAATTACAGGGGCGGGCGATAAATAAAAAAAAATCAAATATGTCTTTATTGAAATTTTATTTATTAGACAAAGAAACTTATTCCATCTAAGGACTAATGACTAATGGCTAACATGCTCTTATTTTAAGGTACACAACCTCTCTAAATTCGATTCTATGTTCGAGATGATCTCTTTTAATTTTTTTTTCTATTTGAAATTTAATTCGGTATTTAGATTTCAAGCCAGCAAGAGCATACAAGACAATTGAGGGTATGTTAGAAATATGTCCCCCTTAATATAAATTTTGTCGTGTATAATTGTACTATGTAATAATTTTAGTTATACATGTACCCTATTATTAACAATGGTTATTTTCAGATTTGTTCCAAATATAAGGAAAATTTTATTGAAGCATGGGATGATGACACAAAATCTGTTTATAAATATAACGACACCGTTTGGATTGGGTTTAACACAAAAGATGCCATTTGGATAAAAGAAAGTATTTTTAATTAGAAAATTAAATAATTATATACACTTCACAATTTTAAACTATCGAGGCCGTATTATTGATAATTGAGATATATATTTAAGTACTTGTTTTACCAACAAAAATTAAATATAAATATATTTTAGGGCGACTATATAAAGAAGAACGGTTATGCTGGAGTAAACGTTTTTCCATGGGATGGGGATGACAACAAAGGTATCTGTGGAACAAAACATGTATTACTAAAACACCTTCATGGAGGCTTAGGCCATCCAGTAAACTGGGACAATTAAGTAAATTCAATAATATACTACGGTTATGTTCTTTTTATATTAAAATGACATTAGTATATTTTTATAATTAAATTAAATGTAAAATATTTATCGTTTTAATTAATGATACAATATCGATGTACAGAGAGACGCTCTAAAATGGCTTTGAATTTCGTGCTTAAATAATAACAGTTTTGATAAATGTCGTTTTTTAAACATTATACGAATAAATATTTTTTAATATACAATGTGAGTAGTAGCTCTTTAGGAATAATTTTTGGGGGCAGTTTATTGAATTTGCTGATTCCTGACGCAATTAGAAGTAGTGCACTTTTCGGAATTTGCGCCACCCATAAGTCATCCGGAATTTTATATGTCCAAATAACTTGTGAAATGAAATCCCGGTGCAATTGCTTAGTCAACAGTATAAGTAGCGCAATTGGAACAGGTGCAGTTCTCGGAATTTGCCGCCACATGCAAAAATTATTTCTGGACCAGTTGCAATTTAATACCGACAGCAGGCAGTTATCAAGGTAGCACGGCTGTTGTATTCTTCAATTCTTGTGTAATAATGCAAAATGTATTGCAAAAAAGGTGATAAACACTTTTTGAGGATATATAATAGAAATCTTCACCAACATGGACGCTGTGGTGAAATTTCCAAAGCAATTTCTTGTGAAAAATAAAGAAAAATTACTAGTGAACATCTTTGTCAACATCAGATTAAACAAATTGATATTGTTTGTATTAATAGTAACAAATAAACGAGTACTATCTAGTAGGTAACTGTTGCCAAACTGTCAAATTGTAATTTACGGAAATAAATTGTACGATTAAGAACGGTTCATTTAAGTGAAAAAGATCGTTTGAAATATTAATGATGATCGGTTATGATGATCGTGTTAGAACTTATAAAGAAGTGTTATATTTTTAATGATTTGCATCCTGAAAAAAATCCCCATATCACGTTTAACCGTTACTAAAACATTACAACGTTTTAATACAACTGGGATGCCAGTTTTACTATTTCTCTGTGTCTTAGGTATGATGAGAGAGCCTCTAAGATAGCTTTCCGTTTGCTTCCTTGAGGATCTTAGGACTTAGAAACTAATTTTCCATCTAAAACGTCTTGTTCTTTCAGCAGGTCGTTTAGGTTATTTAAAATATATTTAGGGACCAACTTAACCGCTTCTTTTATGACCTCGGCTGGGATGCCGTAAAGGCATGGTGCTTTTCCATTTTCCATGTCATTTAAGAACGTCCTACTTTTGCGGTCCGTGAATAGTCCGAACCCCCCCCCCCTCCTTTACTATTCTTCCTTGCCCAATCTAAGATCCTCTAATGGAAAACAATTCCTTAACAGCTTCTCTTTTCTGTTCTTGGCTCAAATTTGTATGTACATATTGTACAAAGCTGATTTTAAATCCTTTGTCCCATACATTGCTTTCTAGCTCATGGCATACATCTTGCCATTTTTCTTTTTTTGCCTAAGGGCCTTCTTCGCAGCTTTGTATTCCTCCCTGATATTATTTACTTCTTCATGAAAGTATTATTTTTTGGCTTTTCTTAATATTTTCCTATGGGTCCTTTGACATTTTTCCCTTTCTGTCTTAACCTCATCCGTCCACCAATATGGCATACATTTCCAGCTTTCTTGTGGTATTTTTGTAGACTGCCCTAATAGGTTTCTAGGATGTGTACAAGGTCCTTAATGTGTCTTATGTCTTCCTGTGATCTCTTCATTTCCATGTGCATATCTAAGCTCAGTTTGAATCTATCCCAGTTAATAATACTCTTTTCTCTATTGTGTCTATTTTTCTTTATTTGTCTAGTTCTATTTCGAAATAGCTGTACTGGTGCTCGGATAACCCCTCCTTTTCCCAGTTTCTTATTTTTTTTGTATAGGTTTCTTGAGGTTAAGGTGACATCTGTATGTCACTCACTTTGTCCTCTTATAATAAATAAAATTGATTCAGGGGCTGTGTCCGATGGACAATTTACAGAGTTATTTCTTCAGAGACTTGCAAGTCTTGCTTGAAGAAAGTAAACTGTTCTAAATTTTACATTGTTTGATTTAAGAAAAATATATAGAAAAGGATCTAAAATTATGTAAGAAAACACATTCCAAATACTTTGTTCCTAATTATCCTGCCCACACTACCTCGACTTGATAACCATAGGTAAATAATCGACTCTTACTAACCGTGTACAGTTTGTTGAACAGAAAACCGCTTTTAATCATACAGAACATTACTTACTATTTTCACCTTCATTATTATGGCTTCGATAACAACTTTACTAATCTATTCGCAAACTGAAGAAACAGGTCATAGATTGTGTGAAAATGAATTTTCAGAATTCCTAGCAATGCAGAATGAAAAAAACTTGAAATGATTACCACATAATAATTTAATGTACAAAAAGAGGGACGACTACCGTACAGTCTGCAGCGACTAGTAGCATATCATAGTATCATAGTATAGTGGAGATATGCCGTCTTTCGGAGGAGACGTTAAACTGTCGGTCCCGAGTCCATGGATGTTGGGCTCGTTAAAGATCCCTAGCTCGGTTGGAATACCTGAGGATTCGGGTAAATTTCCGGTTAGGGGTAGCGTGCTCCCTGCGTCGGTGATCAGCCCTGGTCGCAGAACTAGACCGACGTTAAATAAAACAAACAAATAGGACGACTAGTTTCGACTACAATAAGTCTACAATAACAAAAGTAAAAGTATTACAAAACGTTTAAGCATACAATCAATAAACTTACCTAGTTACAATTAATAAAAACAGCAAAAATTAAATAATTAAAGTTGATATCTGATATTAAAAAGTAAAATACCACACCACATACTTTTGTCAACAAAGTCTATGTTTTCGTCGTCTCGCTGGTTAAGCCAATTTTCTTCTAAAAATTTCAGCCTGGTATTTTGGAGTGCTTACTAGTTCGTTTTCTCTGTTGAGCGTTTGTACTATCCTTATTTATGTCTTGACTTTTCATTTCTGTAAGTTCCATATTCTGAACTTTTGGGGATATATTGTTATCATAATTTCAAAATCAAAAAGAGATCATTAAAATTCATAATAAAATTATTTTTTTGAGGTTACAGGGAGAAAATGTTGATAAAAGAATTTGATTAATAATGTATTTTAAGACTGTCAGATTTGAAAATTTTGTAAAGAAAGATTTTGAAAGAATAAGAACTGAAAGTAATTGAAAATAGTTTTAAAAGGGAATCTTTTAAATATTGAAAGATTAGTAAACTAAATAAATAAAGATACTGAAATATTAAAAAAGGAAGAAGTGATGGAAGTTTGTGGAGAAATTTAAGAGAAGTTCAGTAATATGTATTAAATTCGGAGACGAGAGTTGGGGTGTGGAATATTTTCTGTCAAGAAAAGAAGTGTGGAGAAATTTGGTTAATGAAGGTGGGTGGATTGAGTTAATTACGAATTGTAATTAGGGAAGTGTGGATGAAAAGCGTCGTTGCCATGCGTATTTTTTACTTTCTAAAAATTAGGGCGGTTACTATTATTTATTGAAATCTAACTATAAAATGTAATTTTAATGCAATTCAAAATATGTTAAGTATTTATATAAGTGTTTCGTTATATGTAGTTTAGCGTTTCATAATACATTTTTGGCGTTTTAACGTTAAGTGAGCCTCTAAATATGTCGTAATTTTCTTCTTATTATGACGATTGAGCAGCATTACATAGATTCTTTATTGCTAAATTTAATTATTTGATCGATAACGTGCAATTGATTTTGTGCTGGATGAAGTACTCGTATACATATTCTTGCAAAACTTCTTTAACTTTTTGATTTGCTATTCTCCTCTCTTCCGCTCATCTCGTACGGTATACTCGGAGCCGCGCCCGATTTTTGTCCCTGATTAAAAACTATTGAGTTATTATTACCCTGAATTTGTCTTAAAATTTTCTACGGTTTATTTTTTAGCAACCTGTCGACTATCGTTGTTTCTAGTGAAACAGTGTCAAGTGTCACTGGTATATTTTCGATTTGGTTTCCCGTTATTCGTATAAATAAGCGTTAGTCCATTTTACTCACCCTAATCGTGATATCTACTGAATCCCGTTTCCTTGGTTAGTACGTTGATTTGGTTAGTGTATCCCTATCGTGGATAAACAAAATATCGTTGCGGAATGACCGCTATACCTAAAACGTCTGGCCTATTTTCATCCAGGGGGAAGTGTGTAGGTTCTTCTTAGCATACAATAAAACATTCGGAGTTATTGTTCGAATGATTAATCAGCCCATTACCTTTTTCCGCTATTCCAGCGTAGCGCTACCATGTTAAGATTTTCTATTGACGCCGTTGGTTCGTTACTATTTTTAGTATGGACTCTAGATCCTCGTCGTGAAGTACGTACGTATCCTGAGATCATTTTAATATTTTCGCACTCCGATCTCACCATTTTATTAGAAGTATACATTGTTTTTAGCCCATTCAGTGATAATGATTAATCTCCTTTTTAACGAGAACTGCCCTCGCAGTCGTCTCCACAACGTACACATGGCAGGTTGACTGTGTATGGTGGAACCCTTGGCATTGTTAACATAACACTACGTGGCTCCTTCACTCTTCTTTTGTTCCTCGACTTTAATAATCAATCCTAGACAGATTGTAACTTTTATAATTTCTTCCTTTTTACCTCTGAAGTAGTAAACCAAAACCACCCTTAAGGACAGCTTCGTAAATCTCGAAGTCATACCCTAAATTTTCAAGTGTACTAGCCATTCTTCTTTTATTTCTTGTTTAATAGCGCCGATGGGGATATTGGTATTCCCCTCAGCACCATCATAAAGGGTCTGCATAAAAGATCCAATTGATGATAATGATTGTCTGTGATCTTTAATTCTTTCAAATATTTAATCATGTTTTTGTAATCTTCCGGAATTTTTATAATTACTTTTAAAGTGTTTGTTTAGGGTAGCCGAATTTATTTAGGGTCGACGAGTATATTTAAAGTCGCCAAACTATAACGACATTGTGCTACACATGGTCTCATTGTATATTTCTCTATCTTGTAACTAATTTAGTTAACATTGACATCGCTTGCTGTTTTTTAATTTTTTTATTCCTCTTTTCAGCTTTTTATTGCCTCTTTTGTTGTTTATCTGCTGCAGTTTTGTGTTTTTTTTATTATTTGTACTGGTTTTGGTCCTTCCCGTTTTCTTTTTTTTATATTTCTTCGATTTCCATTGCTTCGCCGATTTTTATTTTTTCTTGCCTTCGTTGTCCTTAATTTTTTCGTTTTTGAGTCTTTTTATAACCTCCATTAGTTATTGTGACTTTGGTATTCTCTCTCACTTTGTTTCCATCCTTTTATTTTCGATTTGCGTTTACAGGTTTCCTAGGTGTAGTTTTAAATTAACCATTTTCCGCTTCATCCATTCATTTTCTTCTCGTAAAAAGGTATTTTCGAGCGGTTTGGCGATATCGCCTCTATCTGAGCTTGTTCATTGGATTGATCCTTATTATCACTGTGTTTTTAAGCATTATGATAATTTCACTTGTTTCGCTTAGTTGCTCTAAGAGCTTATAGTGCTGCTGAGACTTACGTCTTTACAGTTCAAATCTTGAAGGTCTTTTGAAGAAATTAAACATTATTAACATCCTATTTTCAAAAATGCGCCTTATTGGGATTAGGCCTTGCGTAAAGAGACAAAAGTAAGTTACCAGAATCCTGTGATTTTTGTTTCAAGATATTTTTTGTATGTATCGATTAGTTTGCATATTATTATTTATTATCACGTCTCAGTATCAGGTTTAATCTAAAATAACTCTTGATAATGCCCGTACAATTTAAATTATTCAATAAAAGAACTGTACTGATATTTACCTACTATACCTTCATCTTAGAACGTATATAATCTCTGGACCGAGTGTGTGCGAAAGAGAATGGTGATATACATAACTAGAGAGAAAGAGAGAGGGCAAAAGAAGTTGAAATAATCAGTAGTGTTAATATTGTGGTTACAGTCGTTTTATAAAGTGTATACATCTGTGTGGTTTATTTCTCTTTCTGTTTTCATCTAGACCATATATTTTCTAAGACCTCTCCAGTATCCTCTCACTCTATGAATGTTCATTACAATGATAGCGATGCAAGAGTGACGTCACATACGGTCAAGTTTATAGGTATTAGGTCCAAAACATACATTGAATTCTCCTGGGAATATTAATTATAGGATTTTTAGTACAAATACCGTTGCACGTCAGGAGTGACGTACCTCTTTCGTCATAGTACTGCCAACTAATTAAAATTTCCCTAACTAAGATAAATCATACGAAACATCACGAAAATTCACGAGGACTCATGAACGTAGTCACAGTACTAAAAAACCGAAAAAGTAATCGTAATTATTTTGATAATTTTAGAATTATTTCAATTATATTGGCTTATATACGTCTTATTCTTTATAATATAAAGTTTATAAATCATTATTATATGTTTAGTACTCAAAAAACCATAATTTACATTAAATAATTTTGAAATTTTCTACGCCCATGAGACTCGTATTTATGATGAAGAAATGACATTGTAGCGATTGGCATGCCTTGATGCGACGTTGTCGAGTATTCAGATTGAAATATTTCAACGATTTCTGACGTCCGGCCGTCAACCAGTTGTGTGTTTTCAGCACGTTTTCGGTAATTTTATAATATTGTCTTTATTTTTTTGCTTTGCTAGATAGTTAACTTATAAAAAAAACTGTTTTTTTTTCAAAACAAACATAGTGTGAATAAGCTGATTATTGACGTTTATTTCTACAAAATGCCAAAAAAACTAAATAGTCGTTGTAAAGAGCTTGTATATTCATTAATACAGTACTTTGAACGGGAGCGTGATAATAATGGGCCACTATTACCCTTAACTGCCGTCAGAGAGGTAAGTTAAAGATTATACAAATGTCTAGAAATATGAAATTGTTTTCTGGTCTATTTTAGCGTGTTGCAGCAGCCCTAAACTTAAATATTTCTACTGTTAGTACTATTTCGCAAACAGTCAAGAAGAATGATTTATTAAAATCGCCACCAAAAAAGCGTTCATACAAAAAAACAATTACTAATACAATAACATTGGATACGAGTGAAATCCGAAATGTTATTTATAACATGTATGAAAGAAGTAAGTTCATTATCAAATCATATTTATCCAATAAAAGTTTATATTTGTATATATACTAATAGAGATACATATTTATTTACAGGGCAGCATATAACTTTGGCATCTTTAAGAGAAACTTTGATTGAGAAGCAAATGTTTAATGGTTGTATTACATCATTGTGGACCTTATTAAAAGAATTAGCTTTCAAATGGAAGAAAGATGAACCAAGACGTGGACTTATGGAACTTCCTGATATTGCTATAAAAAGAGTTCAATTTTTAAGACGTTATAGAGAGGAACAAGAAGCATGTTTATATCAGTTCGTTTTCATTGATGAAACATGGATCTTTCAAAATGGAACTATAAACCGTTCCTGGCAAAACGATGATAAAAGAAGTGTTAGAACTACAAAAATTGATGGCAAGAGGTGAGTCATTAAATTGAAGTAAACAAAGGTTTCAGCATTCTGGTTGTGTATTTAAATTTTATTACACTTTTGAAATTTCAGTGGAAGTAAAAATTTATTCACATTAAAACTACATGTTACATTCTATAATGTAAAACTTTAATTATTACATAAATAAACATTATTATTATTATTATTATTATTATTATTATTATTTATTTGTTATAGATATATTATACTTAATGCTGGTAATGAAAATGGATTTATTGAAGGTGCCCAAACAATATATTCCTCGAAAACTAAATTAAATGATTACCATGGAGAAATGAATAAAGACAATTTTTTACATTGGTTTGAAAACCAATTACTGAAGAACCTTAACGAACCTTCTCTAATTGTTATGGATAATGCTTCATACCATAGCATGTTATTGAACAAAACACCCAATACAGGCTCAACCAAAGCTGAAATACAAGAGTGGCTAGCAAATAGAAATATTGATTTTTCTGTTAATATGTTTAAATATGAACTTCTGCAAAAAGTTAAACAGTAAGTATAAAAATCTATCGATGTTACAGTTTTGAATTTAGCGACGTTGGCATATTATAAAAAACCGCAAGTAAAATATATTCTTTTTCAGATACAAGCCACCAAAAGTATATCTGGTGGACAATTTAGCAGAACAATCATTGTGTTTTCAACCCCATCGAACTTATTTGGGGCCTTTCTAAGCAATATTATAATAAACATATTGGCAGAGACGGTAATAAAGAACAAGATTCTTTAAATATGTGGTCTGAAGCTCTTAGAACAATTACTCCTGAAGTATGGAAAAATTCTATTAAACATACAGAAAAAGAAATACAAAAATGGTATGAAAGAGAGAGAGTTTTTGATAGAATAGAAATTAATCCCATTATTATTAATCCTAACAGCGATGACAGTGATTCAAGTGATTCAGATTTGAATTAGGAGAAAGGATTTATCTTTTGTAGGAATTCGAATATTGTAGTTGAATTGTTTCTTATAAGAAAAATATATATTTTTTTAAACAAAACATTGTCTTATTTTAATAACAATAAATAGTCTGCTATATTTTTTATATGTCTCTATTTTATTTATTTAATAAAAATATAGTACAAATAAACAACATAATATAACGATTTTTATAACAGATTATTGAATATTAAAAGTAGATAATACAGCAAGAAGAAGAAGAATATCACAGTTGTAGATTGCTAATGAATCAACTGAGAAAAACATTTTTCAAATATACTTTAAAACTGGCAGGATGAAGTGTCTTGAGTGTGAGGATCATATATTGTTCATATACGCGTCAATAAATTAATTTTTCATAATAATAAAGCTAAACAACATAACCTAACCTTACATTTTTGAAACTTCCTACATTCCTCGACAATTTAGACAAGCCGACAACACTGCAGGGTCGTGATCTCATAATTGATATATGACGTGCAACGGGATTTGTATTAAAAATCCTATATGTAGAATTCCTATTTTATTCATTTTTATGTTTGTAACCATGGCAATCTTATTTGCAAAAAAACATGTTAACCTGGTAACTGAAGTTATTTTCAAACTTCAGTGAATATATAAAATATTTCATATGTTGTCAAATTTGAATAGCAAAACTGACTATCTTGAAATAAATACAAAATAAAAAAGATATTACTCAATAATAAACAATGAGCCAAAGCGAAAACCTCTTATTGAAGTTGTGTCGAAAATGTCAAAACAAGTTCGATACAAGAAAAATGTGGCTTGGTGAAGACTATAAATATTATTGCCGAAAATGTTTTGAAGGTCTTTATGATGCTGGTATAAAACATTTTAAATAATGTCTATTATTTTATATATTTCCCATTTGTTTTATCTTTGCTTTATAGCTTCAGGAGACCGGAAGCCAAGTGAACCACAAGTTAATTCAAGTGACAAATTTATTCCTAGTCTAGAAATGTATTACAGGAAAGAGGGGCTTTGCTTAGGAAGAAAAACACGAAGTCTTTCAAAAAGGTATTTTTTTTTTAAATTTAAAATAATAATTTTTGTCAATATAAAATTCTTCTGTGAAGGTTTTTAACTTAAAGCAAAGCTTATTCTTTTTTCATTAACCGGTTATAGTCTGTTTCTCTAACATAAAGTTCGTTTAATATAAAAGGTTATGGAAGAGGTTATGTAACTCGAATTATAAATTAAACGTAACGCCTATATTTGGCTAATGTCCCATTTTTTTATCACGTCAAAAATAAACTTTGGAAATATTTACTAAGTAATTACTAAGACATTTGGTAGCGTTTACAAGTGGAGCTAGTTAATCTAATAAGTATTTTTTGATTACATCCAAAATGGTCTATTCAATTGCAGAATGAGTTGAAATTATTTCCACATTAACCAAACATAGGCGTTGCATTTAATTTTTAAGAAATATTAGAATTTTTATTAATCGGTGATTTATGACACCCAAAGTTAACGGGGTTAAAATGACATATTCCTATTGTTTTCGCAAATCATACGTTCTATTCTCCTAAAATATCTTCTTTAAAAACTTGTTTATTCTTTTTTTGGTTAAAAAAATATAAACACGTGTCGCTGTGTTGCATTTATTCAGTTAATGTCAAGGTTTATCTTTAAAAACAAAAATTCTCAGGAGCACTTGATAAAAGTTTGATGAAATATTCTTCAAAATTCCAATTCTTCGATTTTAAATTTAATAAATTTAAAAATAAAATGGAACGCTATAAAAATATATCTCGGATATCGCTGTAATAGTTGTTCAAAAAGTTATCCACCTTCTTTTCTAAAAAGTTGTCTTGCATTAAGATTTTTATATCTATTTCTTAAAATATATACTGTTATCCTACTAAGTTTGTTGATTCGTTTGTAAACTTAAATAATGCAATAAATTAGATTTAATAGCACACATTTACGATTTTGTAGTGATTTTTTTTTATTTAACCAAAACGCTTAGGAACGGTTATAGGAACTTATGTAATCATTTGAAAGAAAACCAATTGTCAATATATGCGACATAATACTATTTATTATTTTATTTAAGTCATAGAGTCAAAATATTCATACAATTCATTAAAAATAGGCTAAAAAACTCTATAGAAAATTATGATATACTACCGGGTTGCCACGAGGATTTCGGCAGAAATCGAAACTGTGAAGATAATATTTTCGTATTATTAACAATTATGAATTATTACCCACATTTCCCTGCTAGAAAACCGTATACCCTATTTGTAGACTTCCAGAAGACCTTTTATTTATTGGATCAGGCTGAATTTTAAAATTTAAAGACTGTTATAAAGAGAATTGAAAGGGCTTTAAAATGATGCCTTACTCGACCCCTAATGCCATTTAAATATTTTGGGGTGATTGTTACCCTCGCTTGGAGGTGTAAGCAGCGAAGTCGAAAATACCGGAAAAAAGTGTCCCCCTTTGATAAAAAATCGACGGGTCTCTGCGTTTTTTTAAAACGTTGACGCAGTTCCTGATAATGGCTCTATTTCGTTTGGCCACCCTGTATAGAACAAACTGAAAAAACACAGAATTATTTCTGAAAACAATTACTATTTTTACAGAAATCAACTGTTGTATGTATAACAGAACCGAAACAGAAATATGTAAAACAGGATAGATTCTGTAATAAAGCAGACTATGGAATTATTATTGATAATAAAAAGCAAAAATCTGAAGAGATACGTCCATCAAGTAAAAAATTAGCTCAATATATTTAGAAGAATCTGCTACTGGTAATCTAAACTGAACCAACCAATTAAACAATTGCCTAAGAACATTGTAATATAGAAATAAATATTAATGTCATTATCCGAATTACAAAATATAACATTCTAACCATTTACTTAAACAAAACTTTCGAAAACGATTATAATAAAATACCTTTGAGTACACATCATCCTTCTTATATATACATACGTGTATATCTGTTACAAAACGAAATTGGCAAACCTAAATAGCTATGCTGCATAATTCCCCTTTTTATTAAGAGATTATTAATAGGTCAGCTGCGCACAGCTAATAAAGAAAAACTGTATTGTATCAATAATAACTCGTATAAAATAGAAACAAATGAAATTTGCTCAATTTGTAAAATAATAGTACAGGAAAGACATATTGCTGGTCTATCCTATACCCTGTATAAAAATTAACGAAACATGATTTAACCTCATGGACTCCCGAATGACTTAGACTTTATATTATATTGCAAATCATCTAGAGATTATTTAGTATTTACTGAATTATACTATTTCTTAAGTGGTGAAATGAAAGTGAGATTACTAATGATCAAGGAATAAACCTAGTATACGTAAATATCCAATATTTGGTATTTGATTGGCATAATAAATTTTAACTATTAATATGTAGGAAATGTATTTGTTTGCAATAAAATATATCATTTTTAACAAAAAATATATCAGATAGGAACCACCCAGTTTTTATAGGAAATATTTAAGACATGAACAGAGTTGAAAACAAAAAACTCGGCGTTCAATTTAAAGAATAAATTAGACTTATATTTTTTATCACTATGTAGAACTAAAAATAATTTATAATTTGCGCCTTTAGAAGCTGAAAAATTAAACTTTTTTTATCTCGTGTAGGAACGAAGTAATTGTTTGCGGCTAAATTCTACCGAACTCTCTTTGTAACAGGGAACTTTAACCATCTGAGTGAAGCCATTTTAAATCCGAAAATTATAAGGGATACTTCAATAATATTAGCGCTCACTTTTGTTAGTATTCATAGGGATAAACTATTTTTTTTAATATGAACGAAACTTTTGTTCGTGGCACAGTCTTGGTCTATGGTATCCCAATTAGTGGCAAGCACAATGCGTCATAAAGATCCAGTGTGGCGGGAATTAACTTATTTTATACATTTATATGTTTCATGAAAATGAAACCAACTATATATTTTTACAAACATTGTGAATAGGGCTTTGTTTTGGGTCAAAAACATAAAAAGGACTCCTTTTAAAATAACAGATTTTTCCATTAAAACGCTTATTCATACTATTGTTAATGTAAATATTATTTAAGGCATATTTATTGTCCCAAAGCGGACTGCAGTAAATTTATCTCCCTGTTCTCCCTGGAATCGCATTTCAAATACGAACATCACGAAGTACCAATAATCTGCAAACAATTAGGCGAAAGAAGTTCAATTCAATTTGATCCTCTAGACGTCAGATTCTACATAATGCAATGTATTGTTTTGTTAAACGTTGTCAACCACGATTTTTCAGACATTTTGTCGTCAACTAGGTAAGTAATTTATAATTCAGTTGCTCATTTGCATAGTTATTTTAGTGAT
Organism: Hermaeophaga mercurialis; assembly: GCA_951812935.1. Taxonomy (NCBI): domain Eukaryota; kingdom Metazoa; phylum Arthropoda; class Insecta; order Coleoptera; family Chrysomelidae; genus Hermaeophaga; species Hermaeophaga mercurialis. The sequence goes on from OX638363.1 coordinate 33,947,110, forward strand.
GAAAATGAAAAAAATATATTTGATATTGCTGAAACAAGTTTATTTATATACAAATATTTCCAACTGTAAGGATTATACTTTTGTTTTTCTTTTAAATTTAAACCACAAAACAGATACATCGCTATTGTTTTTATTAAATTTATTTTATGTTTTCGTAAGATATTCCAATGTTTTAGTAAGATACCCTTCTCAAAAATACAGTCACTCTCAACGGGGTAATTCATAAGCAATTGTAGAATTATAACTGCAGTTCTACGGAATATAAAACTTATTCTGTTTAACAATTACATTTTATTGAAATAAATATTATTATTGTTGTGGTTGCTGTTGTTGTTTGAAATATCTACGAGTTTTCCAAGCTCTAATAAAATGTACTTATTTTGTTCAATTGCCTGTATCACAGTAAGGAACAAACTTAGACCCATTGTTCCAAAGCAAAATAATATTTTTAACTTCTGAAAGTGTACTTACAATTTGGTCTATAAGTTAAACCAGAAAGTTTGATATTTTAGTACCAGATAATTATAACATGAGGTATTAGAAGCTAAAATGAATGGTGGCATAAATGTGTGAACTAAATATTTTAAATACTTAACTTACCAATAATTATTTTTATAAATATTACTTTTTTTCAGTGAATTCAGCGAAAAAAATCCGACAGAATTGAAACCAGTAATGGTTTTACTAGTCACAAGATTATCAGGCTGCCATTTCAATCAATTCGAAGAAGGTTCTGAATCAACAGACCAAGAAGAATCGAATTCATCTTTGAAAGACGCCGCAAACAATTCCATTTTCAGGTTTTTTGTGAATTATTTAATTTTTTTTTTGCGAGCGTACCACAAAATTCTGCTTTTCCGCAGAAGAAAATATTTTCTTTTATATTTTCATAGACCTAATTAATATCCATTAATTTATATAGATTCAAAGTTTAGGGTTTCTTTAATATCTATTCTTTTGCGCCCCCACAAAATTCTTTGAAGAGTTCAATACACAATGTTCATATTTTTTAGACCTGGTGATAAAATAATAATATGGTTATCTTCCAACATCAATACAAATTTGAGTTACACTGTTGCCGTCTCTACTTTAACCAATAACATCAGGCAAAAATTTTTTGGTCCCATCTTACCACTGGGAGACAATCCAGTAGAAATCTGCAGAAGTGGTAATTGCCTTATATTGACTCATCACCATGTTAATACAATGACTGAAAATGGTTCAGTACCATTGTCTTTAGACTTTGTTATACACAGTCCTGATTAATAAAAGTTTTGAATATTGAACTTTTTAGTTATACTTAATCTGTCTAGATTATTCAGTTAAAATTACATTTTTTATAATGCAAATAATCTTAAATTCACGACGCAGTGTTTGGTACAACAATTTCAACTACATACTCGTATTTGAGCGAATATTCAAAATCTTATAAAATCTTCTAATTCTAATAGCAAATTAAAATCCAAGAAACATTGCCGGAGACTAAGACTTACAAACGATATTACTAATCTTTCTTCAAGAGCACCTAAACTATATTATTTTGTCTTTAGCCTAGATTTAATTATTTCAAATATTAGACTGAACTAAATGAATACAAAAATCATAAGTATATATATATATATATATATATATATACGCTGTGGAACAACCATATGCAATATATTCATTATTTGAATTTTTGCATATTTATAAAAAATCCCAAAGTATGTCAATCTTAGATTATGAAATGACATCCTGAACGAAAAAATTTCATCCCTGTATTGAAATTCAAAATTGTTTTCAAATTTATTGCAAAAATTAACTTAAAAAAATTAAATCATTATCTTGGCAATATTCCTAATAAAAATATAACAATATTATTAATGTCTATTTGTATCGTAATATACAATACGTCGTAAAAGGGCAGTCCAAGGAACTATCACAATTAGCTGATTTTCAGAAAAATATGGCCGTTGAAGGTAAAACAAACTATTTAAGCTTATGAGAATTTTGTATATTTTATTAAATTTATCTTTATATTTTTTGTTTTTATATTATGCAAATAAATAGAAACAAAATAACAACACCGGCACAAGCATCAGTCGATTGAAGTGAACTACTGACGCAGCATCACGGCGAATATAAAGTAGTTGTTTATTATTTGATTTTTTTAAATTAAATACCATTATTATTTTAATAACATTTTCATTTAAACAATATAAAGCTTTAGTGTTAAGAAAGAAGTCATAGTAAAAACGTGTTGATTTTTCTAGTAAAAAATTTGGTGTCTAAATTTCTCATTTCGTTTTTTATTCATCTTCTGAAATAACTAAAAGAGATAGTGACATATTTTGACGCAAACAAAAGAAGAAAACCGGTTCAAAGAATTTTAGAAAAACGGCAAAAATTGAAAACCTTTTGATCAGAAATCATGATAAAATTACGATATAGAATGTAGACACAAAAATACCAATTAATCAATTTTTACGCATTGAAAAACAGTGAAAAGATTCATTATAACTCTTTGTAATATAAATATTTTTTTCTTACATAAGCACTCTACTAACAGTGGGATTTTGCGTTTAGAAAAATTGGAAAATCCTATCACTGAAGGATCATAAGCGATACATCATACCAGGTGAGTTAATATTTTGACCTAGGGACATTTTATTATCCACCCAAGAGAACAAGGTGGATGCATAGATGATTTAATTCGAAAATTTAATGACTTGGATTCAGATGATTTGTACAATGTACATATCTGCATGAATTTACATTTATAATAAAATTATATATGTACATAATTTTTGGTTTTATTTTGATAAATAAGACACAAAAATATATATTACATATATTTTATTAAAAAAAGAAAGTGGAAAAGTTTCGAAATAAGTCGTCCAATGAGGGCGATTGTAGTGCATGAAACATAGTAGTTTTGTTCAAAATCATGTCTACAATTCTTTAGTAGCTTATACCATAAATCCATAAGTCCATACGATCTAACAACTTTCAGCAAATAACTCAGTGTTAGGTGCTTAAGTTGATCTTCTGAAAAATCAGTTTTATTTTTTTATTTTGGTGGGCTTCAAATAAATCTCTTGAGCAACACTTGCCACACGTTTCCCATTTTTGCGATATCCCTAAATTTCAGTAAAATTAAGATGGAGACTCACACTACAGCGTAAACTGAAAAAAAATAACTCCAAAACTACTTCTCATCCGTTCTTTTATGTGGTTTTCTATTTGTAGATACAAAAATTTCAGACCATTCTGTAACTAATTTCAACTTGTATAAAGTACTATTTACAGGTATGCGAGCTCCTAACAAAGGAATATTGTTTGGGGTGTAGGATTTCATATGAGGGCTGGGCACTTACTTTCTAAAAAAGAAATTAACAATTACAAATTACTTTAGAAATGAATAATTGTAATTATAATTCAATTCCTTTGTCTTTTCAAGTAATTTGGAGTTGTAATTGTTTAAGAAAAACGTGAAGTATTTGTAATTCGTATTTAATACTTTTTGCTTTTTAAAAATTAAATTACAAATTACATTTCCAATTACAATTACTTTTTTAATTACAATTACGTTTTCAATTCCAATTACTTATTTAGTTACCAATTGCTTTTTTAATTCCAAATTATAATGTTTTGTCTATATTGAAACCCTAGAAAAATTCCTGTCTAAACTTGAATTTTACATCAGCTTCGCCTATTGTGCGTTTGTGTTTGTTACTACTTATTTCTTTTAGTTCCGCCACCCAAAATGTTAGATTCGGTTAATTAGGGCTAGTGTTGAACTGGAAATATTGTAATATAATGTAAGTATTTTATTTATTATTTTGATATGATTTCTCAACTAATTATCTAATAGTTTTATAAACTAATAATTAAAAATTACTATAATATTAATTATATCATCAATGTCTAAAAATTTTTAATTACGATCCAGTTGAAGTTCTTTTCAGAATTGTTTTTATTTTTTATAAAACAAATTAATGACAGGTATACACAACGTATATATATTTATTTGTATTATGCAAGAGGTCCCCTTTTAAAAGAAAACAACTAATCATAACCAGGCAAATTTCGTATCAAATAATTTGCATCACTTGAATAAAATAAAATTTTTATACGCAAAATATCATTTTTGGTTTTCACTGAATAACAAATATCTTGTATAGGGTTGTTCGTTATAGGGACAGCCGGTAATAATTGCTGTGTTATTTCAGATTTAAATATAAATAAGCTCTTTCCCAAAAGTATGTCGCGAAAAAATATTAAGGATGACAATGAAGTTGATCCATTCCACAATTCTTCAGATGAAGATCCTGATTATGTTCCTGAAGATTCTCAGGCACGCAAAAAACAAAAGTATTTTAAATTTCTTCAGAACCCCATCCCATTTTCAATACGAGACTGAAAATAATGAAAATGTGGTCGTAACACATCAACATCAAGCCGAGAAATAGACATGAATATCATTAGTGTTAGTGAAAAAGAAAATTTATTAGAAGAAAAATACTTTTAAACTGTAACTGTTGATAATTACAATGTTGAAGCACAATGTCAGCTTTGTTTACTTGTTTCAAAAATTATAAAAGTTTCAAAAACTACCACATCAATTTTTTCAAACCATTTTATTAACAAATGTAATTGCAATTGTAATTGGAAAAAAATTGTAAAATTACATTTTATTTGTAATTGTAATTATGAGAAAAAATCCATTCTTAATTTCTTTTATATCCCTCCAAACACAAATGTCAGGTTTGATTAAAACAAACTAAAATCTCTTTTATAGACATTCTATATCCTGATATAAAAGAGTATTTTTCTATTCATATAAAAAACTTTATTGAAATCCTTTCATTTAAGGTGGGGGGGGGGCAAAAATGAAATTTAAAATATTTATTTTTTACTCTAATCCTTTTCAATTCAGCTAAGATATACCATATCAACATTTCTACTTAAATATTCCAAAATATTGGTGAATTGGTGTAATGGTATAAATGCATTATTCCAATCTATACAATGATAATTCTTCATTAACCAAACCGCCTGCCTATGCAAGTCAGGAGTTAGTATTCTCACCACCAAATGCAGAAAATTCTTTCAGCACAAATATATTGTTTTCAATCTTGAATCCTTGAACATCTACTACTAATCGCATATTTGTAGTTTGGCGAAGTCTATCACTAGTTTTTTCACTTTCTGATAATATTCAATATCTTGTCGAAGCTTTTTTAAATTTTCAATATACTTTATATAACGTTCTTGTAATTGTTGCTGAAACATGTCTGGTAAATTGTAACCCACCGAACCTTTTTATATGCAATATTGTTTCACAATCAGTGGTAGTCGAAGTACTAGTTTCAACTTCAATTCTCAATACAATACTACCTGATTGAATTGTTTCTTTCTATCTCGATCAATCAAATTGATCTATGAAATTTGATGTGTTGAAAGAAATGTCTCGATTACTACTAATACTAACTTTTGAAGTGTTTAGGTCTGGGGTTATTTCAATCCAAGCATCTTTGTCAATATCAGCCATGTGTTTTTTTATAATTTTATGAATGTCCTTTTTGGATTTACGTTAAATGGTATATTGTCAGATACCGAAACCTAGGTAGACCTTAATACATATTAAAATGCTTTGGAAGACTGTGGAAATTCCATATAAGTATTATTTATCTTCAAATCCAATAAAATTCAAAATCAAGCCACATACAATTTTATTAACAAACGACAACCAGTTTCGACCACTTAAGGTCATCATCAAGTCAAGTAAAAACGGTAAAACAACAATGTTTTAAATTAAAAAACAAACGGAGACTCTCATAATCTCTTACAAAATGAACATGAAAACATGAATTATACAACTTTAAATAAATTAAAATAATGCATGTGGTACAAAATCAATATAAAGTTACAATTATGGAGACATATTTAGATATAATGGAAAGCTTGAAAAATTTGGGTTTGCGAAAGAAATAAAAACTCACGTTTAGTAATGATCGGAATCAAAACTAGAAACAGGAAAAAATTAAAAACGAGAGTAGGGATTCAATAAGAGAACCCAACAAAATGATAATAACCCAATTTTGGGTAGGGGACGAATAAATGAAAAGTTAACACAAGTCATGCAACCCCCAATAAGGGTAGAGCCTCGTATAGCAGTAACTCTTCTCCGATGTGGAGGGAGAAAACAAGAGAAAAGTAAAAGGGAGCTTAACAGCAGCCAGAGCAAAAAAGGTTTTTTAATTGTGAAAACAAGAATTTGGGCGTTCCATTTAAAAACTTGAATATTTTGATTTTTCTTATCACTCTGTAGTACTAAAAACAAATTTAAGATTGCGCCTTTAAAAGCTGTATTTTTTTATATTTTAATCTCGTGTAGGATCAAACTAATTGTATTACGACGAACTACATATTTTTAAAAACATGAATGGAACTTTCATACTATTTTTTGATCGAAATATTATTGAGGTATCTTCATTGTCCAAAAGCAGACTATAGTGAAGTAATTTCCGTGTTCTCTATGGAATCGCATTTCACACACGTGCACCGTGAAGTACCAACCCAATTTGATCCCCTGGATGAGAGATACTACACATATATAATGCAATGTATTGTTATGTTAAAAGTTATCAACCACGATTTCTAAAAATTTTTTCCGTCAATTAGGTAAGTAAAAGTCTGACCGAGTCAATAATTTAGTGGCACATATACATAATTATTGGTGAAAATAAGGAAAAATGTGTTTGGTATCACAGAATCAAGTATATTTATACAGAAATATTTCTAACTGTAGGGATTATAATTTTTGACTATTTTAGCAATCATATTAAATGGAGTGATTCCTAAAAAAATGCGAATTATAACTGCAGTTCTATGAAATATAAATTATTGCTTCTCAATTACATTTTATTGAGATACGCATTGTAGAAGTCGAATAGAATAGTAGTTTCTGTAACAAGGTTAGAATGAAAAAGTTCGATACGAGTGGAACGTTGCAAACGCGAGCGCTAGAGTAAGGAACCACGAGTATCGATATTTGTTATTCTAACCGAGTTACAGACTGTGTTTTTTCCACGACCAAAAAATCGATTTCTCACTCATTTTATTTAAATTAAAATTTGTTATTACGGCGCCGCCATTTATATCTGACATTGACAGTTTTGACATCCATGACTATCGATAGAATAAATGTTCTAACTCAAGAGTGAGAAAGTTTCCATTCTATTATTAAAAATGATTGTGGAATTAGCACATTCCAGTAATGGTCGTGGAGAAACAATTGTCTTTATTAAATTTTAAATGTCTTTATAAAGAAACGTATATTTTTTTATTTTCAAGAAACATTATCTATTTACAGAAATTCATTACCTATAAAAAAGTTTAATATTCACGAAGAAGCTTTTAAATAATTGAATTATCTACGAGTTTCTCCAACTCTAAAAAAATGTACTTATTTTCCTCAATGCTATGTATCCTTAGTAAAGAATAAATTTTGACCCATTATAAAATAATAATATTTTTATCTCCTGAAAGTGTAATTACAAATGAGAATTTAGAAACTTAAACGAATGTCGTAAATATGTGAACTAAATATTTAACTTATTAATAATTATTTTTATAAATATTACTTTTTTTCAGTCACAAGATTATGGAGGTGCCATTTCTATCAATTCGAAGAAGGTCAACATTTTGAATCAACAGACGAAGAAAAATCATCTTTGAAAAACGGAAACAGTTCCATTTGAAGGTTTTTCATGGGTTATGTAACAAAGAGATTTTAGTTTTTTCGTATTAGTGCCAAAAAACATTTTCTTTTATATTTCTATAGACCTAATTAATATCCATTAATTTATATAGATTCAAAGTTATTAGCAGGTTTAGGGTTTCTTTATCCTTTTTTCTAAGCGCAACCACACAATTCTTAGATGGTACGATACCCAAGTTTTTTTTTAATATTTAACAACACATGTTTAAACGATTATTCTATAGGATATTCACCCTCGACTTCCTATAACAGCTTTCCATTTGCTTGGTAGTTGGTCGATTCCTCAAGAAAAGAAGTCACGATTCTTAGAGGCAATCCATACTTTGGCATCGGCACCTAAGGTATACAAATCTTCGTAAATTTTGTTTGTTTGCCAGTTTTTTAGGAATTGATTGAGGTGGTAGTCCGTAGGGGCTTTGCCGGATGAGTATGGAGGATGTGGAAGCATTTCCCAGCCCTTATTGGTGATGAATTCGACGACATGACGTCAACATTATGGTGAAAGACGATTTGCTTATTTTTAAGCTTTGAGATCGCGAAATAACTGTGCTGCCTTCCATCCTTTTTCGTAGAAATAAAGCATGATATGACGTGTGTGAATATGATATTGAACGATTTTCATACCCTTAAAATAGAAAAATATTTTTCTTAGAAAAATTAAATAAAAACTCCTTTTTTACTAAAGAAAAACGCGCCATTATAAACGGCGGATAATTTCACATCAGCCCAATAATTTATCAAAAATGTGATTTTGCTCATCCTAGTTCATAGAGAGCTGCTGCTTACCTTTCTATAATATCTTAATAATTATTAATAAAATAATTAATCACTGTCATCAAAAAAGGTGCACAAAAAATTCATAGGTTGCAAAGAACAACTAACACAGTAATAATCGAACTAGCTGAGAATAAAAAAAGCCAATCTTTACATATGTTATATCCATTATACCAAAGATGATGATTCGGTCCCTCGTAATTGGTTCTTAATGAAAATTAATAAAATAAATTTTAACATAATAAATGAATGAATTAATGATTTGAAAATCAATCTCCAACTAGCAAACTGCAGGTATTGGTCAGTGGAGAATCCTTATATGATTCTATATTTAAATATGATAAATATGAAGTTCCTGTTTTGACAAATTTATGTCCAAATACATTAGATCCGAGCCTAACGAATGTAAGTGTTTGGTTTTAACAGTGTTCATTAATGTTTATGGTACATTTTCAAAGTTCAAAGCTGAAATATTTAGTTAAGTCGGAATATTAGAAAAACTTATTAATAAATTTTAGCATAAGCTATAGACTACCTATTATTAACATATTTTCATTTTATCTCAAATCTTTAAAGTAATCCTTCTTATACCGGGTTTACTTATTAATTTTTTAATTATATTAAAGAATAATTTTTTCCTGTTCCTTTTGAAAATTATTTTTAATATGCCCCAACATCGATATTCCCTCCTGGATTGTGTGTTTTGGATTAAATTAAATTGGAATAATATTTTTCACGCTATGACACGCTATTTTGGAACAAGAGCCTCAAATATTTTCTACGCTTATCTCTGAAAAACCAATAAATTTAACGTATCTTGACTTCTAATTGAATTTATTCCAATAACTTTTAATTCTATCGACAAAGGAGCTTGCATTATATACAGTGCGCTCAAAAGTATAAGGTTCCTGTTAATTTAATATTATTATTTATGTGTATCTCACATGAATTTCGTGGATTTCACAAGTTTGATCATAAAAAATAATAAACGAACATAAATCAAAATATATACGAAGATTTATACAAGTTTAATAATTTTTCCATTTATATTTATCACATGTAATAATAATAATGGTTTGCCACCTTCTTTTTTTTAATTTTTCTTTATCATTTTAAATTTATCTTTATTATCCATTCCGATCAACTCACCGTGGTTATATTATTTCAACATGTTATTTTCACTCTTAAATTTTATTTATTTTATTTCCTGCTATTTTTCCGGCGATAGTCGGGGTTTTCCTACTTTAAATTTTGTTGTTTATGATCATAAATCAATTTCCATCTTTCTCTTCTTGTTATTACTATCATTTTTATACTATTTAATTTTGTTCGTAAATTTCCTCATATATCAACATTATTAACATTCTTTCCGTTAAAGTATCTGCTGTTTTTAATTCATCTCTCATTTTCTTTACTAATTTTAACATTTTCTCTAGATTTACAATTTCATTTATTTCCCTTAATGTTTCATTTATTTCCTTAATTTGGCTCGAATAATTATTGATTTGACTATTACTTCTGATTCGATTATTTTGGTTTTCTTTCCTTAAAATTTGGCTATATGTTACTTTTAACTATGTTATTTTCGATTTTCTTTACTGTCTAATTATTTTGTTTTTTTCCCCTTATTAGTTTCTATTTTCTCTACATATTTTAAGTATTTTTCGCATGTTTTACTATTAGCTGTGTGTTCTCCACTACAGTTGTAGCATTTTGCTTTACTGGTTTCCGTTTGTATTATTTTACATTCCTGTGTGGGGTGGTTTTTTCCACATTTTACGTACTACCTCAATTTGTTCTTTTAAGAATTCTACGTCTAAATTTTGGATAGCCTTATATACTGCTCGTTTAAGTCTGCCTGTCTTATCTGTGTATGTGTAAAATTTTAAATGTTTACTCTTTAAGTATTTCTTTCCCTCAACTCTTTTCCTCCCGTGTATATTTTTATGTTTTCTGTGTTAAATTGGATCGAAAATTGTTTAAAATTTAATGTATTTCTTACCTGTTCGATGAATTGCCTGTGGTTTTCTGGCCTTCCTTCCAGCACTACTGGTAGTGTCTTTGGTATCGGTTTTTCTACTTATTTTTCCTTCGTTTCCGTTTCTTCATTGCTCTCATCCTCTTCGCTATCCTCCAGCTTTTGGAATCTATTACTTGTTTTGATTCTTTCGTCTATTATTTTTATCTTAAGTTTCTTTGCCTTCTTACCCGGCCCCGGTTGTTTCCATTCATCTTTCTTTTCACTTGACTTTATATCTAGCATTTCAGCCACTTCATCACTCCATAATCTTGCTTGTTTTCTCACTGTTTCCTCTTTCGCTTTCTGCTCCACGCTCTTTTCAACGACTTTTATCTGTGTCATTACCTTCTCTTCATTTGCTGTTTTTGTCTTTCTTGGATAAACATCTGTAGGTCTGAATATACTTCTCAGTTCTCCAGTTCTTTCTGTTCTTTATCTATTTGCTCGTTTCCTTTACTAATTTGTTTTTCCTTCGTCTCTTTCCTCGCTGCACTCCTAGATCTTTCTTCGTTTCCTTCTCCTGATTCCTCTACTTCCCTTGCGCGCCTTTCTCTAGGTTTTTTCTCTTTACTTCGCTAATTTCTCTCCATCATTTCTACGTACTTTCCCACTTAGTAATTTTAGTGTTTTCCCCTAAAATTGTATTTTTCGGGTTACACACAAGAGTCACATGTAATATTTTTATTTGAGAAAAAAATAAAAAGTGTTTCTTAATTCGGGTCAATTTTCGGTTATCAAAAAAAAAATTTTAACATTTCTATCGCACTGAGACACGTTCAACTGTTTTGTTGTTTGCTTCCTAGTTAATAAATCTTAATCAATACGTTGATTTTAATAATCGTAAATCTACTTTACTACAGTGCTCTGTACTGAGACCAATTCTTTTTCTTATATATATATATATAAACAATTTTCCCAGTATAGATAAAAAGCTATGCATGGCAGTATTATTTGCTGGCCATATTGCGTTTCTTACAAAAAGTATAAAAGATAATAATAAGTGCCTCAATATGGCAAAAACATGGTTTATCTCCTATAAACTTTAAATAAACATTCACAAAAATCAAGAAATCGTATTTAGCCCTAATAAATTTGTACAAAATTCAGACCCCCGTTAAACTATGAGAGATAATATTTGACACTAAATTAACGTGAAGAAATCATATCAATTTTTTCCAAAATAGCAAGCCAAATGTTTATACTGGGATAACTACAATATATCATTCAACTATTAGAAACTAGAAGAAAATTACTTAGAATATACTATTTACCAAGCTTTTTAAAAAAGTTGTTTAAATGTTACATTTCTTTATAATTTTTCTGTTAAGAAGTAAAAAAGTCACAAAAATTTCTTAGAATATACCACTTATCAAAATTTTTTCGTTCATATTCATGAACAATTAAATCTGCTCTTATGTAACATTAATAACTCAGTAGATCCTATCGCTTTCGCACACGAATTTACCACGGATCTCTTAACAATCATAAATATGCTATAGAAAATTTATCCTCGCTTAAAAAACAAATCAATAAAAAGAAAAATAACAGTTTTTAAAAAGAAGAACTGAGCCCATCCTGGAAATTATATATCAGAATTTCTTTTTTACATTCGCATCTCTTATCCAGTGGCATAACGGTAGATTTTTCCATCATCTACCTATGCTACAATTTCTTAAGAGAGTGTTACGATCCTAGTAAAAAGATCCATAAATGCAAATATTTTCCATGTTGACAGTAACCTAGAACTCTTAGTAGTCGAAATTAACTCACTAACTAACCATTACATCTGTAATGTTTATTTGCCTTCAAGCCGTCTTTTAAGCTATAATGAATTATTAGATATTTTTAATCAAGGGCCAACTCCATGTTTGATAGTAGGAGATTTTAACCGACATAATATGGTCTGGGGTTCTACACATACAGACAGCAGAGGCAAATTAATTGAAACAATTCTAACTGATGGTTCCCCAACTTGATTCAATATAAATACTGGAAATGGTTCAACAATTGATCTAAGCATCTGCGACCCAGTGCTTTCTACACGCTTGACATGGGAAGTCCTAGATTTTACATATGGTAGTGATCATTACCTCATAACAATTAAAAATCTGTTGGTTGATCCCGACAACATATTTATCCCAAAATGGAAACTGAGTTCTGCCAACTGGCATCAATTTGAAAACCACATTAATACTATAATGCCCGAAAGCCAAATGACTCAAGATATTGACGAATCTATAGCTAACTTTAACAGGATTATACTTCAAAGTGCTGAATTGGCTAATGGGAAAACAAGAAAACCACATACACATAATCCAGTTCCTTGGTGGAATAATGACTGTGCAAGAGGAATCCGGGCCAGCAAATCATAATTTAATAAATTTAAAAGACATAAAACAACGGAAAATAAAATAGAGTTTAAAAGAGCTAAAGCCATAGCACAAAAGCTAGTTAATCAAGCTAAAAGGAACTCATGGATTCGTTACCCCTCAGAAATAAATAATTCTACTCTAATCTCGGAAGTCTGGAAAAGAATTAGAGAAATAAATGATCTAAAATGTACACCGTTTATATCCAGTCTAAAAATTAATAACAGAATAACAAATTCTGCTCCAGAAATGGCAAACACTCTGGTCCGCCATTACAAAAAAAGTCTTCCAACGATAATAACAGTTCTACTTTCTTAGAAAATAAGTTAGTTCTAGAACAAACCAACCTTCTAACCGATAGCAATCAAAATACCCCACTAAACATTCCCTTCAGCTTAGCCGAGTTAAACAGCAGCCTCAAGGATTTAAAGAATACCAGCCCAGGACCGAACGATATCCCAGTAATATTTTTAAAAAACCTCCCAAAATCGGCTAAAACATTTCTTCTTAAATTATTTAACTTTATCTGGCAACGTCACAAATTCCCGTCCATCTGGTCTAAATCTCTAGTGCTTCCCTTATTAAAACGTCAAAAATACCCTCTCGAACCAGAATCTTATTTTACCCATAAGTTTAACATGTTCAATGAGCAAACTCATTGAAAAAATGGTGAACTTTCGATTTTCCTGGCACATAGAGAAATCAAATTTTCTAATATCAAAACAGAATGGCTTTAGCAAACATCGTTCAGGAATTGATAATATTTTGGATTTAGAAAGCGATATTCACGAGGCACTGGCAACAAAACAAACCTGCCTTGCAATATTCTCCGACTTGAAACAAGCATTTAACACATGTTGAAAATTTAAGATTCTCGAAAAATTATATTCATGGTACATCCGTAGTAATTGTCTAAATCTCATCAAAAACTTTTTGGAAAACTGATCTTACTCAGTAAGAGTTCATAACTTCTACTCCGATAATACCGTTGAAGAAAATGGAACTCCACAAGGATCCATAATCAGTCCAACGTTGTTTTTAATTGCCATAAATGATATGATTAAAACCTTACAAAAACCCCATAAGGCTCGTTTACATGCAGATGATTTGGTGGTCTAAATTAAAGGCAAAAACATAAATCATATGACAAATATTCTACAAGAATTCTTGGTGAATCTAGAACAATGGTCCTCTGAGACATGATTTAAATTTTCAGTTACTAAAACTAATGGTATGGTATTTTCCAAAAAGTTGTCTATAAATACTCACGCTTTAAACTTGTATAACAAGATTATAACTTTCAACTCATCTATTAAATTTTTAGGAATGTGGCTTGACCCAAAACTCTCTTGGAAAGAATATATCAGTTGGTTCTTTTCAAAAGAACAAAAGACTGAACGTGATTAAAACTTTCGCTAACAGAAACTGGGGAGCCGATTATACCATGTTACTAAGTGTGTACAGAACGCTAATCAAATCAAATATTAATTATGGTTTCATCGCATACGTATCTACTACCAAATCAATTCTAACACCACTTGATACCATTCACAATACTGCGCTTCGAATCTCTATGGATGCTTTTCGCACGACTCCGATAGAAAAGTATTTACTCTGAAACTGGCGAACCAGCCATGCCACATGCCACTTCCATCACACAGAAATAAACCTCCTTATAATAATACATTTATCAATAAATACCTGCATTATTTTGGTAGTAAACCACATACACCTAAACCATCCTACGAACGAATTCGAATGTGTCTTCGGTACTTAAACATTGAATTTCCTGATGTCTATCCTTTAGATCTCATCAATCCTCCTACTTGGACTATTAGAATACCCGAAATCAGCACCGATTTACAAGAATACAATAAATTTGAAACAAACACTATTAAATGGGTTGTTGTTGTCATATGTGAATATACATTAATGAAAGAAAAATTGGAAGAAATAAATCCTTTTAGTCTCACAGTTTCAGCTTTTATTTTTTCATACAAAAAAATGTTAGAGCTACCGGTTTCGTGGGTAAATAGGCCACGTCTTCAAGTTCACAATACAAATTTCTTTAATTAAAAATAAACTATTTGTCATTTTTATTTTAAATAATCCCGATTTGGAGAATGCTTTAGATAAACCTACAAGCATGGTTAACGCCAAATTATTATTTGCAATTATATTAATTGTAGCCAAGAACCCAAGATATCTGGCAGAGAATGGAACTAAATCACTCTATAACTAAGACACTGGAAAATCGAGGACTCCAATGGTATGGACGTATTAAGAGAATGCTAGAAAACCGATGGCTAAAGAGAATTAATGAAAGGAGCCCAACAGAAAAGAGGAGGAGAGGCCAACCAACCTTGATCTAGGAAAAAGATATAAAAAGCGTGATGGATTAGAATTAGGAGAGTGGAGACAATAGAGCCCTGTAGAAACAAAAAACGGTAAACCCAGGCTAAAAAAAACCAGAGAAGAAGAAGAGATTAATTATACTTTTTGTAAATGGAAAATTTACAAATTCTGAATAGTCCACAACCATTTGTTAGGCAAACGTATTCGAAGAAATGAGGAAAATTAACCGCCAAAGAAGAATCATTCCTCATCACGACAAAGTGAGCTCTCACACATCGCGTCAAACAAATTACTTTTTGTGTTCTCAAAACATTGAATGAATGGGTCATCCGCCATAGAGTCTTGATTCAGTCCCCAATGACTTCTTTTTGCTCCCACATATCAAAAATAATTTGGAGAGGAAAAAGTGCTTCGAAAATTAGTTCAAACGCATGCAAAAGTGTATTGATCTTTATGGAGAATAATTTGAAAAACAATAGAGCTATTTTCGATAACAAATATTTGTTTTTACTGGTTTATCTGAAAATGTATCTACTAGAACTCTACATATTCACTGTACCGGGTGGGCAACTAAGAACGGCTCTCAGTTTATAGTACAGCTTCGAAAAAAAAATTATGATAGAAGTGGCCTCAAAAAAAACTGGAAATTATTTACAAAGTCAAAATAAGGTGACTTAATATCGAAAAAGCACCCTAATTTTCAATCGAAAATTCTCACAAAAAGCCCACCGAGTTTTGTAAAAAAGCAGATATTTTGACGTGAAAAATAAAATAAAATAAATAAAAAAAATTACAATGTGTTTTTTTGTAAAAGATAAAATAAAAAACCAAAAATTTGGTTATTTGAATGTTTCACATAAATTTTGTGGTTATGTGAAAAAAAGTGTAAATACAAAAGTTGTAGATCTTTTTATTACCTACAACTTTGCCATTTAACTTTTTTCCATAGGACTTGTAGTTTTGCCGGAAATCGAGATAAACAGTTTTCTACCCTTAAAAACTCATCTCCTTCCACTTCCCAACCTCAGATCGCCCGTAAATTACTTTTCCTTTCATTTGTGTTATATTTTCTTCCTTTTCCAATGGGTTTCATCCTACTATTATTTTTTTCCACTTTTTACCATTTTCAAAGGCTTCAGCCCTGGTCTATACTTACTATTAATGAGAACAAATCGTATAATAAATAATGTAGTGAACAATAAGATGATCGTGCCACCAATACCCTTTAGTTACGTAAATTTGTAAAATTTTGCTTTTTTGCTCAATTACGCCCTCTAGCGGTGGACCTACAAATTTGTAAATAATTTCCAGGTTTTTCTCGAGACAACTTTTGTTATAAATGTTTTTCCCGAAGTTGTACTATAAACTCGGTATGGTTTCTCAAATTTAATACGATATAAAATGAGTACTGTAATAAATAGGAATATTGTTAGAAAAAATAAAAAGTTGCTCTACCATCCTCTTGACTTTACCTCAAATATTCAATAAGGTATGGAACAAGGAACTAAAAACACACGGAAACTGTTCCTAACTATACTTAAGGTGTTTCATACTTTACGCGAAATAGAAATAATCGTGGCTGAGTTCGAAACACTCCTTAACTGATGATGTTTTTATTTCGTAAACACGTTGTCCTAAATATTTAAATCCAAAAAATCACAACAAATATTGAACGATTTATGATACTAAATGAACTAACAGAAAATAATTCGAAAGAATAGTTAAACATTTTCTAGTCCCTCAAGCTCTTTATCATTGTCAGACAGAACAAAATGATGTCTAGAGCAAAGTTGTATTTCATGGTAAGGAGAGGAAAAAACAGTGAATGAAATTATAATATATTTTTCAAACTATTGCAGTTTTCCTTAAGAGTTTTCTATTCTCCTAACACCAAAAAATATAAACTTTGAGTTTACATTTCAACCCCCATTACTTCTCCATAGGAAAATACAGTGAAGAGCATTGAAGTGACCCAAAAAACCGACTAAACAAATTTAAATCACAAACACATTCGAAATGTTGCATATAATTAAAAAATAATGATAATTTGTATTTAATCCAAAAAAGTTCTTGTCACAAAACATCATAAAATAAAAAACTTTGAACGTTATCTATGTGTACAGGATATTTTAGATTACAGAACTAAAAATTTTATAAACATTGCCTAATGACGCGTCTAGACTAAACAGACAAAACAGAAACTTTGAGTTTTTCGATATTTCTGCAACAAAGCTAAAACATTACAGCAACTTTTCAGTCTCAGCTCTATTTTGTCTCGAAATTTGCAACTCGCTAGTTCTTGTCGGTAAATATCAAAGTGTTTTTATTTTTTTACTTTGAAAGTTTCTAAAAAGTTGTATTTTTATTTTGTTTCCTGTTTCTGTTTCGTCTCTTTGTTCTAGACGTGTCATAATGACACAAATTCAAGCGATTGTTGTATACCAGGTGTCCACATAAAAACTTAGTATTGCATTTCTGATGTTTTTGAAGTAAAAACTTGAAAGTTTGGTATCTTATACCACCCCTTAGGGCAACCCGCCATCCCCAGCCACCCCACTCGAAAACTTTAAATGACACCCTGTATTTTTTTGGTTGATTTTGAAAGAACGCCATGGAGATAGTTTGTTTTAAATTATAATTGTTAAAGTGGTGACTTTTGTGTTTCATTAATTGTAAAATTGGTCCTTAAGTGCGAATTTGTTAAAAGTTAATGTAGGTAAAACAAAGTGGATGGTGTTGGGGAATAGTAAAAAGTACGACTTGGAAAACAACTTGAATTTAAATTTAAGTATAGGGAACAATGATATAGAAAGGGTTGATAAATTTGTTTATCTTGGCATAAAAATTGATAGTCAATTACATTTTAAGGAACATGCTAACCAGGTAATTAAAACGGTAGCATATAAAATTAATTACTTAAGAAGATGTTCACCATACCTTAGCCAGTGGTCAAGGCTTGCAATATATAATACAATCATGTTACCCCACTTCAATTATTGTTCAACTGTATTATACATGTTAAAACAGAATGAAACAAATAGACAGCAAAAAATGCAGAATCGTGCTATGCGTATAATTTTACAGTGTTCAAGATTTACTCCCGTAAAAGTAATGCTGGAAACACTTAACTGGTTGCCGATAGTAAAACTCCTTAAGTATTATGCACTTATTTTTATTTATAAAATCAAAAGTGGTCAGGCACCAGTATATCTACAGAATAAGTTAACTTATAACACTGAAATTCAGAACTATGAGACTAGAGCCAGGCGTAACTTTCATGTACAAACGTGTAGGAAAAAGAGTACATTTAATTCAATTTTTAATAAGGGCATGATTATGTATAATAACTTACCAGATGATATAAAGGACAGTTCATCTCTGAATATTTTTAAATACCGACTGAAGAAATATTTTTTGGCTACGTAAGTGTTTATTTAATATTTGTATATTATATGTGTACCTAAGTTTTATATTTTTAGTGTTTAGTATTTGATACCAATTTTAATTTTTTCTATGTAATATTGTATTTTTAAAATTATGTACTGTATTAGTTTTTTAACTAAATAAAGAGATATATAAGTTTCGGTTTTTTTGCTGAAATGGATTACATTACAAAAGAGAACTGAATTTGATTTTATGTGGGACGGCAAACAAAAATTATTATTTAATGCAAATAATTCAAACAGAAACTTATCTGTTGTTTATGTAAGAACTATAAAAGAAAAATTTTGCAAACAGGATCTGTAAATAATAAAAAACGGAAAACGAATAATCGTGGTGTATGAGATGAAACTACGCAACTGGCAATTCTTGGTCAAATTTATTTAGATCTACGGCTTTTTTTGAGAAAATTATCCGAAGCGTCGTGAGTGCCAAAATCAACCTGCCATGAGATATTAAAATTAAACAAAATGCACTCTTGTAAAATTCAACTTCACCAAGGTTGGTTGACGGTGATTTCGACAAGAGTCGAATTTTGTGAAAGTATTTTAAATAAATTAATATGTGGGCTGGAATTCTTAATAACCAAGTAATTGGTCCAATATTCCAAGAAAATTTAACTGGACCTATGTACTTATACAATTTTTGGAAGAGCTAATACATCCACTATAGTGGAATATGAATATATTCATACGGTTTCTGGCAGAAAACTTGAATGGAATAGAGCAATTACTTTTCCGACAAGATGGAGCCAGGCCACATTAACTGTTTAGAAGTTAGGAATTATTTGGTTAATGTTTTTCCACGATATTGGATAGGACGTAGAAGCTCTATTGAATGGTCAACTTGTTCCCCCGATTTAATTCCCCTATATTTCTTTTTGGAGGGACATTTGAAGACACAATCAATAGGTGATTTACGTAATACAATAACAGAGGAATGACGAAATTTAACGCCTCATTTGTTTGAAGATGTTAGAAATTTTGAACATTTAATTTAAGTAAAATGTTGTTAATAAATCTTGTTTTTTAAGTAATTCAATGAAAAACTTAATATTACATTTTTGTGTGGACACCTGGTATATAAATCTCATTCAATAAAATTGTTCTAGAAGTATTTTTTGAAAAAAAGAAATACTTTCATAACATTAAAACGTGCACTTGGTATAATATGTAGCGAGACATTAAATGTAGTGTACTACTACTACTACTACCTCTACTGTTACTACTAATACATTTGTGATGACCAAAAATAAACCAAAAACTGCCTGTCACGTAGTTAAACTAAACTCTCTATCTTATTAACAATGAAAACAACCCAAACAGAGCAATGGAAAACATGATTAACCTTTCGCCACAAATTAATTGATTTCGTAACTGAAATTGCTATTAAATATTTATATTAATATCAATATTAACTAAAAAAAACTTTATATTAATTCTTTAAACACTCAAAATAAAGAACAAAAATCATGGCTAAATTTTTTCGACAGGGAGCAAAATTGGTTGTCTAGTTTAAGGGGCAGTGACGCCAGATTTATAGTTCACTGTCGTCATAATTTAAATTGTGTATGAAGTAAAGAAAATGAACAGACAATGTTAGACTTTTAAATGTAAATTTAATAACTATACCTCAGATTTTGGATTTTTCGCATAATAAGGAAACCGTTTTTAATGCATTTCGTTTATGGGAATTGGACAAGGTACTTTATTTAACATCAAAATACTTTATCTACCATTATGTTTTAGTATTTTACATAAACACTTTAGGTACTAATACTAATACGTAACCTAAATATGATATACCTATTCTCTTTAGTATTACTTAACTTTGAGAATTACTTTGAATATTTTACTCACTGGATTCTCGCATTATAATTGGTGAATACATACTTTACACACTAATTGCATAAAGAATTATTTTAACATTATTTTTTCTAGTTAAATTTCTTTTGGTTTGATGATTTTTGTATGAAACACCCTGTATGGACTCTGCTGCATTTATTTATAAAGGATTAAATATGGTCGCTTATACTCTACTGTAAATTCTTTATCAAGAGGTTGTGGCATTTGACACATATGAAATGTTTACTTCATTGATCGTTGTTTTTGTTGTCAGTGCCGATGAAAGATACGTTTAGAAAATTTGTCATGTCTCACTAACAAAGATATTATTAAATCAGGTAAGAAATCTATTTTATATTAAATGTTCGGTTTATAAATGTATTCAATTTCTGTTTTATCTAAATAGGTAGATATTTTTTTGATAGTAGTTTGGGACAGAAGCCAAATTATTTATTTTCTAACTAGTTTAAGATTTAGATAAAATAAAAGATATATCAATTTAAGCTTCTCTGGATATTTCTATATGAAAAATAAATGTATTACACTACAAGTAACCATCAGGAAATAAGTAAACTTTTGATAACTATCCTTATTCTTAATTGTAATACTACTTTTACCCAATAAGAGAGGTCACAGCTGGTTCAATTTATACACTGCGAAAATTCGATAATTCTAATCATTACAATAACAAGACATGAAAACTGTAAGTGCAAAATGTGAAAGATATATGGGGAGCCGAGCTGCAAAATTAAATTTACTCCTACTTAAGATTTACCAATGGGACTATCTATAATTTATTTGAGCCCCTTAAAAACAAAACTCGGTATTTGAAAAAAAAATAATCTATTCTTACATGGATATCCTGACAGGTATACTGTCAAATAGATTTAAAATCTACCTCCACTCGAACAATTTAACATCATCTTCTGGAAAGGAGTATGGTCTGAAATTCTTTTCTAAGTTTTCTAAATGATCTCCATCTTTTTTAGCACCACAGCTTTGTGATTCTGTTCTAATGGGAAATCCTGCATAAATTCACACAATGTGACAAATATTTCAAGATAGTTTTCTATTAAATTCCATAAAACTGCATTTTCTTACAAAAAGAGTCACTCAAATCAAATATATTTAAATTATTTCCCTGGAGTTGAAGCATAAGTTTCTCAAAAATGTCTACCAAATAAGAAAGTTTCATTAAAAATAATATGTTCTAGAATTCTACTAAATGCTCAAAAATATGGCTATTTCCTTCTTTATTTCGTAGAAACGCTTGAGTGTCTTAACGCCTGACAACTATCTGAATGAGGAATAAAACAGCAAAAATGTCTTGCTCAGTTCCCATCTCTTCACATATAAGAGAGAACATCAGTGGTCTGGTTTTCATATAACTACTGTCAAAATTATATTTATCCAGGACTTAGCGGTTTAGATGCTAAGGGTTCCCGATGACTCATGCAATGTGTCCAGATAATTTCTGAAGATCTCTTCTTTACCATCCCTTGTAAATTGTTGTATTTATCAGACAAGTTTTCCAAAGCCTTACTAATAACATTATTTGTAATGTTGAACAATTCGGTAGCTATAGTTCTATCCTTCTATTAGTTTGCAAAGCAATAAATCTTCATATTATAGAAACTTGTTACAGAATCTGATGTAACAAATCAAATGGGTATTAATATTGGATTTGGTTGCATAGTCAAGTTGTACAACAAAATATTTTCCAATAAGCTCAGATACGTCAATAGATTGTACCATTTAACAGAGGAATATTGTCAATTTGTTTAGCAAAGTTTTCACCAAACATGCCTCTAAAATGTCCTTACAAGCGGGTAAAATAAGCTGCTCTGCAATAGTGTGTGACTTTTTACATTTAGCTACTTTATAAGCCATTTTATATGATGCCAAGAGAACTTTTTCATTTACTGCCAACACTTTATGAAAATTTGACGTCTGCGTTTGAATAAACTGAGTTTTCCCTCAAAATAAAACGCCGTTTATCCATACGTTCTTTGTGCAGCATTTCTAGATGCCTCTTCAATTCATTTAGTTTCATCCTATCCTCAGCCAATACTTTTGAATAAATAACGCACTGATGTTTTTCTTCTTCACTTACTTCAATGCTCGTAAAGCTGAAATATAGGTACGCATCCTCGTATTTTCGTGTTTTTGATTTTAGCCGATCGCCTCATGGATCCTTTAATAAATTATCTAGTGCAATTTGACACATCACATCATTGAATGGGAGACGCGAAATAATTTGAGTTAAAACAGGGGAGTCCTAAGTACATAACATTGAAAACCGCTAACTTAAACATCAAATCGGAAAAATCCACGACACTCTTGAAGAATTAGAAGAAAATGTTTCTAAAGATATGAACTGCAGACGCTTTTCTAAATTATTAAAATTATTAAAGTAGGAACTATTAACGTTCAAATTTATATGTTTAGTAATTATTTGGCGTGATATATTAAGCAAAGCTAATTTTGTGAGCAAGTTATTACAGAGTTTTAAAACTATCATTGTTCCGAATATAAAGCAATTTGATTACGAAGGTATTTATGAGTATTTAGCATCTCCAGATTTGCACTTCAAAATCAATTTTTCAATTCAATATAATATATCAGACGCAGCAATTATGTGAATAAAGATTTTCTTTTATTGAAGAGAATTATGACATTTTTAAGGTCGTAGATTGAATTGTTGATTGCAGGAACAATGATGTACTTAAAAGTTATTATGATAACATTCACTGAACTTTAACTGATCCAAATTAATCACAAAGTGATATAGGCATTACCGAAGGTATAAGGAAATAATATGCTTAAAACCTTATTTAAACAATAATATTGGAAGAGAAAAATACTTAGACGGCGGATAGAAGTCTTGAGACACTTCTAAATATACTGCATATTTGGCATTTACGGTCTTTGTAACCGAGATAATGTGTTTTATGACTTTTGCTAATTTCTTCCTGAGGTCATAACTATCGAACCACCCTATAATTTTTTCCTTATTTGGTACACATGTTTCTCATTCAGATCCCAAATGAATCACTTACTACTCACAAGAAAAATCCAGGTTCGGATTACCAAAAAATTAGAAAGCGCTTGTTTTAATGAATAATATTGAAAATAATAAAATTATAACTAGTATTTCCTTTATTTTTGACAATATATAACTTTTCAAATATAGAATTATATCCATAATCCCTTAAAAACGAGTAGTATTACTTTTTTCAATTTATTTAATATTATATAATGGTTTAAAACAAGAATTAATAGAATTTCTTGCTAGGATGAACAATTTTTCTCTTTTAACTTTAATCACCCAGTATTTTGCTATGTCAAATTTGAATAATTTAATAATACATTTAGTACATCATTAATGAAAGAATATCTTCTTATAAAGATTTTTTTTTTTTCGTAACAGTTTCCCTTATGGTGGGAACTCGAGGAGAAAAATTAATTTAAAATTATGTTTACAAAATAATTTTAAATATTTAATAAAAAACCTTTTAATATGCAATAAATATTCATAATAAATATTCCAATGAATTATTATCAGTCTATTTTTACGCCGCACATTACTCCTGTTAAATAAAATAAAACATTTTATACCTGATGTTAAATTTAGATTGTACTAATCTTTAAAGTACATATTTTTTATTATTATATAAATAAACTATAAATCATACAGTTCAACGTTTTGGTTTTCACAGGTAGCTGGAAATTAAAAAATCAATTGGTAACAGAGAATCAAATACACAATGTTGAAGATCTTAATTTTTTCTGCATTACTGTGGACAGTACAATCCTCCAGAATTTTGGGATTATTCCCTACAACAGATGTACGACGTTTTACATTAGGACATTATTTTATGAAAACATTGGCTGAGAAAAAGCATCATGTTACTATGGTCACTCCATTTGAACCTCCAGAAGTGGTTAAAAACTTGACCT
The DNA here is from genome assembly GCA_951812935.1 of Hermaeophaga mercurialis. Lineage (NCBI taxonomy): Eukaryota > Metazoa > Arthropoda > Insecta > Coleoptera > Chrysomelidae > Hermaeophaga > Hermaeophaga mercurialis. The sequence goes on from OX638363.1 coordinate 33,971,638, forward strand.
ATGTCATTCTTGGAGCAGGACCTGAGGGTAAGTTTAACTTATTATATATATATATATATTATATGTAATATAATTTATGTAGAAGGTATTTCTATAAAACAAAATTTTGTTAATATGTTCTTTAATAATAAAATTTGCTACACACATACATATTCTTAAACAAAACCTTATATTTTTTTAACTTGTCTTATTTGACAATCTTCCTCTAGAGTAATAACCTGTACATGTAACAGTTACATAATACAATAATACATTTTTTACTAAATTATCAGGTAACTAAACTAAACACTGTAGGCAGTATACTCCACGCACTAATTCACTTTGGTCACTAAATCAGAAGATGTGATCCTATTCAGTATTTTTCATGATATTTGCTGCATGATTGAACTATGACGTCTCTAACAGATGCAATAGTGATATTCCATGAATATCACAATTTCGTTCATATCTGTCTATGGCATGATTATCTCGTTTTGAAGTATGGAAGAATGTATAAAATTCAACGATTTTCCAATATTCTTATGCCAATTGTTTCACCCTTTGGCATCGTCAGATAAGATTATCAGAAATTCACAGGCATTTCACATATAGACTTCATTTAATCTAAAAAAGGAACTTTCCGAATTTATTTGTTCCTTAAGTACTTACTGTATATTGAGGATATTGTAGATCTCTTTTTTTCAAAAAACCAAGAACTTGATTTTTTGGTAGAATTTAAAATAAAGAGACATCTACTATATTCTCAATATAAAATACTAAACGAAAAAATGAATATAGGAATTTCTCCTTTTTTAGATTACCTTCTGAACTAAATATATATTATTAACCAAATGTTTTAGAAATTGAAGAATATTCGTTAGAACAGTTATAATAAGAAATTAAGCTGTTTGTGAAATGCCTGTCAATTTCTTATAATCATATCTGACAAAGCCAAAGGGTGAAACAGCTCAAATTGATTAGCGCTGAATAGGTGTGGCCTTCTTCGTTTCTATAAGGGTTGGGGAAAATGTTTGTTGCAATTTTTCGTGTATTTTCTTCCGCAGTTTACACACTTCGCATTATTCACTCTCACTTTTTTCCACATTCTTTTGTAAATACATTGGGAGTTGCAACATTTGATTTGTCGTAATTGTTAGTCGTGAACCATCAAATCAAAATAAAGCATTTGACGTGCGTTTTTTTAACTTTGTTAGCATCATCAAAAAATTATTAATAATCTAATGTCAACAGTGATTAAGTGTTGCTATAACATTTAACTTTTAGCTAAATTTAACGGCATATAAATAATTTATCTCCCAAGAACTTCATACAAAACTTCAAATATACGAAGTGTAGATATTTTTTTTTATAATAAAATGGACTGTGAATCATATTGTCGTTATATTGCTTCACATTATTATTGATATCCAACTATTAGAGAACATGCTAGGCAAATACTAGAAAGTTAGGTTAAGTTCCTGTTAAGTTTAGACACTTCTTAATATTTTTATTTTTTGTCGAAAATCAGAGCCTGCAACAAAGTTAATAGCATACAGCTTAACATGACTATAAACAGCCTTTTACAGCTGAGTGGAAATATTTCACAGGAGCCTCGTAACGACGAGTTCGTTAATTCAACAAGCACAAGTTATATGTTTTACTTTTTCTATGTCCACAAATAGAAAAGGTTTCAAAGGGACTACTTTAGGATTAAATTCAAAAATACAGAAATTAAACACCATTATCACTATAATTCATTTTTAATCTAAAATTTTGAAAAATTAGTAAACAATTATATAACTTTTATCACAAATTGTACCCCTTTAAAATTCCCTGTAAATCCTATTGTCTAAATGTCCCCGAAGATAGTGCATTTCTTTATGGATGAAGTACATAATATGGTCAACAAATAAAAAACTAGTATATTTTTTTTCAAGCCACCCATTTAGGAAAAAAATCATCAATATTTATATCTGTAGTTATTATATTTATTGTTATCTACAGAAAAGCACCTAAAGCCAATAACCCCGCGCCATGTTTTTACAACGTACTTGTACAGTGTAGTTACAACGGACGCACTTGTCTATATAAACATAAAGTGCAGAGCGTAGGGTTGCCAATTGTAATTTTGATTAAAAAAATGTATCCTCAATTTTTGAGAAAACTGATGATGATTTAGGAAAAACATGTTATAAGATTTTTTTGTTATTAATGGTGCATTCTACACGTTCCTTTAAGAAACGCACTATTTTCGAGGACATTCTGTATATTAGAACTGACAACAACATAGATTCATAGCTCAGAGGAAACAATTTTTTTGGTTTTTGTCTATTTTAATATTTCTATTTTCTGTTTTCAGTCCCCAAACTAACTTCAGGTATTACCGATAAAATTGGGATGAATTTTGTTAGTCGTACATTGGACGTCTACAACACAGCTTACGAATCAACAGAATTCCTACTTTCGCATCCAGATTTTCAATTTTTACTCCAATCGGGCCAAAAGTATGATTTGATCATAGTTGAGTACTTCATGAACGAAGCTTTGTTAGGAGTATCTACGTATTTCAATGCTCCTATAATTCTATTTTCTCCCCTTCCATCTTCATCTTTAATGAACGAAATATTCAGCAATCCGTCCCCATCAGCGTATATTCCAAATATTTTGACCGGACACACTGGCTTTATGAGTTTTGGAGAACGCTTGGACAACTTCTTCTGTAACATCTTCAATAAGCACTACAAATATTATTTTGCTTTGCCATATCAAGAAAAGTTATTAAAGAAATACATTAACAATAAGTTTACCATCGACGAAGTCATTGATAATTTAAGTGTGATACTTTTGAACTCACACCCCAGTATCACAGAACCTGTGCCTCATACTCCTAACATGATTGAAGTAGGAGGTATGCATATAGAACATACCAAACCCTTGCCTGATGATTTAGAAGAGTTTATACGCAATTCTAGTAAAGTAGTATACTTTGAACTGAATCATGAATTGACTAATGTTGACTTGGGTAAGGAAAAAATTGCCGATATTTTCAAAGGTTTTGAGAAGTTAAAAGACGTGAGCGTTATTTGGCGTATGTTAATTAAGGACGAAAAAGAAATTGGAGATATACCGAAAAATGTTAAGCTTTATGCGACGGTTTATCCTCAGCAAGATATCTTTGGTAAGTATATCAGTAAATAATTTAAAAAAATGTAATAATTTAAAAAAAAACCAGGTGTGACTGAGTTTTAATCAGGAAATGTGTCGACAATAACGGGCATCAATTCTATCAAAGAACATTTTGACAAAATAAAGGAAATAGAAAATATTTTAATAGAAGTTGGTTTGAAATGGTCAAATCTTTGGCAAGACCATGTTCTTCTTAAAATTTTTGATCAAATAAATATAGTTTTGTGCGATTTAATATTTAAAAATACCTTGCAGTAATTCTTAAAACTATTGAGTAGGTAACGATATTATAACACGCTTATCGGCAATATAGTCGATTTTCTCCTCAAAATAAGATAACTTATTAAGCCACGTTGCTATTTAAGATAACATGGTTTTTCCTCTCTTTATAGTTATTTCATATATATCTAAGGGAATTAACTGTAAATCGAAGATAAGGAAATGTAATATCCTTTCTGTCCATGTTCTGTTTCCTTGATCCTGATTTCTTCCCTCCTCAGTTGATAGGGGTTATCTTTACACCGGTCTCTAGCTTTTATGTTACTTGCAAGACTGTTGTATGCGCATTATTTTGGCAAAGCTAGATATATCCGCAATTAGTGAAGTTATAAAAAAAATATTTACAACAAGCTTAGGCAGTCTTACGATCCACATTTTAAAACAAGTTACAAATATATAAGATGTTCAGAAACGCTGTACCAAATCAAAGTTATAAATGAAATATATCTTTTATTGGATATATGAATTTTGCCACTTTCCAATATAGAATTTGCTAAGTCGCTTCCGAGTGTTTTGAAAGTTATGATCACTTTTATGTGTAAAAATATCTCGGAAAGTAATGAATTTACGTATAAGGAGTGCTTCACAAAGATGAATAGACGTAACAAATAAAATCGTCTGCGGAATTAAAATATAAGGGGGGTTCATTTACAAAAAATGATAAAATCGTAATTTTCTTTTTTAGCTCAACCTGTATTCGTCAATGATTTCTGTTACAGGTAGTTTGAAAACATATTGTTTAACTTGTTATGAAAAATAAATAATTAATTTTTTGTCATATAAAGACTATTTACTATATAGGATTTCGATATAAAAATGGTCACAACTCTTTAAATACTCTGTACATTTTTGTGCAGCTCCATGTTGTAAGAACGAAGATTATGAGGGATCTAAATATGAGAAAATATACTTATCTTACTAAAAAAATGTATATTTACTTTACCACGTAGTTATGAATCACCCTCTAGAGATCAACATATTTTGCTAATAAGGAGCATATCGTTTTGCCTACAATTTTTATAAACAGCTTTTTTTGATATTCTATATAATAATTATCTACCGTTGCCACACTAAAAATTCACTCTTGGCTTTTCGAACTTTCCTTATAATTCTTGAAGTTTACTGTTAAAGCTCTTAACGATCAAGATAACGAATCCTGCGTTTCCGGGAGTCCTAGCTCTTGGGAGGGTGGGACTAGACGTAACGCACACTGCAACGCCTGGTCTTTCATGCGATCGACGAATGATTGGATAGCTAAACATTCCACATTCCAGTTCATTCTCGGGGTCTGAAGGGTAAACACAATGTACTATCTTTGCAACGCCAGTTTCGAACTCCTGCAAGATCTCAACATGTTGTTCTAAAGCTGGGATTGGTAGACTTGTTGCAGCGGGCATGACGATATATTACTTCTAGTCGGTTCACTAATTGATCGAAGTCTTCAGTTCCGTCGGCCTAGAGAGTCTGCAGAGCTACGGTGAGGGATATTTTTTGAGGACCATCCGTTCACACCAACTGCTTCAGACTTTTGGATAAATAAATTTTACCATCAAAAGTGTATAGGTTAATTTTTATTATGATTTTCTCGGTGGTACTGAGTTCCTGTTGCCTAAGGACTGGCAGGAGACTCGCTTTTCATCCGAAGCTTGGTTTGGTTTTTGTCAAGTTTGTTTCTATTCATCTGAGAGATCCGCTCTCGTAGTTTCTGCAACTCTTGTTCAAATTTAATATCTGCTAATACATATCATCTTGTTGTGAGGACTGGGCATAAAAGCCTTTTAAGAGGGGTCTTTTACCGATTCGCCGACCAATACCTTGATTCTATGGTAGTCACATAGCCTTCCCACTTATGTTCATGCCAGTTGTATCCAAATCTAGCTCTCTAGTGAGCTCTGCCACTAATAATTCATAAATCTTTCAATTAGGCATTTTAAACTTTCCTCTTCATTCCGCACCTGACACCAATTTGTACCACTTGTGAAGGTTATATAAACTTGGCTTTTCAAACATTCAGGATAAATCTTCTTGAAGTTTATAAGATTATTCTGGAAACTGTCATAACTGTCAGTAGTCAGATTAGGTTATCCTGCTTGCCAAATTGTGACAATTGTTGAATAGAGCATACATTTTTTTTAAAGGACGTATCATATAACCCAGTATTCCCATTAAAATGAGAATAATTTTCAAACTGTCTCTTTAGGACAGAAAATAACATGAGGCTGTAAGTAAATTATTACTAATGATATTATTAGAGTAACTGTGATATAAAATACCTACGTTTGGTAGGTAAATGTATGGCTTTTATTTTAAAACATTGTATTTGGTGTGCTGAAATCTTTTCAGCTCATTTATTAATGCCATTAAAAAACGTCCCCTTTTTAGCCATCTTGATTGTTAAAGAATTTACTAGCGAAATACATACATTTTTAAAACTCTGAAGATAAATATTTTGTGCAGAAAATTGGTACTTTTATTTTAATATTCTAGTATTAGGTTACAGGTATTTCATGATAAATTATAATGTTGCTTATACAAATAAACCCATAAGCACTACTGTGAGAAATATCAAGGGAAAATTTAAAATATTACAATTGAGACATTAGTCAAAAACAGTCTGAAGTAAATGATTTCTCTCCATTCGGAAATCGTCAATAAAAATTGCTGACTATCATACACCACCATGTAAAAAAGAAAAATATATTAAGCAACATCGCAGTTATTGATGTAACCCTTAATAATATTTAAATGTTAATTCAAGGTTCTCGAACTTATTAACTTTCGTTCTTAGAAAATTTAAAAAAAATTTGGTTGTACCAAAGCATTTTATTTGTATTTCTCTACTTCCTTAATAAATGATCCTAGTCAATTTCTATGCCGCCAGTACCTCCTGAATTTAATTTATTTATTTATACCTTTTTAGCCCAAGACAAGGTTGTGACTTTTATAACAGACGGAAATTTACTAAGAATAACGGAAGCCGTATATTATGGAAAACCAATTATTGGTGTTCCCCTTATTGAAGACCAAAAATCAAATGTTGCTAGAGCTGTTCAAGACTCTTATGGTATCGAATTGCCATTTACTGAGCTATCGGGCAATAGCCTGTACAATGCTATTCAAAGAATTTTGCAGAATAAAGAGTAAGTCATTGTTTATATGTTAATTAATACTTATTTCAATATCTATCTATATATATCTATATATATATATATATATATAAAAGCGAATTATTTATTGTAACTCTATTCAATGGTTTATAATTATAATATTATTAATTTATTGGTACAGAAAAATTTTTTTTTCCTTCTGGATCATTATGTTATGGGTTTATAATATTCATATGAAACAAACCTTATAAAATTGTAACATTTTTTTATAAATTTTATTTTTTATATAATATTATTATAAACTTAATTTAGTTTGTAGTTCCCTGACGATGAAGATGAAAATAAAATTTTCGATATATATATACATATATCGAAAATTATATATACAATGTGTCCACGGATAGAGTTTGGAAGAGGAAAAACTTTTTTTGTAGATTTAGAAGAAAAAGGTATTCTTTATAAAAACGTCTGCTTACGTCGAAACTACAATTTCGAATATCACATTTACGATTACTATACAGGGTACATCAAAAATAACAATTTTAATGATTTTGATTTCCGTTTTTTTTTTTAATTTTATGAAAATATTTTCAAAACCGTGATTTATTACACCAATTGTGCAAAAAAGTCTAATATAAACATTTTTCTCAAAGTGGTTAATAACTTAATAATTTTAATATTTATGATTGAATAAAATGAATAAATTATGACAATGTAATAATAAAAATACAAATAAGAAATAGTTTTCTTACAACAAAATCATTATTCGGCCAGATATAAAATCATATTCTAAGTAGAAAAGCAACAACAGTTGTTTATTTTTACGTAAAATTAGTTTTAAACGAAATCCAAAAAACTAAAAATGTTATTTCTGGCTAACCCTGTATAGTAACCACAAATCTAATATTCAAAATTGTAGTTTCGACACAAGCAGACGTTTTTATAAAGAATGACTTTTTTTTCTAAATCTACAAATAGTTTTTCCTCTCCCAAACTCTATCGGTGGACACATTGTGTATATATATATATATATATATATATATAATTTGTATTTCATTTTATTTTATATTTTAGATTTTCTTATAACATACAAAAGAAGTCGAAGTTACTGAAAGATCAACTAGTTTCGCCATTAGACACCGCAGTTTATTGGGTAGAATATGTCATTAAACACGGAGGAGCATCACACCTCCAATCATCTGGAATGCGTCTAGCGGTCTATAAAAGGCATTTGGTTGATATTATTATTGTCCTTACCATAATCGATATTGTACTATTTTTGATTTTCTATTGGATTTTCAAACATATTATTCATATTGCAAGAAGAAAATTCAAGGAGAGGAAAAGCAAAAAGTATGTTCAGTTAGAAAAAGACCTCGAAACGAAATAACTCGAGATTATTTAAATTCTGGAGGGTGTCTCTCACATTCATATATTAGATTAACTAAATCGTATAAACATTCGTTGATAAAATTATAATACACAATTTATTATAAAAAGTATTAACATTTTTATAAATTTTAACAATTATATTATTTTAATACAAAATTAAGTTGACTGTGAATTGAATGTAAAGGGAAATACATTGGAATATGCATTTTTTTAAACAACTTTTGCACACTTTCAAAATTTTATTTGAAAAAGTATATATCCCAATGTATCTCTCTTTAAACAAGAATTGTTTGTTTAGGGCACCCTTACAACTCTTACTATTTAGGTTGATTCTACAAATAATATGTGATATGATTAAATTCTATTTTAAATAAGAAGCAATTATAACATACCCTTAATCTTGTTCCTGCTAAATTTTTAGATTTTAATAATTTTTTGAATGCCTTAAAAATTATAGTAAAAAATAAAACATTACACTTATATTGTTGCCTTATTAAGTGTTAAGAAGCCATTCATTACAAGAACTAATTGTCTCAAAAATTAAGAGACGACCAGTAAAAATTCGTTAAAATTTTTGATTCAACAAACGGCGAATATCGGTTAGAATGCGACAGTCGTACATAGGGTGCAACCTGAGGCTCTCAACGATAACTAAGGATCGCTCTATCTATCCACTGTAAGCTTGTTTGTATATTTGTTTAGAGTTATAAAACCTGATCTTCAGCCAAAGGAACTTTTAATCCAAATGCGTCTGGCTTTTCTTTAAAAAAATGGTATAGTGATCAGACCATTCTCAGAATGAAATAAAAAAAACGTATAATTTTGTGAACTACTTCATCAAAACGCTTAAGCTGTAAAAAGAAATGAATATTTTAATACTATGTTCAACAAAGAAGGATGTCTGGTTCAAAAACCTCTGACAAAATTGGAGTAGGGTATTATGAACCAACAAACAGAGGAAAAACTATTTCAGGCAAAAATTATGTTTGAATGGCCTTCAAACTTCTAAGCTCTAAAATGGCTTGTGAAATGTACAAACAACTTATGTTTACTTAGAGCTCCCTGTTAAGCTTTAGTCCTCTGATTAAATTGTTCAGTCTTGATAATGAATCTTTTACCTCTCTGTCTTTGTTTTTTTAAGTTGATAAAACAGCACACCGCTGTGTCTTCACACTCGTAAAGTATCTACGTGTTCCGCAGTTTCCTCTTTTTCCTGAATAATCGTATAAAGGTCCCCTGTCACACCAATCTTATTCATACCTTTCTTAGCCTAGATTATGCTCTTTCTCAGCGTTTTACTACTTTAACTTAATAGATATATAACTACGAAAACAGTACTCTCTTTTATGTTTTAGATCTTCTCTTGATCTCCTTGCTAGGATAAAGTCAGATAACCTTGAACCTTCCCGAATAGTTTTCTCAACTGATGGCTGGGGTTACTCTAAATTTTAAGAGGTTCGACCTCCACTGATATGATACAATTGGATCATCCTGCTATCTGAAGTCTCCCTTAACTTCCAACCAGTATACCTGCGTATAACGAACGTAATGGCTTCAAAAGTTGAAACTTCACCTCTGTTTAAAATTTCAAGCCTTGTAGATATCAGATACTCTATTATTTGTGTTTATTGGTGTAATCCCACACTAAACAAGAAAGTTACATTTTAGTTGAGTTGATTCAAACATATCCAAGTTATTAAGAACTCAAATCGCAAACAAAACCAATTCAACCAGTATAGATATAAACGCTTATAGGACAATTAACCCCGACTAAAACCGCCCAACAATAAGCCTCGCGACATTTACCCCCTCGTGAAAAATACTCTCGATACAAAAATCCCCCGCACACATTTCTCACGTATATTTAACTCCGGATACTTTTTCCCTTTTTCTACTGATATTGATATATTTTTGACCAGGGGATGATAATTGTTGCCGATATAAATGGTTAACAGTCACGGATAAATGAAAACGAAGGCGTTCATCGACAGTTATAGAGAATATTGTTTCCAGAATTGGGCCTTGTCATTTTAGAGTGAATAATCGACGTTTCCTGTCTATTACAAACTGGTTCTTCAGGAGACAATCTCGATAAATCAAATGTTAACCAACCCACAGGAGAAACTTGTCTGACTGGAGACGCCTACACATATATTAGTTGACAGCCCGGGTCTCCTACTTTTGACTTCCTCTTTTGTAACTGTAGTAAAAGCCTAGAATTCATCCACCAATCCCGATCCCTTCCGACCAGTTTTCATTTCGTCGTCTTATACCTCAGATTTTCCTACTCGTTGGGCGGAGAGTAAGAGCTTACCTGTTGTTTACTTATTTATATTTCGGTGTAACAGCCTGCGCTTTTCTCCCTCTAACCTGTTTTCTTCTATATACTCTTCATTTTGTGGTATTCTCTTCTGGTGTGTATTCATCATTTGTTGGTCTTCCTGTTTCTTGTAGTTCTGATATAGTCCCTTACTGATCCATACGCAGTTCCATGTCCTTGTATATATCCACCTCTAGTTGTTTCCTTGGTCTGGCATGTTTTTGGTAATCCTCTCTCGTGTAGTCCGTCAGTTATTGGTCGCGATGATTTCTTAGTTCTTTTAACAGTCTCCTGGCACTCTCATTCATTATATCTAGTATAAGCGTGACTTCTAGTTCCTTGTATATTTTGTATATTTTGTATTCCTTACAACCAGGGTGCGCAGGCAGCAAGTCTTAGAGAGATGTTCTGTTGTCAGTGTAGTTTCATCCTGTGGATCTTCGTCTTGTGTTCCGTCACGATCGCTATTATTACTAATCGGATTAACAGTATTTTTATCTACAGGCGCTTGTTTTTCTCTCTCTTCTTCAGTTTCTACTTCATATGACAACTGCCTAATCATCCGAGCTATTGCTTGATTCACTTTGTCTATTGTCTATTTGTTCCTTAAAAGTCTATCTCTGGTGAAGTGTTACACCTAGGTACTTAGCTCCTTCGGACCATCCGATGTTCGTGCGCCTATTTCCACTTAGTGTTCGGGGCTTTGCTTTCTTTTCTTGAAAAATACTGCTTGATTTGAATGAAAACAGCATTGGAGATGAAAAGTTTGTATTTGTTTACCCTCAAGGTAATCCAAGTTATCAATCCAGTATTATGGCTGTTTTTTTTTAGTTCTGGATCATGCTGATATCAAGAGACGAGAACATTTATACATTCAAACAAAAAACTCAGTAAATTCGTTTTTGTGGTGGACAAACAGCTAAAATATATAGATAGACCAAAATAATTTTTAGAAACAATGTTATGTATTGTTTACTGCAGTAGGTAGACTGATTTAATATATTTTTTATCTGAATATATAAATGTACAAATCTCTTAATATCAGCATCTTCCAGAATTAAAAAAGGACGTAACCCTGGAGTGATAACTTGGATTGCCCTAAGGTTGGCCTAATTAAGGTCGAAACGTCGGCAAATACAAACTTTTCATCTCCAACGTTGTTTTCATTGACCTAAATCCAACCTAAATAACTATCAAGTAATTACTGAGGTCACAAACCAAAAGCAAATTATATTTAAGTCTCGCATTTTTTGTGTCTACTACAAGGGCTAATGTATTATGTGTAAGTTCTTGTGGGAGATTTTCGATTTTAGAAATGGAAATAACCTAATGGATAAAGGAATGGAATTAATGAATGGTCTCTTATAAGAGTTAGGAATCCCCAAATTGAGAAATAGTATTCAAAATAACGGTTAAGTTTAACTTGATTGATACTTTTAACTGTAAACTATATCCGAAACATTCTGTATATTTGTGTAATTGGTATTGGCTATAGAGGAGCTGGTGGTGGTAGAATTAGGGGGTTATAGAGAAGAATATAAAATTTAATATAAGATGTCGGATGGGATAACTTGATAAAAAAAAAGGTATTGGTTAGCAAAAAAATAAATAAAAGTAATTATCAACAAAATGAAATTGAAATTTTGAAGATTTACCACTCATTATCAGTCCTTTTTAGCATCTCTAATACAGTGTGTATAATTGCTCCTTACGATAATCCATATATTATTAAAATTAATAATAACTCAATTACTAAGCACAGGCTACAATATCAAACAGCTTTGAGTAAAGGCGTATTGGTCTGGAATTTAATGAAAAAGTAGATAGATATCTTTGCCAAAACAGTCACTTACACAGGACAGTTACTCCTAAATGGTTTACAAGATAACAATCTATGCGATTCTTGTAAAACAGTTGGTAATTTAGATCATATATATAAAATCTACTATCTTAAAACTGTAGGCAGGAAAGTAGTAGGTACTTACTTTCACATCATTTTCCGTTTAGATTAGAAACATAGCTTAGAATTGAAAACATTAGTTGATGCCTGATATTAACTCGGAATACGAGAGCCAAAAAAAAATTACAAGAAACTTTTACAAGAGAAGCCTTGAAACAAAGCGTTAGGTAGTTAGGACAAATACCGATAAAGCACAGAAAATTTAGTAACAGGCTACAAAAAATTTGATAGAAATTTTTTCATATTTTTAATGTAAAAAATAACTTGAATTAATTGTTTTAACCCTTACTTTGTGGAAACTATCCATAATAAATATGAAAAGATAAATTGTACTTATCTGAATTTCCAGCGTATTACAAGGCTTTTTTTAAATTATTTGTCTGACTGCAGTTTCATCACTCACTGTGACATTTTCAAAGACAGTCACAGTGAGTGACGAAACTGCAGTCAGACAAATAATTTAAAAAAAGCCTTGTAATATGATGGAAATTCAGATAAGTACAATTTATCTTTTCATATTTTTTGTAAAAAATAACGTTACCGGTATCTAGAGATATTTCAGGGTAATATTTGAAATTAATTGACCATCTAGTAAATAAAAATATTTTTTGGATAAGGGTAAAGGAACATGTCGGAAAATGTTAGTAGAATAAATACGTTCAATTGACGTTAAATATGAGGTTAATAAAAATTCGGTCGTCCAATATAAAATATCAAAGTACAAAAAAAATGGATGGAAGAGTTTCTTTGATTTATTCATGTTAATATCATTTACGTCATTAAAACTTAAACTATTCAACGGTGGGTAGTTTTAAAAAAATGTTAAATCACGTTTAACTTATAAAAGATTAGAGCAAGAAAATGAAGAAACAAGACGAAAAGTATAAATATAACAAAGATACCCATACTAAAACCAAATTCAAGGGGGCGTCACAAACAAATATATGATCGGCACGTAATTTAGAGGTTCTCTGGTTCCTCTTGGTCATGCGATAACCATAGTGAGAATTTGTAACAAGTAGTAGTTAAATTTATTTTATGCAATTCTAAAATTATGTTTACACTATATCAAAATATAGCTTAGTGACCTTGCATAGTACCTATGTCGATATTTGAAAGCCACGTCCACAGCGTGTGGATTTGTTTACTTGAAAGACATCTCGCATTTGATTTTAGTATACAGGAAGACGAGTACATTTCGAATAGAGGAAATAATGGACGGGCAATAGAAAGAAAGTAAAATATACAAGAGGTTGACGATGAAAAAAATCAAAAATACAAATTTTAGAAACAGTATTAAACTCCATACATGATGTACCACGTTCAACGAAACGAAGATTAGTAGAGAAATAACCAAACATATTGAAAAAATCCTTTAGCATAAGCATGTAAGTTAATGGTAGCTGTAATTTAAAATTTGTTAGACCTATTCAGGGTCTCATAAATAAATCAGCAATATAATGTTCTGTATTTTATAACGATATATACCTTTATTGTATTGTAATCTTAAACTACACGGAAAAAAATGTTGGTTTATTTAGAATAGCGAAAACATACATTAATTTAGAACGACAGATCTACAAAACCGATGGTCGTCAAACATACATAGTAAATTAATAGTAGAACATATAGTGAACCATATTTTTTAATTGCTATAGAAATGAAAGAAAATATATATTATTTTTAATGTCAAAGGAGCAATTAGCTGCACTTAGATAATGCTCTAGCACATTTTTCTTGTAAAGACAAAGAAAGCACAGAAAAATCACAATTATAAATGCTAATGCTCCAACTGAAAAAAAGAAAGATCATATGAAGGTATCTATTCTATGTGGTTCTAGAAGGGAACATCATATAACAAGTGGTCGTAGTAAACACAACAAGAATAATGAGAATGGGCAACGATTGATAGAGTGACTTATAGAACATAATATGAAAATCATGAGCACATGCTTTGAACATAAAGATATTTACAAAGGAACTTGAGTCTCTCCAGATGGCAATACAGTAAATCAAATCGATTACGTTCTGGTATAAAAGAAATATGCCAAGAGTGTTAAAAAATTGCACATTATATAAAGGAGCCTATATCAATGCTGACTATTTTTTAGTAGTTTTAGAAAATACAATATAGAGCTTCTACAAAATGAGAAAACCAGAACAACTTTCAAAACATTAATACACGAGAAAATGGAGAATCAAAGAATATCTGAGGATAAAGATAAGAGTGGACTCAACTTGAATCGGTAATTCAAGAGTGGCTACCCACATATTACCAGCGGACAAAAAAAAAGAAAACAAATTGACTAGTACGATGATGAATATAAAAGAACGGCAAAAGAGTGTAATAAAGCTAGAATCAAAATGATGCAAAATAGAAATACTTTAAACGAGCAAAGATATTCACAAAGAAAAAAGATATGTAGATACAAGAACAGATTATATTTGGAAAACAAAATGAAGAGCATAGTGAACAGTTTGTTAATAAAGAGGTTAAGAAGTCAAACTAGCTAAACGGAATTGTGTGTAACCACGAAGATTTTATAAGGGTGAAAATTGTCAGCTAATAGTAGATAAACCCGGTAAATTAAGAAGATAGTCAGAATATTTTAAAAGGGTTCTAAATAACGAGAATCAAAGGGTTTCCGCTCAATAATATCGATATGAACAAAAAGAAGAAACATATGTTTATGACGATTGGGCAATAAGGAACACTGAAATTGCAGTTTAAATAATGCTTTGAAAAATAACAAATCATCAAGAGAAATTGGTATAATGGCAGAAATGTTGAAATAAAAAGGAGATACTCTACAATGTAGGTTAATAGACATAGTTAGAAACAAGTTATATTCCATATAGGCATAAAAATCGGGATAACACGGAATGTAAAACTAGAGAGGTATAGCGTTGCAGGATACATTGTTTTGAGAAAAAATTAAGGACAAAGTTGAAAACATACTGAGGATCAAATTATCTTCATGAAACAAATAATTGCCAGCTCCTATGAGCAAAATCTAACCTCGAAAATGATTTTTATAGACCTCATATAATCATATAACTTCCTATATAGACACAAACTCTTCGAGACTGTAGAATATTTTGAATTTTCGAAGAAAATAACCAACTTGACAAAACTTGTATTGAGTAACACAAACTACAAAGTCAGAAAAGGGTATTACAAGAAGAAAATTTTGAAGTTAATCGAGTTTTAAGTCAAGGTGATCCACTATCACCCACCCTTTTTCATATAGTACTTGAAAAAGAGTTAATGTAGAGTAAATTTGAAATAGTGAATAGTTTTGACTACTTCGGAGTACCCTTCATAAATATCAATGATGAAAAGGCTTTGATCAAGCTATAACCAAGCTATGAAGCTCGAAAAAGGTGTCCTTAAATACAAAAAATATATCGAACGGTTATTAAACCTATAGTACTATATTGGCGAAAAAGACACTAAGAAAGATATATGGAGGTATAAAGGATGAAGACATATGGAGACGGCGAACAAACACAAAAGTTATGGAAATATATTGAAAGAATATAATAACTAATGTGGCAAAAATTCAAATATTACGCTGGATGGGACGTACAACCAGACTACCCATAGGAAGACTACCAAAAGTAGTACTAGAAAGTGAAACAGGCATAAAAGAAAGGCAGACCAAAGAGGAAATGGAATCAGTAAAGCAGGATCTAGTGGAACTACATATTCAGGACTGGAAAGATCTAGATCGAGGTAGAAAGGAATGGAAAATTACAACCGAAGCATTGAGCCATTAGAGCTTATACAGCTGAATTATATATAAGGAAAATGATTAATACTTAAGCAATGAGTCGTAATTGTCCGATTCCACACTAGAGTCAGCCTCTCTGAGCGTGGCGCACCCAGTATAAGGGAACAAAAAAGACAAATTGAATGAATAAAATTAATAAGAAATATTATGAAAATAAAAAAAAATAATGCTTTGTTAAAAATTTTGATAAAATTAGAAATAAAGATATAAAAGTAAAAGACGGAATGCATAATGAAATATAAATTTGCCGTTTACATTTCTTTTATTCTAATAAGCATTTTTTATTTTTTCCACAATTTCGTAATATCCCTTGTATTTTGGTTTTTTAGAGAATTTTTATGAGGTGTGAGAGGGGCAGGTTCCTTGTGTTCGAAATACAACAGAAATAAACTAGTAAATGCTCATATAAAAATGAATTGATTCCGAATGTTTTCGTTGTAATTTTGAAACAAGCAGGGTTCTCAGATTTCTCGTTCCTTTTACGGAAAAAGAAGACAATTAGTAATTTCTTGCAGATTCAGCCAATGAAATTTGAAGTTTTACTATAAATAATGAATTACTTTCTTGCCCCGAAAAAGCAGCTTGAACTCTGGTAACTCCGATTGACACCGTCCATAGATCTTTATTTGTAGAATAACTAATTTATTTACTACTTATTAAATTCCTGTCGGTTAATAAATTTACAGTTTACAATACACTATTCACATAATTGTAACAATAATAACAATATCAAAAAATAATTATATGTATTTTTTGCTGGGAGTGGGGGCACCGTGAGTCCCCTCAAGTTACGCTCTTGGAAGGATCACAAGCGGAAAAGAGACAAACTCTGCCTGAATAGGCGTAGAATAGAAATAGAAAATGAGTTCAATTGCCACGGTAGGTGTTGAAGTTATTTTATAACACTTTTTTCTTCCGTTTAGTAGAAAATGGATAAATTATATATACTTTTCAAATGAGGTGCTACATAACCCTTGGTTGTGTTTAAAAAAATCGTAGAATACGCCACTTACATGTACACCATAAGATTACTCTTTAAAAATTAAAATTAACGTGTTTTAGTATTTTTTTCAAAAGTTGGCTAATTTTTAAATAATGACTTATTCCATACATTTGCATCATGCTATACATCGATTTCATTAAATTCAGATTTATTTACATTTGCCTTTAACTCTTGTTTCATTTCATATATTTTCTTAATAATTCATAATTGTCTTTCTTTTTTTCATTACTTTACTCAAATTTATTACGAAAAAAAAAATAGAATTTGAATGGGGTGGATAAGAAATATTTCGAAGTTGGCAATGGCGAAAAATAGAAATATTGAATGTAGAAGATGCCTAATGATGCAATATACGTTAAGAAATTTAGTAATAACTATTTATTGAAGAAACTAAAGTAGAATAGAATATGAACACTGCAGAAAATAAAAAATCCAGAAGGGTTTTTGTTCTTTTTTTCATCAATGGTAAAGGAACTTAAAGTCAGGAAAAGTTATACGAACAATTATTTCCTTTCAATATTTATATAGATTTATTTTACCAATACCTTTATGTAAAATAGGGAGATATAGAATTTTTTCAGAATAAAATATTGGCGAATCTGCAACAGTTTCTCGAACAGATAACATTGTTTTATTTGTGTTTCATTTGAATAATTTTGTTTCAAGGATAACGATTGTTTATCTCACATTCGATTATCTGGCCTCCGCCACTGTTAAACCTACCTTGCCTTATCTCGTGGTGATTCTCAACAGGTCTATAGCGAATGCATTTCATATCGCTATGACTCAGTTCAGTTCGGTTCCACGTTAGCTGTCTCGTTAAATTTATGTCGTCCGGAATGAACGTCGCTCACGCATTGTTGTGCTAGCAACAGTTGATCACGACCCTGTTTCATCATTACAATATAAATAATAACGATGACCCCCCAATCAACCCCCGTGCTCCACTATACGAAACAACCCCTTCTTGCTCAGAATAGATACGTAACGGTTTTGACTTCGGGAAACCGTAGAAAATTGAAGAAGACCAAAGGTGACAAGAAAATTAAGTGTGTGATAGTTGGTGATCAGGCTGTCGGTAAAACTTCATTGGCTGTTTCTTATAGCAACGACAGTTTTCCTAGTGAATATGTACCGACTGCTTACGATAATTATAACGGTAAGTAGACTCTACCATCCTCAGTTTTGGACTTTTTCTTCTAGTTATACTAAAGTGGAGTTATTCATTCTATTTTCTTGTACATCGCAAACTGGAATGATCTCGCAATATACCAAAATTCTTCATATGGAGAGACATTCTTTTGAAAGAAAATGTTCTGTACCTATCTATTTCAAAATATTATTAGAACATTAAAATTCCAATGCTAACAGGTGTTCTAGGAAATATATATACATATTGAGTCAGTCATGAATATTAAACAAATTTTAGTTCAGTACTAAAAAAACTTAGAAATTAATCGTGATTTTCACCAAATAAACTAGAACGAGAATCAATATAAAACTAAAATAAATAGAAATGAATCTGAAAAATAAAGAACAATTTCGAATAAGCATCTTTTAAAAATATTTTGAGCGTGATTGTTGTAATTGTTGTTTTTCGATTATTTTGATTTGAATTATTTTTTAAAGTTGTTAAGTTTACATATTTGATATTTGACATATAATATAACAAAATTCCAATATTCCTTTAGAATAAATATCCTATCTGCCCTTTTTGTCTTAATAATTCTTTTTTAAATCAAATAGTTTTTAAGTAAAAAGAACGACGACAAATTCTTAGAATTTAACAATACATCAATCATTTAATGTTTATTTAAATTAATTATGTTTTACGTTATGAAATATTATCATACATAAAATAAGAAACAAAGCCGAAATTTGATAGTGCGCCTTAATACCTTAATATAAAAAGTTAGAAAGCTAATATTTTTTTAAATTTGATATTTGTCGTTATGTTGGGATATAATTTTAATAAAATATTTTTTACTATGTATTTCGTCGTTTAGAATTTACTTTAAATTCTTCTTTAGGGCTACAATAAAAATATAATATAATCATTTATAGATTAGGTACATTTTCTTTTTTATTTAAAATATTCTTGTTTGCAAAGTTTTCCAAAACTCGACATTGTCCTTTTGTCACAAAACAAAATATTTTTTTTTTATCTTTTAATAAGACGATTTTATATTTATAAGTTTATAGACTAATAATTATATATATATATTCCACAATAACCCATCGTCCCCAAATATCGTGTGTAATAGAAATTGATCTTAATTATGTTACAAATATCATAAAAAAAATTAAACAATATTGACCTTAACTTAGATCCTTGCGGCGCTCTTGATGGGGCTAGTTATTCAACAGACTTGAAGTCATACATACTTGTTTCACATTTATCAGATATCAGGTTAAGAAGAGGTAAAGTTTATTAATCAGAATTCCATGATCAAGTCTCAAATGCATTTGAACAATATGTACGTATCTTATTG
This sequence comes from Hermaeophaga mercurialis, assembly GCA_951812935.1. NCBI lineage: Eukaryota > Metazoa > Arthropoda > Insecta > Coleoptera > Chrysomelidae > Hermaeophaga > Hermaeophaga mercurialis. The sequence goes on from OX638363.1 coordinate 33,991,150, forward strand.
GAGAAAGTAAAGATGGGTTGGTTGAATAAAAAAATACTTTGAATGGTTTTCTAACAAAAGTGTTTGTAAAGCTGTCAAGAAATTTAACTAACGTTTGCCAGATCACTTGTTTTACTTGAAAAATAGAATTATAATAATAACGTTTTTTTTTAGTTTTATATATTATTATCATAAACGACCTTAATTCATGTTTATTATTCATTATTGCTTGGAACAATATTCAAACTATTAAGGAACATTTTAACGGTAAATTCTTGGAATCAACCAGCTGGTTTGTTAATTTTTCTCTCGGGTGGTCTATAATTCTCTAGAATTTAATCAAACGAAAATACACCGTTTTTTATAAACTTTTAACGATTTATTTTGTAGGTAAACACCTGGTGTTTATTTTTGAGATTAATAAAGCAAAAAAAAAATCGCTTGATTATGCTTAACTTAACTGTTAATTCAGAATCTAATTTATGACAAACGCAATATTTTATATCTTAGATAATTGGAATTAGTTAATAAAGTTAAAAAAACTTCTTTCGTGACACAACTAAAAATCAAAATATGTTTATAAAAAAAATATTGAATACTTTTGAGGGCTAAATCAGAAAGGAAAAATAAAACTAAATCATAAAAATGTATTGTTTACTGTTTCCTTGTATTGCGATGGGATAATTTTTCATTTTCTTTTAAAACACTGATTATAATTTTGCTATATATTAAATATATAATGGAAATTATTGTTTATGTAGATAATAAAGATAGTAAATCATTAATGTTTATAGAATTTATATTACAAATGAATGGAAATCTTATATTTTATTACGTAACACATATTGTTCTTATATCAAAGCTAAATGCAAAGTAAAATTTTAAGTCACAGAATTAATTAAACCCTCGAAATGTCAAATGTAGCATATTCGTCTAAGAAAATAGATTTCTCATGTAAATACCGTTTACGTGAGAATAGCTTTTCTAGAAAGAACTATAATATTTGAAAATCATACCTGTCTAATTTTTCTATTAGGCTATAATCAATTGTGTAGAATACTCCCCTAAAATCATAAAATTTTACCTGTGGAAATACGTCTACCATGGAGTTTAGAAAATATAGATAGTTTTATATTGGTCCATAAATTTTAAATAAGAATAATCAAAATATGTGCGTACATAATAAAGAAGAGGTTAAGAAGAGTAAACAATTATAACTAAAATAGGTGGAAACACAAATTATTTAGACTAAACGACCCATAAAGTTGAAAGTAACGAGTTTCTTTTTTTTTTTTTTTTTATTACTCCAGTTTTAATTACAATCTATCCAAAGGAGGATATTAAGTAATTCATTTGACTTTTACAGACATGCAGGAGTACCTTTCAATGAAGATACCCCTTAAGTAACGAGTTAAGAAAAATATTTTTTATAAATTTATCAACGTTTAGCTATATTCTTTAAATATTTTTTAAATCCTCTAAGTCTAGTAATGAAAAAAATATTATGTATTAAGAAAATTTTACAAACACTCCATTGTGGGGAATTATTGTTTCGTCATTATTTTTCTAGAAAACATAACATTTATATGGTTGACGTAGTTCAATAACTACGTTTTCAAACATTGCAATAATCATGTGATATTTTTTTAATATCTTAATGTTATGATATGAGATTAAGATATTAGGATAGCTACCTACTTATGAGTGCCACACATTTTATAACAAAATATTCGTGTATCAGTAAGATTCATCTACAGGATAGCTTATTTAATTTGTTGTAAAATTTATAATAATATACATTTTAAACTTCTATTTATTTAAATTGCAACTTCAAAAATTTATCAATAAATTCTATAATTCTACTACTACCGTCGATACTCACAAATCCTCAGTACAAATAATAGAACTGTTTTTTTTTTGTTTCGGTTACTTCTTGTATCTATGGATTTGATCTTATCTCAAAGCTGGTCAGAATTTGGATGGGGCGGACGAGAAAGGATACATACAGTGCGATTATCTATTTTATTTTAAGCTGACTTATCATAAGGATTATATTTTAAGAATAACAAAAGAATTGTGGCTTGCCATTATAAGAAAAGTAATAATTGCAATATACCAAAAATGAAAATTGTCTAAGTAGTTGTTAATAAGCATCAATTAACAATTGAGAATTTATCATCTATTTGACATTTTTCGCGGTCTGTGACCAAATATTTTGTAAAATATATTAAGTCACAAAATACAACGAAGCCTATTTTCAAAAGCATTGTTGCATGCTATTCTTCATACTATGTACTAGATATTTCTAAAATATTGTTAAATTTAAATTTTTAAACAAAAACCTATACTTGTAGTAGTGTACTTATTTATCAACTTTTATACAGTACGAGTAAATTTTGAATAATAAAACAATACAGTGGCGTGCCAATATTTCATCGAAAAGCAATAATTATTTTTAACTAAAAACACAATAGACATTTTAAAACCAATATTTAAAAAAATATATAAGCAATATGTCATCTCGTAGATGCTATTCTTATTTGAAAAAATTTCGAGTACCTTTAAAGAATCCATAACTGGTTCGTCTTTGAGTCTAAGGAAGGACTAAACATCATAGTTCAAACTTTAGTTAATTTTTTTGTTAAAAATTGTTGTAATTTGTCATTAATAAACTTTCAATAAAAAATGCAAATATTGTTTTGTGTACAAGAAATAAATAATCTAAGAGCTAAGTTATCTATATAACAATAAAATAATTTTTTATACATGCTCTTTCAGTACTTCGATAAGTTTAAATTTAAATTCTAAAATGTAACTTCTATGATGATCTCTTCAGAAAATTAAGGGTGTTCTCTTTTCACTAATTCTCAAAGTGGTTGCCATGGAAAAGTCAATCATATTTCATAATTTTGGCAATAATGAAATTTGTTGCTCTTACTTAATTAATTATCCGTTGATATAAAAATTTTGATAATGTTCTCAATAAAAATCTGCCATAACACAATCATTATGCTAAATACCTCGCTTGATAATATTATCAGTTAGTAATATATCTATAGTTATTATATTATAATCATAATTTAAATCTAATGATTCTCGACTAAAGTTCATTACCGGTTCCTAACATTCTAGAAGATTTTAAGCTAACAACTTTAATTCATTGTCAATACTTTCTCAGATTAAAGCTAATAGAATAGTAGATTCTGCAACAAGGTTAGAATATTCAATCCTTTATGACCAGAAATTTACTCGATTTTTCACTCATTCTTTTATTTAAATTAGAATTTAACCTGAAAAAACCTCTAAATCCATACAAATACTACAAATTTAAAATCTGTTTAAGCACACATCCATAACCTTTCCTTAATTACAATAAAACAGCAAAAATTAAATCATTAAATATAAAGTTTGTCATGTGAGGTTAAAAATTACAATAAAAAATTACAAAGTGAATTTTAACTAAAAAAATTAATCAATTTAAACATTTAATAATTTAAAAGTTGATATGTATGATTAAAATAAAAATAACAACAGTGGGTCAACCTTGTTAGTGCCCGCGTTTTAAAATATTAAATGTTTAAATTGGTTGTTAAGTTTACCACAGATTTGTGTCAAAAAAATTTTTACTTAATTTTCAGTTTGTAAATTTTAACTTCACATGTCAAACTTTATATTTTTTTTGCTGTTTTGTTGTAATTTAGGTAAGTTTATGGATGTTTGCTTAAACAGATTTTAATTTTGTGACTTTTGTGACTGTTAGACCTGATGATGACTGACTACAGTTGAAAATAGTCGTCCTTTTTATAAATTAAAGTATTTGTGGTAAAGATTTCGGGTTTTTTTCCTGGTTAATCCTCCATACCACATTTGAGCCCAATGAAGAACCTTCTCTGTTTAGAACAATTACCGAATATTTATTCCATCACTTGTTATGGAATGAAAATAAATGCAAAACACATAAGAGGCCAGTGTTTCAGAATAAATATTCTATCTCAAGAGTGAGAATTTTTATATTCTATTATTAAAAATGATTTCGGAATTAATACATTCACTAATGGTCGTGGAGAAATTTTTTTTCATATTGCAATTTCTTTGCACTTTGTTTACATTAAGCACAAACAAAATCCGCATTTCCCTTACAAAATAGTTGCCGCCCATACTTTTTTAGATGAAATAAAGTAATTCCATCTGCAACTTCCTACCTGTGCGGTTATTTCTAAGGGAAAGATATTAAAGATAGGTAGGTACTAGAATGAGAAAGTGAACACCTGGACATGAGAATACTTAGTCTTCCCACATTTAACTGGAAAAAGGGCCTAGGTTGATTTCAAAATTTTTTCTTATTTTCGCGTTTGTACATGTTACAAGAGATAAAAATGACACATTTAATCCTGCGAGTAAAGGGATAAAGTTACTTTAGTTCGGTGTCATAAAATTAAAAAGAATATCTTATTTTCTTATATTTTAAATATTAATTTTGGTAAACAAAAAGCCCCGATGGCAAACTGATTAATCACTGTAATACTGAAAATATTTTTTAATGAAAAATATAGCCTTAAATGGTAATCAAAAGCATATATTGATTATTCAAATGTTAATTTTAACGAACGAAATTATTTATTAATATATTTGTTCGCTTATTTTTCCAAGTGGCACTAGAGAGATTTTTTTTAATTCCTAATCACTTTAGTTATATCAGTAAATAAAGAATTGAATATATATGTATATTACTTAACATTTTATTTACTTCGATAAATTTATTTCAAAAGAATATTGAATCATCTGAATTTAGAACAATAATTGTTTTATCTTTGTAAATCCTGTGCTATATTAATAGAGGGATTATATGTATAAAATATAAAATATGGCACAATAATCCTACATACAGTTTTGATTTTGCTAATTACAAATTCTTAATTTTTAGAATGGCATTTATTACAAACTTTAAGACATCGCTTTCAACTTTCCGATAATATTCTTGTACTATTCCAGCCACTATATTTTCATTTTAACTCACAATTTCAACAATATGCTGGTGATAGTATTCCTAAGTACTCTGAAGATTTATTAAAGTATTAAATCAATATTAAAATATTCTTAAATTAACAACATATGAATTTGAGAATATAACAAACATCTTTAACCCCTCTCTGCTGTTTTATTGGTTAGAACTCATAATATGTGTGCATCATTGGTTTGGAAGCGATTTTATACTTTATGTAATTGAGCGAAAGTTTCTACAGTATGTTGCATTTAAATCTGGAAATAATTTACAATAGTAGACTTTATTGGTTGCCATCATTGACAATTATACATACAATTTGAAAATTAGGTACCAATAATTTCTATTTATTTTTTAAGCATATCTTAAGAATTTCATCATTGAAATAATTAAATAACCAATATTGAACGTTTACAGATATTGAAAAATAGCTCATTACAATAAGCCTGATTGATTTTTATCTAGTATTATATTCTTGGTTCTTACTAGATCTGCCAGAAATGCTAATACTTTTGCTAAACCCTTCATAAGATCAATTACAGATATAATTTATTTCTAGCTATGTTTGTAAGGTTGGCAATCTACCTAATTTGTTTTTTTTTAATTATTTTTCGGACTCCAGATTTGTAATTCATGTCTAAGTTGAAACTATGAGTTTTTTATTTTATTTCTTTATTTTAACTATTTAATAAAGGTTTCTTTTTCATTATTATTTTATTTTATACTATAACTGCCTAAACTGTATTTTGTGTTTGTGTGCAGTTCCCTAAAAAATAAACAAATAGATAAGAATACCTAAAAATACGTAAAAAGTGAAAATAAAATTTGTTTATATTCGATTCTGAATTACTAATATTGTATTCATTCATTTGATCTTTTAGTAGAACGCTTATGTAGTTAATAATCTTGATCACTACTACCTTGATGATACCTTGAATGTTCATTTATCTACCTATACCACACCTTTTTTAAATACCACTTCTATTTTATCCTCCAATAAAAAATTTCACCTGCTTGTTGCGAGAATCTTAAGTTTCACATTTGATTTTGTGATACTAAGTAATAATCTATTTAATCTATAGAAATAATTAAAATCAACTATTTGAGTAATCTGTAGTATCATCATTTGTCACTTATTTCCAAAAATAATAAATAATCTGTAATTTTTCAAATATATAAGAGGATGACACATATTAAATTTTATACAGAACGACAGTTAACTCTGACCTCAAATTAAGATGACGAATACTTTAGTAAAATGTTGATTGTTACAAGCTATAAAGTGTTAAAGTTGAATTTTTGATTCAATTATTTTAGAATAATTTAGCACATGTTTAATTAATATTAAAAAAATATAAGTTTTTAGAAATACGAATATAACATTATTTTTGATTTAATCCACCAAAGTGATTTTTATGTTAAAGAGGCTATAACTTTTTTCTAATAATTATAAGGGACTTTTCGATTTGCTAATTTTATGTAGATAATATATTTTTGAGCAGTAAAGTTATATTTATTTAAACATGTTAATTCAACCCATATTTTAGAGAAATGTTTGTATCATTTGCTCACACTTATCATTAAAAGGGAATATTTGAATTGGATGCAATAATATAATTTCAAACAAAAATATTATGAATCAACAAATAGACATTAATAACTTAATGATAATTATCATGTTTCAGCGTGATCCAATTAGAAAGCACAACTAAAATCCAAATTAACGTTGATATCCTTAACTTGCTAACTATCAACAATTACTGGTCTCTGTACAATTTATTATAGTACAGCCTGTAGATTTACCTAACGCATTAACGTTATTCTTATTTAGTTAAATTTTGCCATATTCAATTAACCCAGTACTACAACGTTAAGGCCATGAATATGTGTTAATTGGTCGGCTTTTTAAATCATATTGCAAAAAATTATTTGGATAAAACACTGCATCACTCTCTGCATCTCAACTTTTATTAAAATAAATGATGCATTCGAAAAGATTCAACAATAATATTGTTACTGTTATAATCCAAGGTAATCCGAGGTAGGAATCTTTAACGAGCCCAAGATCCATGGACTCGGGACCAACAGCTTAACGTCTCCTCCGAAAGACGGCATATCTCCACTATAATACCTCGTGCTCATTGGTATAGTGCCTGCGAGCTGTGATATGCTACTAGTCGCTGCAGGCTGTACGGGCATATTACGAGTGTGTTCGCTGGTGGATTCTAGTATTTCTAATACTCCTAATATTCGCCGAAGAAACCTGATCTGACAGCCCTTAAGAGACTTTTCTGCCTCTCTGTTCCACATATGTAAGCGTTGGACCATGTACTTTTACTTTTGTATTTCTACTATTTTCTTATTCATTAACCAACGATTTCCTACAACAAAATAAAGTATGTTCTATTTGCCTTTGTTGCGAATATTCGATTAGTGACATTTTTCCATCCACTTGAATATCATTATTTACATTTTACATAACTGTCTTATTAAAAACACCCATTGTGAGTTTCTAATATGTATTGAAATTATTCTTTTTATCTCTCCCTTTTTTAATTTTTAGCTCTTTTATTGCCTTTATTAATTCTACATTTGTCATTTCATTTGTTTACGCATTATCCATATCTTCTTAATATCCTTGTACGCGACTAGACAAAATGTCTTTTATCTTTCTTCAATTTCTTCTGCCGTCTTCAATAACTTTCGATGTTTGTAACTTACCTTGTCACTTCTTCTATTGTTTATAATCTTAAATATTCTTTTTCATTCCTTTCCCAAATCTTCTTCAAATGCTTTTTTCTGTAAATGATTTTTATAGGTTTCATAATCTTTGTCCTATTGTGTTATTTATTATTGTTGTCAATTTGTTTTTATTATCATTAACATCATGAGGTTTGCGCTTTTGTCTTAAGAACATTAACTATTACTTCATCAATTTTTTGATATAAAAAATGAATTTAATGGTGAGTATACTGTTTGTTCAAAATATTATAACAATAAGGAAGAGACTGAATAAGATGTTTTTATATAAAGGTACCTATATCTTAATAATAAAAATTTATTCAAATATTAGTAGTACAATGTTCTTACTGAGAATTATTTTCTTAATTTCAAATGTAATATTCGACAGTAGAAGAAGAATACACTCTGTAAATTTTATAAGCAAGACGTTGAATGCTAGAAGCGTTTATGGTTTCATTGCCAATACCGTCAATATATTTCCTTTCTTCAGTATTCTGTAAAGGGACTCCCTACCTGATGCTATTCAAGAAGTGCATTTACCCACAGAGCTTAGGTGAAGGTACTCACCAGGTGGATTAACATGCAAAACCCGCACCAGATGCATTATTCTTACTAATAAATAAATACCTAGACAAGTTGTGATGTCAAAAAAAATCAAATAATAAATACATACACAAGGAATCTGGGAATAAAGAAGCAAACATTTAATTACAGATTCCTTGATGAAAATAAAGGGTGGGAGGTCTTTGAAATACAACATTTCCTTGTTACTAATTCGTCAAGTTACCATTTTTAAACATATTTACTGCTTATCGCATAAAATGAAAATTAAAGTAGTGACTCTCTTATATGATTAAATAAATATTAATTATACTATTCGCAGTTCAAATTTTACAGAAGCTTAGAAAATAATAATATTGAATAAAATGTTTTATGGTATTTATTTTTGCAAGTCATTTAGATTTTTATAACATATATTTCCATTTTCATCAAAATTGAGCTCTGGGGCACGGCATTTGAATAATTATTTTAATTATCCAAACTCTTTTTATTATAATAATTCTAACCTAGAAAGTTATAATGATTCTTTCTACCCTTACTTTGTGGAATCTGTCCATTATAAATTATATTTGTCTTAAATTTTCATAGTTTTTCAAAGATTTTAAATATTCTTATTCGATATTCAGATATGACATAAGAAATTGACAGATGTTTCACGAACATGCTTGATTTCTTATTATAAATATCCGAACCAATAACTTTCTTCATTTTCTTTCAGCATCATCAGATAAGACATAAAAAATGCCAGGCATTTTATATACAGCAGTATGATTTTATACCATAAATTTTCTAAGCAATAACATACTGCATTTTAAAGCTTATGAAAACTGTAAATTTAAGATAAGTATAATTTATCTTTTACATTTATTCGTTAAAGTTATTGATGAAGTTTAATTGCTTTCAATGTTTCGAGATCGTAAATATCTACAATAAGATAAAATTAAAAATGTTCAAAAAGTCATATTTTATAACAAAATTAAATTAAGTAAATTAAATCGATTCTATTCAATTTTATTTATACAGATAATTTAGTGAATATACAATATTATCTTGGTATAGCCTTAATATTTTTTCCCTTTTTTGGACCATACTTTAAGCCACATCCAAGAATCAAGGGTCGCAGAATATGCAGGCAGCATTTGTTGTGCTTTTTCTACCACCATTCGAGAGCCAACTGTATGTACTAGTCACTTGTCCATCTACTCATAATCATTGTCGCTAGATACCAGATGGTCAACCTGTCAACCCGATATACTCGACAAAATTAAAAACGCGGTAATAGATAAATCCAATAATTTAAGTAGTAGAAAAATGTAGCCAGGGTGATTAGAGATACGAGGATTGGTTGATTACCATAGTAGTTTTTGTTTTTATTTTTTATGTTTGCATCTACCAACATCCTGTCACAGTTTAACATTAAAATGTTGTCTGTAAAGTAGTTTTCATTTAGTGTCTTATCAAAGTTTGTAAGTTGTCGGTGTTTGAAAGAATGGAGAAAACTGAGATTCGAGCCGTGATAAAATATTTTTATATTAAAGGTTTAACATATACAGAGGTTAAAAATGAAATAGATTCTACGTTACGTAAATCTTCTCATTGTTCAACATGGTTAAAAAGTGGATGGTACAGTTTAAACGAGGCCGAAAACCGCGACTTCTGCTGAAATGGTCGAGAAAGTCCACAGAACAGTACTGCAAAATCGTAGATTAAAGTTGGATAAGATAGCAGTAATTGTGGGGATTTCAAAAGAGCGGGTATATCATATCCTTCATAAAGTTGTAGGCATGAGAAAATTATCGTCTAGATGGATGCCGCGACTCCTTACCCCTGAACAAAAGCTCATCCCAAAAATCACATTGAGTTATGTTTGGAGCTGTTTCAGCGCAATCCATAACAGTGGATGAAACTTTTATACATCATTATACACCAGAGACCAAACAACAATCCAAACAATGAACAGCAAAGGGTGAACCGGCTCCGAAAAAGGCGAAAATAGTTCTTTCAGCCGGAAAGGTGATAACGACGGTTTTCTGGGACGCAAAAGGAATTCTTTTGGTTGACTACCTTGAAAAGGGAAAAACAATAAACAGCGAATACTATGATAATCTATTAGAACAGCTCTACTAAAAATTCATGAAAAAAGACCCGGGTTGGCCAAAAAGAAAATCTTGTTTGATCAGGACAATGCACCATGCCACAAGTCGGTTATCGCGATGACTAAAATTAAGGAGCTGGGCTTTGAACTGGTACCTCATGCACCCTACTGCCATGATTTGGCCCCGTAGGGCTTCAGCCTATTCTCCAAGTTGAAGACATTTCATGCGGGAAAGAAATATGCTTCAAACTTGGAAGTGATTGAAGCGACAAACTGTTATTTTGAAGAATTGCCAGAATCTATCTGCAGAGATGGGATAAACAGTTTGGAACATCGATGGACCAAGTGCATTCAACTAGAAGGAGATTATGTTGATAAATATAAACAAATGTATTCTTCTAAGTTATTGTTTTCTTTGTTAGGCCGCGAATTAATCAACCCATCCTCGTATTACTAACTAAAAATATAGGTTTAGAGTAACCTTTATAGAATGACCGCCAAGTGATTGCTATCTGCGATTGCACTAACAGTTTGCAGTTTTGTAGGTCTCCCTGCATCGATTTCCACTCCTCTGAAATTTTTCGAAGTGGTCACTCTGCGTTAATAATTCTTAGCTACAAGAATGAATTAGAACAAAGCAACTAACAGACTGTAAAGAAAAAAGGATAGAAATAGTAAGATTACGGAAACTAACATAAAATAGAAAACGTAAAAAGATAAAAGATTTGAAAAAGAAAGTCAAAACCATTCAACTTTGTCCAGTTTATCTCCTTGATCCACTCAAGAGGGGTATAAAGAATAAATTAATATTTAGTAAAATCGTGTCACCAATAAATTCTAGGTTAAAATTATTTTTTAATATTTATAAATTTATGTTGATTGACGCCAATCGAATTCATTAAATCCACCTTTGGTGGCGTCAATGACTAACCATTTTACAGGCAATAGCAATAGTAACTGAATACTATTATTCTGGACGTGGGAACCTATTTACTAACAGTGTAGGATAACTGTATTAATTGTAATGCTTTTTGATGCCCACACTATAACTGAATATTATTATATCGTAAATCTACTCGTGAATTATTCATTCAATTTAGGTAGCTACAATGTTACAATGCAATGTTACAATCAATTAATAAATGTAACACCGAGGCTGACTTTCATATATTTATATTTTTAAATAGTTACTTCAGAGTTCTTTAATATTTAATAAAATTTTCTAAAGATTTAATACTTTTCCAAAATATTTAAAAATAAATTTATTTTACGTATTTGGAAATTGATTTGAAACAAGGGTTGAATTGAATTAAGGCATTTACCTCATCCGTATTTCATAATTATTTCATTGCATTTACAACATACATTTTTGAAATTTTATTTGTAAGATTTTTTTAAAGTAAACTCTTTATATTGCTTAATAAAGAACGTAATAATGTCATAACTATTGGGACATATAGTAAGCGCGGCTTATTTGGACCAAATATGATGATTGTATTAAACGGCGATGGTAAATTCCACACCAAGACTACCTGATATTTTAATCATACGGGTAAATTGCACACTCTAAATGTGCATGCCCTAATCCTACAGGTAATTTCCACACCTATTTCTTCGGGTGCTAAGTAGGACAAGCCAAAACAGTGTTTTAACCAAGAACCAATTTGAGATCTTTGCTCGCGGTATTCCTTACTTAATTCCAGATTTTGTATTTTCCGAAACCAGGATTGGTGTAAGTGAAACCCTACATCCTAACACTTTAGTGGTTGGCCAAACATCTGATACTGCCTTATGTATGGCTTTTTCAAATCCAATTGTAATTTTTTTTGGAGTAAAATGATTTTTATTTGTTTCAAAAATCTTGGCATTTAATAACATACTCGTAAAAAGGTTTTTGTATGTTTCAGCCTTTTTATCTCGCAATATACAAAATAATAACGGAATGTAATGACCATTTGCTAAGCCATGCACAGTAAAAACTGAGTAAAATATTTAGTTCAATATGAAAATGTCCCGTCCATGTATATATTGAACATTTTACATAACATAGTAATATTTGTAGAACTTGAGAAAACAATAATGCCACTTTTGGTTCGTTAATGTACAAGAAATTCTCATCTCTGTTTGTATTTATTTCGAATGTATTTAGTACAGTATACACCTCATCGAATAATTTTTGACGGTCTTTCACTGACGTCCCAAAGGCTTTTCTTTTGCAGGAATTACTAATTATTTTCCGATTGTGCTTCTTGATATTGGCTTTATGGGTATGAAGTTCTTCATGTCTACTCACTAATAGTTCAGGGCCAACGGTAAACACTTTTGATTTGCATCATTTTTTTTTAACTGTTTGAGTTGTTTAAAGATAACATTTCTTTTCCACGATTACACCACAGCAAAGCACCTTATGGTATCAAGTTTCAACATGAAATATGTATAACAATTTAAATTAGTTATCTATATTTTATTTTTATTATATCGACTGTAGGTACCTGAAGATTTTAATTTGGGTAAACCCACCCTCTACCTCTCAAAGCTCCGTGTGCATTTTACCTATGAGATTACGGTCCCTTCAATTTACCAGGCTCATTAAAGGATTATTGGAGTGCAATTTACCTGTGCCCGTATTAAATATGCTTTAATAAAACAGACAGACGATATAGGGTGTATATTTATAATTTGTTGTCAAAATTAGCACAGAAACATAAATTTAAACAAAGAATTTTATTTTATTCATTATTTTACATTTTGAAACTGAATTGTAACCTTTTTTAACCGAAACTTTTGTAGTAATTTTTATTAGAAAACATCATTTTTATGTAAAAACATTTATAAACTTGTAAATGTTTTTATTTGGTTGTATAATAAACAAAATAATAAAAAAAAAAACTCAAAGTACGTGATTATTAGCCTCCTCCTACTTCTATGCTTTTTATACTTTCCCCTAATAAAATGAATTGTATTTTGTATTTTTCTCCAGAGCTCATCTCGTGAATGAATTTCATTGGCATAAATTATCCCCAAAAATGTGATCACCAAAATTACTTCCTCTATCTATCCATCCTTGAGGAAATATGTCACTAGGATGATTTCTAACTAGTAATGGGAAATAAGGTTCAGCTTCGTCCTGCATAAACCACATTATTCCTCTTACACGTGGTGAGAAATCATCCAAAATGATACTAAAATTTAAAAAACCAATAGGAATCTCCTTTTAAATTTGCAGGAAGAACATGTGGTTCTAATAATCGGTCGCCTATAATACCACACATATTTATTTTAAACTTAAATGCTTAAAATGTATTTATTTAACAATATGCAGATTTTGTTCTTCCCAGTAATGATTGTTTCTTCAATTGAAAAGCCCTCGTCTGATAAAAATTGCTTTATCAGCGAACAAAATATTCTTAATAAAATTTCACACCTTGTTATGATTGTTCAGAATATGTTAGGAGAAATATAAACGTCGTGGAAAATCTCTTGGAAGCAAATTTTAAACAAGTGAAGTGATAAAGATGAGAAGTTCCTTTTTTAGAATTGTTATATGAAAGACTTAGCTCTGTTGCTTCTGATAGATGACATGAACTTATTTCAAGATTTTCATCGAACCAAAATCTTTCATAAATAAAATATTATTTGAAATTCCTTTCCAAGACACTGAACTGCTCAATTGCGTTTCTCCCAAAAAAGTTTGAAATTATTGTTTCATTTTAACAATTTTACTATCCTAAAATTGTCTCCCTTTACCAATCTTAATAACAATTTATGAATATACTGTGAAATTATTACCGAAAAATGGAAAACCACTTCAACCTTAACACCCAATATCTTTTGCCACTGCAACATTTTATTAAGGCATAATATTTGGTTCAATCATATTTTGGGTCAAAAAATCTTCCCTTACCCTATGTTCCAATAGTTATGACTCACCCTGTATATTAAAAAGATATTGAGTTTATATTAAACCGCGGGGAGATAATGGTTCACACTGTATATCATCATAGAGTAATGGGTACTTTCTGTAAATAATCATTATTACAACTTTGTAGATATTTCATAGTTGTTGATTTTAGTTATACTTGCTTCTCTTCTATCTTTCTCTCGAGACAAAAGATATAATTACTAATTTTTACAAGAACAAGAGTAAAACTACCTCCTCGTATATAATTACATTTTTGTTTCGTTTGCCTTATGCGTTGTCATTTGACTATTGTTTTATGCATTGTTATAATTGAAACTATGCAATTTTTATTTTATTACTCAAATGGATTTTTAATTATTAATTGTTAAACTTTGCAATAAATTACCTGGGTAACATTGTTATACTTATACAATTAACATACTTTTTTTGATAAATAATACTTAAGGAATTAAAAATACTGATATATTTATTATAATTTAAAATGCGATTATGGCAATCGCTTAGCACCGACAAATATGTAACTAGAAAATATTCCCGATACAGTTGAATGGGTAAAAGTCAGAGGATCAACTGAAAACAAAAACAATACATATAAACCAAAGTTAAATATAGCGGTGGGTTTACCATGTAGCTGAAATCATACGTTTTACTTTTACTATACACAATTTTCTGTCTAAAAGGGATACGCATCAATTGTTATGTATTCCCGACCGAAATAGAAAATGAACGAATAAACGCACAACAACTTTCATTAATTAATCGTTTCCTATTTATTTGAAAAAATCTTTTTAAATAAAAAGTTTACCTTTAGCACACATATAATATATTCTGTAACAAGGTTAGAATGGAAAAAATTCGATACGAGTAGAACATTCATTCCATCACTTGCTATAGAATGAAAATACATGCAAAACATATATGAAGAAAGTGTATATATTCTATCTCAAAGGTGGAGAATGTTTACATTCTATTATTAAAAATGATTTCAGAATTAATACAT
This sequence comes from Hermaeophaga mercurialis, assembly GCA_951812935.1. Taxonomy (NCBI): domain Eukaryota; kingdom Metazoa; phylum Arthropoda; class Insecta; order Coleoptera; family Chrysomelidae; genus Hermaeophaga; species Hermaeophaga mercurialis. The sequence goes on from OX638363.1 coordinate 34,006,451, forward strand.
TCCACTAATGGTCGTGGAGAAAAAATGTTATGAATCTTAATAGAGCATGTTTGTATAGAAACTGTCAGCTCTAAAAAAAAGAAAATATATATGTTGACACCTAACATGGTCATGACACATTGTGCAGTTTTGAACAAAAAAATGTTATAAATATGTTTATTTATTTTACGTCTTATCGAAACATAAATACCAATTAAAAATCGCAGTGCAAATAGTGAATAACAAATATACTTTTTTAGAAAATTAAAAATGCAAGAATTCTCGAAAATACCCATCTGAAGAAAGTTACTAGATATAAAATATTGATTTGAAAATTTAGCCTTTTTTAAATTAATTGTTCCAACCCTTACTTTGTGGAATTGATCCATATAAATATAAAAACATAAATTGTACTTATCTGATTTTCCGCAGTATTACAAAGGTTTTTAAAATATCTTCGACATATTTCTTATAAACGTAAGTAATTTTATTCTATAAACATTTCAACCAATCATTATCAGGCAATATGTACAGTAATATTCTTCTTTTTCTAGAAATATTTTTGGTTATTATTATATATGTATTTAGTCCAAAAGGTAATCTAAGATCATTGAACTTCCCAGGTATAATTGTTCATTCAATACTGTATATTGTGCACATATTACGTATTTCTTTATTTCATATTCTTCCAAAAAATCAAGTTCTTATCTCTTGTCAATGAGCTGTTTTGTGCAAAACAACCAGATAAGTTTGTTTTAATATATAAGCTCCAAAGTGTTCACAGTACCTTATATTAAAATTTCTTAAGTGTCTGGCCAAGATAGATGGCGTTAGAATCTAGACAATTTAGTTTGTAAATACCCAATTTTAAAATGTATTAATTTTTGGTTTTACATTTAATAAAAATGAACCTACATTATTTATTGCTTTAAAATATATTTATTGTAGAAGATGTACTAGATATAATTTTTGTTTACTTTTAAGAAAATTCAAACGAATTTTCTATTTACAATTATTTCTTTTTCATTTTGGTCATCAATGTACAGGTATTTAATGCCTATGTGCTTAATTCACTGGTGATTGTCTATATTTTTTATTAGATGAATCGGGCTATTATTATCCACATTGTACTGGGTGCTCTACATATTCAGCCTCGGTAGTCGACCTAGGTAAAAATGTTTAATGAATACAATTCATAGGATTTTTAGCTTACATGGTGATGTAACCGGTGTCAGCATTTAGATCTCTACTAAAGTCTGCATCCGAGTAATGTGAACGTTTGCTAATATAGAATTCCAAAATATTAAGTTTTTTTGAAGTAATGGATATTCTTTTTACACCTTTTATGTGAAGCCTTTAGTCTTATTTAAAAATGTACTTGGCCAACACCATATCTAATTTATATTTTTGTATCTAACTTAACGACTTTCATTAAAAAGTAAAACTAAATTTTAATCATTTATCATTGTATGACATCAAATGCACTAAACTAACAGTTAATATCATAAATAATTAATTTGACATTGATAAAGGTGCTAGGCAGTTTTCTCTTACCTTCACGACGTGCTAAACAGCTACAGGAATAAAATTACTGACAACAATATTATGATATTTTAGTACTTACGGCAGTTACAGAAATTTCTTTTAGAACAAGGTAAATTATAAGAGCGATAATTACATGTGAATTATGCCAATTAAATTTTCAGAAACACTTTTTAAAATACAATTTTTCCTTGATCCTGTTGTCCAAATCAAGTAGCTACCTTCGCTTACATAAATGTTTTTTTTTTATTAAACAATGTAATGCAAGTTGCGAAAATCCAATCAGATTCTATTTTAATTAAACCGGTTTACCTCAGAAAAATGGTTCAATAATAATGATGTACGCTCAGTTAATATACGCCCATGTCTACCCATATCGAGATCAATAAGGTTACGTGAAGTTTGTAGCTCTATCTAAGGAAATGGACTTACATCCAAGGTCAAGATAGCAGCCTTAAGTCTGACCTCTTCGTATTGTTCAGTTTAGGTGAACAAGTCCAGGCATTTGGTCTTGTTTATACCGATAATAATGAACTAAAATCATTAACTAATAGGTGAAATATACAGGGTGTAACAAAAAGGAAGGTCATAAATTAAACTACGTGTTATAGAGCCAAAAATAGCTCGATCAAACCTAACTTACCTTAATACAAATGTTCACAAGATATTAAAAAAAATTGATTTTAAATTTGTAACTTCAAAGGGCTGTTAACTTTTTTTTTACGTGAACATTTGTACTACGGTAAGTTAGGTTTAATCGGGCTATTTTTGGCTCCAGAATACGTAATTTAATTCATGACCTCCCTCTTTGTTACACCCTGTAGATACAGCTATAGCACTGTTTTTTTAATTACTATTGAGTTTAGCATATGCAGGGTAATTAAAATTGAATTTCCAAACAGTAAACTAAGGTTGCATGTTACTTAGCATTGAAAGTAACAAATAAAGGTACTTTTTTTATATATACAATCAGTATAAAAAGAGAAAACATCATTTTCTTCTTGTTTGCACTTTTTGCAAACTAATTATTAGATTACATAACAATAAATTGAAGGACTGAATTTTGGTTGCAACTTAAATGGTTTATTTTATTGATCAGTCTTTTTAGTTAGACAGGATCATATATCAATAGATACTAACTATCTAACCATATTCTCGGGGACATTATTGATAAATATTTGCAGTAGTGGAGACCTTAAATTGTGGTATTTGATTAAAAAAGGCAACTATTTTTCCAAATTTATTAATAATGAATAGAAGTATTTTCCAAAAAAGGAAATAGTTTAGATCTTAAAAAAATATTTCAATAATCTTATTCTAGGAGTTGAAATTGCCCTTAGAATACTGGATATCCTATGAATATTCATTTCTGGTTTATTTTTGGTCTGGATAGACAAGATTATTACTTGGATAACTTACATCGAACCATAGATTATCCATAAAAGAATATTTGTTTCATTGATATCCATGTGAATCTTGTAATTGTCAAGCTAATATTTAATAAGAATAATAATCAAAAATAAAGCCTAATAAATTAATATATATATATATATATATATATATCTTGAGAAATTGGAAAGACTCTTTAAATAAAAGTTATAGATAGAGTCAAGATTCACATTTTAAAATTATTTCGTAATATACAGGTTCTCATAAGGTCACAGCATATCAAAGTTTTTTTTTGTAATGGTATGTACCGTATAATTTTACATTTTTATAAACCTTTTGCCGAGCTAATTTCAACGATGTATCATACTTGATGTCTATTATGTTTAATAAAGAATATACAGCCACCTAAAATCACATTTTTTTGAATATCGATGTCTGTAGCAGCCAAAACGTTGAAAATCAATAAAAACGGTTTGTTTACAAGTTCCTATCCTAACTTTTCAAGTTCTATGCTATTGTATTAAAAAATATTAAAACATTATTTCCTATTTCTCAAGATAACGGTGACACTAAACTTCGGAGTTTAAGTTGATCACCCTGTATATATGTATGCATTGTGCACAAAGTATGTAAAAATAAGCAGTACCGTCACTGATTCTCAGAATAGTCTAATTGGTGATAAAAAGCTTATCGATATGTTATGATCCCAACATAATAATTTTATTTTTGTTATCTCGTTTATTACTTGAAATATCTATCTATATTATTGTCTTTAGGTATGCACTAATCAAAAATCAGTTAATTGGCCAATTTGGCAAACTCAAAGCTATTTGGTTCTCAGAAATTATATATACAAAAAACATATCGGGTACTATCGTGGTTCGCCGCGGAATAATTTAGATTCCAACCATGGCTGTAGGGAGACGTTGGTAAAAAGGATTTCTGAATTGCAGTTATGAGATATACGTATTTTTTAGTACTTGGAGATCAAAAATAAATATGTGTAAATAAGTAATATTTGAATTAATTTATAAAAAGATAATTATAAAATAAAAAACTTAAAAAATTGGCAAAACATTAGCACTGAAATTATAACTAGTAACTTCCTCGAAGCTAATGGATAATTTTTTGGAAAACACAAGTCGTCAATGCCAATGTAGACATTAAACTTAAACGTTAACTTTGTAAGTATGAGTTTGTTAAAAACGCTGTTTTTTGTGTCTTCAGAATTGTGCAAACAAAACAGAAAGCAATCATGTTCTGAAAGCTTTAAAGATATATTAAAACAACCCTAAACAAGTTTACTTCTATTAACAAGATTTATGTTAGATACTAAATCGATGTTGTAACAAAATAGTGCATGATTTTGTAAAATAAGTAAATTCGTTTTTACTGTAGTTCCAAAAACTGAAATGCTGTTCACTTTTATGATTTCTATCATTATTTTTTCTAAAAAATTAATTAATCGATATTTTCATTTGTCTTTTATTATTTTTTATACTAATATTTTATGTGTAGTTTTGTTTATCACCAAAGAAATTGTTGTTTTTATAACAGATGTAAAGTGCCTATCTTTTTTCAAAATAACTATATTATATATTTATAAGAATAATAAAGGAAGTAAAACAAATTTCTATATCTTACATTTTATATTTATATTCTATATATATTTATTTCATTTGATATCTTTTTGCTTTGACTCTTTCACTTAACTTATTTAATTCTCTTCATTCTTTGTAACTTTACATCGTTACTTGCTTATTTTTATGATTTTAAGTTAATCTGTCCTTCAAAGAAAGTACAATCTGTATTTTCCAAAGTAAAAGATAAATTACCACATTTTCAAAATTCTTATGTTGTGTAGAAAGTCAGCTGTGGAAATTGCTCATAATCATATGTAGGGAAGACCTCTCAACTTCTAAAAAATCGCTTAAATCAACATATTTATGACTATAAACCCAAAAATGAAAACAAAATCAATAGAACAGCATTGACAGTTCATCACTAACAAATTCAAATTAAATATTTCTGAGACGCTTCAGATTAAATTACACCAGACCGTTAATTTTAGAACAGATACCCAAAACTTAAGTAACGGTTATTCCCACCTCTTAAATATTTATAAGAAGAAGGAAAATAAATAAGAACAGCAAAAAATTACTTTCTCCACGACCATTAGTGGAATGTACTAATTTCACAATCATTTTTAATAATTCACTCTTGAGTTATAATATTTATTCTAAAACACTTGCTTCTTATGTGTTTTGCATGTATTTTCATTCCATAACAAGTGATGGAATAACTTTCCGTAATTGTTTTAAACAATATCGATAGCCTTGGATGTCAAAACTGTCAATGTCAGATGCTCATATGCAAATGTCGATAGCCATTTAAAAGAAAAATTTTAGACATCTCAATCTGTAAAGGAGGTGTTTTTATCTTGTTATTTTGTACCTGTTCATCGCTGGGAAACTGACTTGACAACAATATAATATATACTTATATTGTCAGAACTGTATTTTATGCTCATATTTATTATGTAAGCCTATGTACAATAAATATATTTTTTAGCACTGATAAAAAAGCGAAAGTCTTTAAAATAGTTTAGTTATTGTTTTTTGGTCCTCACCCTGATATTTCCCTTTTGTAATTTAAGTTAATCTTTATAGTTTCTCATTTATTATTGTTATCTATCTAGTGTATAATGTACTTTGTTTGTATCGTTGACTACTAGCCTTTTCCATATTCTGTAACATTGAAAATTCCATATTCTGTAACATGAAATTTCACATATACATAAGACATAATTTGATGACATTGAAACTCGGTGACAAATTTTACCTTTGTATGTTCTCGTATTTATATTAAAGTCTGTATCACAAATTCCTTCCTTTAAAGTCTTATCTTATATCTTTAATCTGTGTATATGTTACGCAATGCTTTTATTGTAAGGCGTCTAGCATTTTGCTTCGCGTTTTTTGGGGCTTTTTAAAAATTCGATCTAGATTTTTTTTTGTTTGTTCAAACACGACTAAACAAAACAATGATAATGGACTTATCCGGAAAATATAATAAATCAACTTTACATAATAAAAAGATCATTAAGGTCTCCTCTGTTTGCAATGCTCAAAAATAGTTATTTTTAATAAAATATTCAACATTATTAAAAAAAATGTTTTATGAAATTATTGAATTTTCTAGCTGATTTAATATATTATTGTGAATAGAAAAATAGCTCTAATACTTAGACATTTTGAGAATTTTTTGGATACGGTACTGAGTTGAAGAAGAAGAATGTATAGAACAAGAACAGGGAGGCTGTGTTAAGAACCCATTATTATAGATTGGAATTTATATTAAAAAAATCGGTTGCATGGGCGATTGTTTTTATCCAAATATAGCCGACATGCTTCCCATGGCGATTAATTGATTTTTTACTGTTTTCACATTCCAATTAAAGCAATAAAATCCTAGCCATACTTAATTCAACAACTTACAATAGGTTTAAATTAGTGAAAGGAAAAATTACGTTTAAATATGCAAGTACATCCATTTACATTAATAAAATTTTGTATTTTATTATTTGCAAAATAAATGAATATGCACTTATTACGCGTTTTAATTGCAAAATTATTAGAAAACATCGAAAAACTAAAAGGTTATCATGTGTTTCGTAATCACAAGAGATAAATGTTAATTGAAAATAGAAATATTAGTAAAAAATAAAATAATCTGAAGTTTTAATTTAAATGGATGTACTTGCATAATTAAACGTAATTTTTAATTCTGATCAACTTTTTTTAGTAACATTTTTCGATATTGTCAAAAATAAAGGTACTTTACTCTTGAGCAAAATTTACATTTTACGACAAACCTCGTATACCACTGAAAAAATTTGATATTTGATGACTGTATTCTAGGTTTTAGACAATGCAGAACTTTTTATAAAGAATAACTTTTTTTCATACAACCACTAATAAAAAAGTTTTCCATATGGTTCCAACTTAAGTAGACACACTGTATAAAAGTCACATATAAAAAAAGCCTTTTAATAAGATAATTATTTTTTGTTAAAATTTTAATATCATCATAATTCATTAAGTGATTTTTATTATATTGTACTTTATACATTATTACTGTTACATTTACCTTTATCAGATTTTGTAACAATAATATCTGCATGAATTTTTAAGAAACGTTTTGTTTCTGATAGCACACTAATAATAGATTGGTACATAAAACCCATGAGTTCTGGTAGATAAACGAACTATTGGTCTTATAAACATTCCATAAAGGTAAATTTAATGAAACAAATGAAGAACAGAATCTTAAATATTTCTGATTTCTCATTCCATAAATAAAACGATAATTCCTATCCAAAACCATTATTGAAAAAAATATTGATTAATTCTACATCAATTAATGATACTTCAATAATTTTAATAAGAACTTACTTGTTAGACAAATTAATAGTAATATTATTAATAAAACCACTGATAATTAAATCTGCTACTTTACCTTACATAAAAAATATCACACGAAAATTGTGTAGAATTTTTAAACAATATCATAACATAATAATATCCGATAGTACTGTATTAACAGTTAATTTAATATTTAGTAAACTTAAAGACGCAACACCAATCCTTTCTCAATATAACGTAATGTATAAAAATTCTTGTAATAATTGTAATAAAAATTATATAGGTCAAACGTCTCGCAATTTATCACAACGTATAAATTCTCATAAAAGTGATTCTAGATTATATCCACAAAGATGTGCTTTAGCCAAATATGTATATATTGAAAATCACTTAATGAATATAAAAAATAATCCTACTAAAAGGTTTTTTTTAGAAATGACTTTTATACATCAGGAATTAAATTCTATTAATAAAAGATCTGATATTGGGCACCTTAATGAAATTTATAGTTATTTATGATCTTTCAATCAATTTCAAAATAATAATGTTGATAATTTAAGTGTTTAACTATTTATCATTTCCAATATATTAATAAAAGACGAATTATTTTTAATACAAGAAGAAGTTTATATATTTTTAGATGCTAGTAACCACAAATATGTTTCCTTTGTAAAACCACAACAAATTATCGTATAATTAATAAAACATTACATTTAAATGTTTAAATAAATACTAGTCAACCTTTTGTTAAACATTTGTACATTTGGTGACTGTTTAACTTGTGTTGGTAAGTTATTATATATTTTAAAACGTTCTACGAAAAGGGACTTTTGCAGTGTGGATGTATGAAATTTATCTACAAAGTAACTCTCCTTGTTTCTCAACGTATAATTGATCATATCCGATCTTTTGACTAGAAATGTTGACACATATCTGGGCAAAACGCCATTTGTTACTTTATAAATAAATGTCAAACAAGCCACATCTATCACTTAAGTGACATTTAAAAATTTAGCGTAACTTGAATGCTTGTACACTTCAATAAAATACGCATAACTTTTTTTTATATATTTGTATCTGTATATATCTTCCTTAGTATATGGAATGAATATAGACGCGCAATATGTAAAATGTGGGTAATTCGTAAATTAAATTTCTATATAAGGGTATTTATAATTAGGGGAAATTTTAAAATAGGTTTCTCGTAAGAGGGGAATAGCTTTTGAAAAAAAAGTATGTTATATATAATTAGGTAAATACATATATTATCAGTACTGAAAATATAAAAGGGCTTCCTTGTTACCGTATATAGTTATAGAGTCATCGATACGTCTAGCATGGCTCCAACAATGTTGTCACTTTTTAGTGATGAAAAAAGAAATCTGCTAAGCTTTTTGTGCAGAGATAAAACAGACAAGAAAGAAATGCGTTTCGAGAGAATTGTTGTCACACCTCACAGATATTTTGTGTACATAAACTATGGAATAAATTCATTTTTTCGAAAGGAAAATGCTTTTCGCAAAAATCCCTCTAGCAGGTCAATTTTTATATTAAAATGCGCACCTTTTGGCGTACTAAATACATATGATTATTTTTTCAATTAGGAAGTTATATTTTTGAAAGTGCTATTTGATTCAGCACATTCAAATTTTTGTCATATAAGCAAATTATTGAGAAAATTGATGTTGTAACTAATTTTTTCCAAAATGTGACATGACAAAAAATTCGATGTATTATAGCAGTAAAATATGCTGGTTCAAACAGCATAGTCAAAAATATAAGTTTTCGTTTTAAAAAAATGTCAATGACGATATATCCGAAACAATGATTATCTGACAAATGAGGTTATCACGTCAAAAGATGCGCTTCTAAAAACTAAAAATTGTCCAGAACGAGGATTTCTCTAAAAAGCTTTTTCTTTTCCAGATAATGACTTTTTGTATGCAAAATATATGTGACATATGATACTAATTTTCTCGGAAATTTTCTTATGTAAGATGACATGATTTTAATGTGCTGTATGTAGAAAAAGATTCTTATTCAAATGGAATTAATAAAAATATGAATACCAAAAAGATAAATTATTCTCATTTGAATTTCCACAGTCTACCAAAGCGTTTTAAAAATGTATTCTAATCGGACCCAGGTTTCGGGATCTGACATACCATTTTCCAAGATTGACAAGAAGTTTGACAGATTTTTTAAATATAAATAATTTCATGTCATAGACATCATTATTCAGCAATATTTATTTAGTTCAAAAGGTGATCTAAGATAATTGAACTTCCCAGGTATAGTTTTTCATTCAATGCTGTATATTGAGGACATTTTAGATGTTTATTATTTCATATTCCTCCAAAAAAGCAAGTTCTTCTTTCTTGTCACTTATATGAAGTATTTTCAATGTTGTTTCCATTGTGTTATTAAGTGTAGGTTTGTGTTTGGTGTCAATGAGGTGTTTTGTGTAATGTGACTTATCTGGTTGTTTTAATCTATAAGCTCGTGTTTACAGTGGCTTATGTTCACATTTCTTAGGGTCTGGCCAATATAGATAGCATTACAATTTAACTTGTATAAATACCTAATTTTTTTAATTCAGGAATTTGGGATTTTACATTTATTAAAAATGAACCTATATTATTTTTTTACTTTATAAGATATTATAAATGTTATTTGAGATATAATTTTTAATATTTTTTTGGAATATTTCCAAAATATGTAATAGTTCTGCAAGATTTAGGTTGTTTTGAAAATACAAGGTTAATGGAAATGTTTTCCTCTTTTTTTTTTGTAACATGTAAAACCATACTGTATATAAAATACCTGTCATTTCTTGTATCTTATGTAATGATACCAAAAAAATTAAGAACGTTATTGGTCCGAATAATTATAATAAGAAATCAACCATGTACGTGAAATATCTGTTAGTTTTTTATGTCATATCTGATGATACCGAAAAGTGAAATATGTCGTCTAAGAATATTTAAAAGATTTGTAAATTTAAGATAACTATATTTTATCTTTTACATTTATAATGGATAGATTCAACAAAGTAGGGGTAGAAACAATTATTTAAATCTTATTCTGATGAAAATTTGAAATTCCATCTGATTTTTAATCACTCTGTATCAAATATTTTATTATGCCCTAGTATAGAACTTGAAAAGTTAGAATAGGGATATGTAAACCATTTTTATTGATTTTAAACGGTTTCGCTGCTACATACATCTAAATGCAAAAAAATGTTATTTTTAGGTGGCTGTAGACCTTTTATTAAACATAATAGACACGAAGTGTGATAAATCCATGAAATTAGCTCGGCAAGAAGTTTATAAAAATGGAAAAATATATTCCATTAAAAAAAACTAAACTTCGATATGCTGTAACCTTATGAGACACCCTGTATATTACGAATTAATTTTAAAATGTGAAGCTTGACTCTGTCTATAACTTTTATTTAAAATATTCTTTCCTATTTCTCATGCTTAGTTTTAATATTGCGAATGTGTTTACACTTATGCCACGTTAATTAACTACCGTGTTGAGATAAATCACATAATTTAACAAAGATAAATACCGACAAAGAAATCATTTTATTTGTTTGCTTAATCATATGTTAATATTATAGTGTTTGTAGATTAAAATTAAAATAATATCATCACATTTTATTTTCAAAATATAAATAAAAAATCCAGTATAGAAAAAAAAATAAAAAATAGAAATTTACGAAAATCCTTTGTTATCAAGAATATTAAATGAATTAAATGACTTATGAATATTTTTTTACTATATGACTTACTTAATCGATTAAAAAGATTACAGCCTTAAAAACATGTTTAGTTAAGCTTATAATTTAAGCTAACTGTGAGTAAGAGCGATCAAAAAACCTATAACTTTTTAAGCTTGTCTTATTTAACTACCCTGGGTTATCTGTATCACCAAAACAGAAAATTTATTGGAGCTTCTTCATAGCATATCGGAGCTATCCTGGAAATGCTTAGATTGCGTTGTCCTTATTTCTAATGGAATCCAAGACGTACTGGAAACTAAACTCAACGAAGCAGTCAGTCTGTTCTTTAAAAACCCAAGTGTTCACAATGTATCAACCTCGTAAATATGCAGATGTATTCAAGGATCAATCGCAACCTGGTGTGATCATCAGGCCGAAAAACAATAACCAACCGATAAGCCAAACGAAATTAGATATCCTGAGGCATGTTAATCCTTCTACCTAAAATCTTCTGTTATCCAAGCTGAAGTCGGTTAAAGATGGAGGAATCTTGATTGGATGTCAAAACCAAGAGGATAATGAAAAATTAAAACAGATAGTGGAAGAAAGAATGGCTGAATCTTACGAAGTTAGAGAAGTATCTTCGATCCATCCTCGCTTAACAATAATAGGTATGACTAGCGAAGATCTATTTTGTCATGATTCTGTTTCTAAAATTATTAAAATATTTCTATCCAGAAAGAATTAGATAATCAGGCTATTGTTCAGGTTGACAAAGCTGTTTATGATCGTTCAATGAAAGCTGGCAACTTAGTTTTAGCTTATGATAGCTGTGTTCTCAACGATGTGATTGAAGTTTTGAGATGCTTCAACTGTAATTTTCCAAAAATTGTTTTAAGCAAAAAACATGTCCTTTATGTGCTGATAATCATGATGCAACAGAGTACAAATCACAAACGCGAAAATTAAGTATAAACAAGATTCATATTGATAATGCTGTCTGGGATAAAGAAAAGTGTATGGCCTATGAAAAATTGACAAATTAAAGTCACAAATATTTGCAATTAAATAGCAATCGCCGAGCAATTTTTAGTTGCCACCCATAAAACAAAGTTTCGATTGTCCGCCAGTAATTAATATTAATAAAAATAATAAAAATTCAGCTATCTATTTACATGGACGAGTATATTATCAGGATACCAGAGGTCTGCGTTCCAAAACTGTCGAGTTTTTAAATACAGTGTTCCTCAGCGATCATTCTATCATAGCAATATCGGAAACATGGTTAAATGATTCATTTTATTATAACGAATTGTTACCAAATAATTATTCTGTCTACCGTCCTGATCGTAATTTTCAAGCACAAAACGGTTCTAGAGATGGTGGGGTTCTTATTGCTGTAAACAACGATTTTGTTTCCTCTCTAGTGAATGTAGATCATTTTTCCTACATATTTGCGCTTGCATTGATGTTGTACTAGTAAAGATAATAACTGATGCAAGTTCTTTGTTTGTACTGAATTTGTGTGTCCCTCCATCATCAAGTATTGACATTTATAATAATTTGTTTAATTTTCAAGATAATTTGTAATTTTTGCATAACAACAACGTAATTATTTTGGGTGACTTCAATATTTCCTCGTACCTTACATATATATCTAAGTGATAACTTAATGAATCCGAAAATATCTGAATTAATTAACTGCTTGTCAATATTTAACTTAACTCAGAATAATTCCGTACGCTGGACATTTTCTTTTCTTCACCTTGTTTTTTATAACAATAGTTGCAGTGTTGATAAATCCGTAGAAATTCTTCTAACCGAAGGTCGGCATCATTCTGCTTTGAATATATCCTGTAAATTAAATTCTACCCACAGCCTAATAAGAAAATTTGCTACTTCTTATTGTATTGGATATTCGTTTAGAAAAGCGAATTTTCCTCTATTATATCAACGTCTTTTAGTATTGACTGGACTTTCTTAAAGGCTTTTGACAGATGCAATGATGGATGTACCTACTTCTATAGAAAGTTTTATAGAATATTAGATGAGTGTATTCCAAAACAAACTAGAATGTTTAAACGTAAATATCCACCTTGGTTTACTCAAAATATCATTAGAAAAATTCGTTTGAAATCCAAATATCTGAAGAAATTTAAAAAATACAAAGATGTAGATGCTTTTCAGCAGATTAAACAATTAATATCTGAAACGAAATTTGAACTTAACAATTCCTACAAAATTACGTAAAGTCCCTTGAGAACGGTATGAAAACTGACCCCAGTAAATTAATAGTAACAAGGGATCAACTGATATTTTTGATAGGATGTTTTATAATAATCAACTGTTAAATAATCCAATTGATATCATTAATGGATATGCTGATTTTTAGGCAAAATTTTACTCGGTTAGCTCAGATTATGACACTTCTGATAAAGTTTTAAATGTACAAGTACTTAACATTCCCGGTTTTCATGTAAATGAAGTACTTGCACCTCTGAAGCATGTTAAGAATAAAATGACTACGGGTCCTGACTTTATTCTATCGTTTCTTTTAAAAAACTGTGTACATTTGTATATTTGCCTCTCCTTTAACCACTTTTGAAATAATTTTGTATGGCAGATTATATATATATATATATATGAATAATAAAATCGTATTTAAACAGCACGGTTTCATGAAGCCAGACGAATGTTGTATATACTGATTTCTCAAAAGCTTTCGACAGACTTAATCATGGAGTGTTGTTGAATAAATTGGCACGATATGGATTATCTACACAACTGTTTAAACTTTTCTCATCATATTTGAGTCATTGCTTTTGATGACTTCAAATACCTAGCAACATCTGGAGTTTCCCAATGTAGTAATCTGGGCCCTCTCTTGTTTAAAATTTTCATAAATGATATAATTTAAACACTGGACGTTGAGTGTTTGTTATGTGCTGATGACATGAAGATCTACTGTAGGATAAACGATGTAAATGATTGAATTAGACTTTCCCGAAATTTAAAGTATATCGAAGACTGGTGTATGTATATGTAATAACTTGTTACTTAACGTCGATCAATGTAAAGTTATGACTTACACACTAAAAATGCATAAAATTATTTACGAATATAAAATAAATAACACTATACTTCAACGCCCCTTTATATTTATCGACTTAGGTATTACATTTGACTCTAAACTATCTTTTATTCCTTATATTGATTCAGTATTTGCGCACGCCAATCAAATATATGGATTTATCACATGTAACTCGCGTGATCTTAGTGAAATTTCAGTACGATGATTTAGGTTGGAATCCGTTCTATGTAGTTCATATATATAAACTTGAATCCATACAACGCCGGTTTTTGAAACTCTTATCTTTTGAGTATAATGTTTATTCCCCCATTGGAATACCAAGTAACGAACTTCTCTCAAGGCATGGTCTGTGTACGTCAAACTCTCGGCGCGATTGGTATTCGTTGCTATTTCTTCACTGCTAAGAAATAATAAAATCACTGTAAACTGTTAAAATATACCAAGAATCAAGAACATCTAATACTTTCTACTCACTTACACCACGGACCAATTCTGACTCTCTGCAAAATTAACTCGGAAATAATAATATGGCGGAGAAAATATTTAAAGGAAATTAGGGAAATTCGTGCAGCGGGAAAAAAATTATTATTTGGACGAGACGTGAGTAAACGAGGGACATATAGAATATTTTATTATTTTTGTTTGTGTGGTATAAATAAGGATCTTGGCAAACCATCCACTATAAAAAAATGGCAATGCGCTGCGGTAATAAATACCTCTTAGGATATGAATATACGAAACGTTTTAGAGCACTCTAGATGTGCTAAAGGAGGTGTGGAAAAGGAAAATTACCAATATAAAACGTTAAGAAATTATAAAAAGGGTTCTTATCTCTCTCATTAATTTATCAATTAAATTCACAAGTAAAATTACTACGCCACTGGAATCGTATTCGGTTCATTCTCAGATTCGCAAATCACACTGGCGAAGAAACCCGAAGGTAAGACGTCACCAGTTAAATTAATGACGTCAGAGTCATCCAATTCGGCCCTTCACCATAGGTATAATGTATTCTTTAGTTAGGTTTATTTTATTATTTTAAGATTTTATTGTAGTTGTTTTTATTTTCTTGTTCTGTTCGGTAGTTCGGTGAAAACCTGTTGGAACAGTAAATAAATAAATAAATAATTCAGGAAATAATCTTAACGTTTGCACCTTAACCTGGGCTCAAACTGCAGACAGTTATATGTTTTCAAAAACAAGTTAGTCAGAGCTTTACACTCAAACAAATATTTATTTGGTAATGGGTATTTACTAAAATATTAAACATTAATTAGTCTCTTTGTAATTATAAAATAACGTTAACTTTATTATTTAAACGAGACTTTTTCTCTTGCTTCTTCAAAAGACAAAAAATAATTTATTTCTACAATTGCGACAATTCCGTTAATGAATTTAAATAGAGAGTAACGAGAGTAAGGCGTTGACATGAAGCACTTCTCGTGATCTCTCGTGTCTAATGTTAAAGGGTTAATTGGCCATTTTCTTAACTATATTAAGATTGCAATTTTACGAGAAGGTTACTTTTAGGTCATTTCCCAAATATTTATGAATTTCTTGTGAGGTCAACGTATAGTTCAAATTTAAATAATGCTAGGTTAACAAGGTTAATATTTACTACATATTTTTACTGAAACGTCCCATTTGCTAGTATCTTATTTGTTTTGTCCTAATACTAAAGATAACAGCTGTACTATTTAACGAAAATATGCATAATGATTATCTAGGAAACTTTGTCAGAAAATTTAAACGGATGGGGTCAGTCTAAATAACATTTGTAAAACCAAATCTGTAGTAAGAAATCAGGCAGTAGAAGTTGACATTTTAAAACAAGTGCTTCTAATAATATGAAGAACCACTAAGAGCATAATTTTATTAGAGCACAAGTACTATCTCTACAAAAGTAAGTTTAGTGCAAGAGTTTAATGAAGGTGAATGACAGAAAATTGCATGTTTGTGAGCAGTGTTTGTACATTTAATCAATATTCCAAATAAGATATTCAATATTTGTTTTTCTGATGAAAGCACGTTTTTTTAAATTAAACAGGCACAGCTGTCACTATCAGACTCACAAAATATTCCTTTATTCAGGGAAACACACATAGATACAAAACAGTCTCAGCAATTAAACATTTGGTATACTTGGAAATCATATTATTGAACCCCCTCTCTATTTATAGAAATTTAATTATGTATGTATATACACAGTGTGAGTCACCGTAGACGTGACGGTCCATAATTCAAAAACGGCGCATTTGATGAAAATTTTGCAAGAATACTTTTTTGTGTATATTCGTAAAAGCCATATTTTAAAATTAGTTCGACCTATACAGGTTGTCCCAAAAAAGATATTATTAGTATCAAAGTTATGTTTTTTTAAATGGAACACCCCGTGTATTTTTACATTTTTATAAACCTCTTGCCGAGCTAATTTCAAAGATGTATCATACTTGATGTCTATTATGTTTAATAAAGGATCTACAGCCACCTGAAAATCACATTTTTAATTATACTGCCAAATTCACTGGATCAACTTCGTCAAAGGATTCTAAATGCCTGCCGGAGAAAATAACACTTAAAGTATTTCACAATGTTCAAGAAGCAATTATTTACATGTTGTTCTACATTTAATAAAGTAAAATGATTTCAGGATTTCAGGATTTCAAAAATCATTATATTCCACTACACACATATATTTAGACAGACAAACTAAATACAATCAAAAACATCGTTAATAATGTTATACTGTTGTAAAGAGGATCAAATGATAGATTACTTGATCCGATTTTGCTATAATGCTTTACAAAGAGGTTATCGCTTTGTATTGTTTGTAAAAGCTGATTTACTCGGTTTGCTTATTTAGAGGAAATTGCTTTTGTTATATTACCAAATGCCATTTTTTTTATTCACATTCACAACGGCCATATTGTTAATAATTATCCAAATTCGTTTAAAACCATTTTTATTATAAACAAAAAATAATGTAGGTATTCGATCATTTATATTCGGGTTAAATCTATATAGGTGAGTCACAAAACCTCACGAATTCTGACTCAGCATACGCACGCCGTGTGATAAACGACAAGCAAATGAAAAATCATTTGTCAAATATTTGCACGTCTAAATTAGATCCACCCTAATACTGAATTGGGGGTGTGAGAAATAAACCGATTTGTCAGCGTTTAACAGACGGTACATGGCTGGAGGAATCAGATAAAACTTATATTAGACAACAACATTGTTTCATTCTACTGATATATGATAATGGTCTAAACTGGTATTATTTTAATTAAGTATCTTTGTTATACCGAATGTTTTTGTGTAATATAACAAATATTAAATCCATGCACATTATCGGTATATTATTTTGTTTTGATTACATTTTTGGGTATAAACAAGTATAAAATCTTGTTCTCCCTGGTTTCTCTGGAATGACATGGAATTGTGTCAAGAAAGGACAAGTAAGAGAGCACCGAAATTTTTTTAACTTAGATCGAAATGTTTTCTTCTGAATCAGAATTCTAAAATCTTCTTACGATGGTCCGTTCTATGATGAAACTATTTGGTATATTTCCAGTGAGCAAAATGATATGAATTAAATCTCCTTTTTCAACACAACCCTTTAAGAATTGTCTTGATTCCTATTTTAGGATAATGCAAGATGTTTAGCAAGCCGTGTAAAATAATGTATCTTGCTGATTAGTATCTTCAAAAATGTTTAATAAAGTACATTATCTCGTTACAATTTTTCTGTAACGTACTCTCTACCTTTTCAAGTTTAGGTATATAGCGTAATTCTTTCATAGTTTGATTGTTTCTTGGCTTTTCCTTTGTATGTATTTTCAAAACGGCTGTGTCCACTTCTTGGTTGACTTCTTTTTCATTAGATTCTGGCTAAATGATACCGCTATCGCCATAAAAAGATGTTTTCTAAGACTGATATCAACTGATTCAGGTAGGATAAACTACCAGCAAATTCTTACAATACTACCCTAGTTGCTTTTGCAAAAGTTGTGCTTTAACGGGGTAAAGATTCCATTTGCTAGTAGTCAAATACCTGTAGTGTTATTATCTTTGACTAGTATCGCTCTCGGGAAGAACTGAAGATTAAATTTTACACTAATCAGAAGATTGAAGACACAGATCCCAATACCAATACAGATAAGTAGTCTGGCGGTAGCTTAGGGTCTGTAATGTCTATAATTAGGAACTTACATGTTTAAGTATTATGGAGGGTATGAAAAATATTGACACTACAATCGTATTGATATGGTATTTTAAACTAAGAAAATACATAAATAACATTGGCCTCATAGAGAGAACATTTTGTTGAGGTTGTATAGTAGGATGATGAAGAAATCGCTGTGCATGTACCCTTGTCAGTGCGCATGGATAGTAAGATGCAGTTTCATTATCGGAAAGAAAAAAACGCTAGTATAGAGGTACAGGAGCCATTATCATATCTAATTAAAAATGTTACAGCTAGACACCGAGCTGTTGTTCTGTGGACCAGAGAATTTATGATAAATTCAGCTTAGTACAATATGCGCCAAAATATACAATACTGAAGTAATATAGAAGTATATTACTTATTTCTTATACATTATTATTTCTATAGAATACATGTTCAAAATGTGCGCCATTACGCTGTAGGCACTGTTCATAATGGTCACACGCAGATTTTCAAACATATTTGAGAATATAGGTTGCTGCATATTCCTGAAAAACGAGACGATCTTCTCACGTAATGCATTAACAGTTCTTGGTGGGTCTGTATAGATAGGCATCCGGTGGTGTAAGATCAGGGGAATATGATGGGTAGTTGAAATTAGAACCGCAGGAAATAATGCGTTCTTGAAAAGTTTCCTGCTATCGAGTGTAGAGCGGTGTGACTGGTCGTCCTGTCCTGTTGAAACCAATGTCTTACAATCCGATGGTTCCTGGCACAACTAATCCTTCTGAGATCCCGGACAAATGGCGTTACCATCATGTTTCTACAGCGTTCTTGGGTAATAGTAAGAGGTTTACCATCATCATCTTCAATAAAATACGGACCGATCACACCGTGTGCTGATACTGTACACAATATCGTAACACGGTCACTATGCAGCGGTTTTTGGATAAAAATATCTGGCTTCTCGATGCCAAGGAAGCGAGTTGTTTGCTTATTGATTTAACCCTCCAAATGAATGTCACATTATGCAAGAAATCTGGATCCTCGTACACCATAGCCAAAACTTGTCCATAATACACAACCCTGGCATGCATATCTTGGTTTGTCTATCGCTGTCCAACCTGAATTCGGTACGGAAATCCACCTACGTCTTTGAACAAACGCCGAAGCGACGTATTGCTTATATTCAACTTGAATGACGTTCACTGAAGACTTCGATTCGATGATTCCAACAATAGAAAGCATAACTGCGTTGGTTGGTGCCTCTTTATGAAATTGTACCGTCACTAACTTCAAACTTGGTCCACCTTGTTTGCCTTTTCCATACGATCGAAAATAATGCTCAATAATAAACACTTTTTATTCAGTCGTGATACCCATTCTCAACTTTAGTATCACACAACAATGTTCTTTGCACTACTAAGAACACATAATGTTGCTACGTCAAAAAACAGACATGTCCAAGACAGTGGCCCGCAATTCACTATTGTATTTTATGGCGCATACCGTACTTATTGATAATATGAGAAGTTGTGTGTTTGAGTTTTAAATCTCTTATTCAAGCCTATGCATCAAACGAGGCTAATAACATCAGTAGTTAATGTATAATGTATGATACATCAAAAAATATATTATAACTGTCAATATTAATTGTTTATTTGTAATGTCTACTTAACTTTGACACATAATGAATAGGTACTTTCCTGGTCTGTAGTTTCATATCTTAGACCATATATAATATCTGGACCGAGTGTGCGCGAGAGAGAAATTATAAATATAACTAGAGAGAGAGGGCGATTTTATAAAGTGTATACATATGTGTGGTTTATTTCCCTTTTTGTTTCCATCACTCTCTTAGACCAAATATTTTATAAGATCTCTCTAGTATCCTCTCACTCTATGAATGTACCTTACAACGATAGCGATGCAAGAGTGACGTCAGACTCTGTCCAGTTTATATGTGGTCTAAGTTTCATATGCATAAAAATATAATAAAACTTGTTTTTAAATAAACATTTACAACTTAATTATTTCTATACAGTTGTTTATTGGTTTAGTATGCTATTATTACGCAAATACATTTTTATCCTTTTTCAGTAAAGGACAAATTCTACCGTGCATCAAATTTAATTTCACGAATCGATATCTTAAACTAGGGCTTGAATTTAATGTACTTCTTATTGGAGTTATTTCACGGATTTTTTCCATAAGAGCTCTGTAAGTACAAGTATAGGTTAAAAGTGGTGCACTTGTTTTGCTTTGACTTTCGACAGAATGTCACAACTTATAACAGTAGAGATAGACAAAAGCGAATATTTGTAATCGAAATATCGAATAGCTTAAAAATGTATAGTTATTATTATTGAGGACGAATCCCAGTACAACGCATCGATTCGAGATCTGACGTGTTAAAATACGGAAACCGGTATTCGAATACTTTTCTATTCAGATAAAATGGCACCTATAACTTTTAAGAATCGAAGACTTTTCGAATGTCGGTATTCGAGTCTACCATCACTATATGACAATCATTAAACATAACCTGTATTAATTTCTAATTGTAGATTCTAATAATACGCCTGATATTGAAATTACTACAGATATATAAATCTAATTTTTTTATATTTCAATAATCTACCTACCTACCATTACAATAAATAATTCTTATTAGAGAATTGATTCGTAGCTTATTATAATTTGTGTTTAAAGTTGTAACTATATAATTCTCTTCATTTGTATATTCCTAGCTTGAGGCAGTTGTTTTACAATATACTAATTTACTGTATTAATCATATCTTGCCAATAATTAAAAATAAAGTACAAGTTAAGTAACTATATTGCAGTTATTTGTGGAAATAATAAATTTATTTTTATATTATAACACATGGTATTTTAATTTTTAAAAGAGCCAAAATTATCAGCAATTAGTGTAAATTTACTACTGTGCTTTTCAGAAATATCCTCCTTAAACAACATTTAAAGGATTGCTTTTTACAAATAACAAAAAAAAACACCAATTAATATTCGAAGGGGAAGATATTGTGCCATATTTAGGTTTGCTGGAAAAATAACCCTCTCATCCCTTCAATTTTTTTAAAATCTTCCCCAATTATTTAACAATTATTTTAAAGCATTTTTTAAAATAAAATATTAAGCATTAACAATTATTATAAGATGTTAAGTACGTTAAGTATCGCATATTTAAACATTTTAGAAGATTAATGTATATAGTTTTAATGTAAAAGAAGTCGTTCGTTTTGTATCAAAATGACTATATTATTAATGTTATCCTCCAGTAGTAGAGAAGAGAAGCTCCTACGAGTTTACGAAGGACATTTTTTATGGATTTACTGACTGGACAGCGTACACAAAAAAATAAATAAGGCTCATTGTTAATGGATTAGAGAATAGTGCTGGGCCCTCCGGAGAACGGCTGGAGGTCGAATAAGATGTAATTAATTTCGACATATTTTTGAAATTTAGACTTTAGAATAGTGATATATAATTATTTGAAAGAATTGAACATATTAAATAATGCAGCAAGAAGAAAAATGTTAACAACATATCTACTAAAGATCAACATATGATACAGAATATCTACCTAACATTACAATTGCAATTACACTTTTATATTAACAGGTTACTTTCTAATCTCAAGATGAAATTTACATGTTTCGCATTCTTAAACAACCGAGCTAGAATCATTATGGGCGCTTAAAAAAATATGAAAAAAATCACTTTATAATAACATTTTACAGTTTTACAGTATTTATGGAAATTTATTATGTAATTATGAGGGGCGGTCAAATAAAAACTCTTCATAAAATACATTTCTCGCCAAAGTTGGCAACACTGTTGTCGATACTACCATCTCTGGGGTAGGAGAAATGCACAGTCACAACTCACAGGTACACACAATTGTTTGTTTATTTCTCTGTAGATGGGCGTACTCAAAAATGTGTTCGTCCGGCATTAGAAAAGGAGGTAAACAAATTAATCGTCGCATGTCTGCTGTATATGGTCAACACTGCATGTCATTGACAAGTGAGCACAGTGGTATAAGACATTATGAGAAGGAGGCACATCACTGCAAGTCGATTTCTGCCCAGGACAGATCCATGAAACCATTAGTTCTAATATGATTTCTCGGATTGATGGTCTTATCCGGAAAAACTGAAGAATTACAGAGGAAAAACATCATGTTCAATTTGGACGTAGTGGGTTTAATATCAACTACCACTGGTACATACTTGTCTGTGACATGCAGTGTTTGCTATACACATCAAACATGTCACGATGAATTTCGCGTGTTCCAGCAACTTTAACCACCAAAAAACGCTTCACACCTCTTTGCTCTTTTTTGCTCACATCCATTTCTAATGTTATATGATCACACTTTTCACTACACTAACCTACTAAGAAATAAACAAACAATTCTGTGTATCCCTGAGATTTCTCCTACCCCAAAGATGGTCGTGTCGATAGTTAACAACAGTATTGCCATCGTTTGCAAGGAATTTGACTGCCCCTTATATTATTGACTAATTAAAAATGATCGTAATTACTATACGGAACTTCTATTCAAGATGTTCTTTTGTAAGTATTAGTATGGATTCAAAACTTAACAAACGTTAGGAATTATTAAAATTATTTATGTACACAACAAAATAGTGCACTAAGACTTAAATTGTTAATAGTTTTTGTATGTTTTTTCTTTTTGCTTTAGGATCATGTATTCTTCGTTTACAATGAATACTTGATCCTAAATCTTTGGACCATAGTTCTCGTATTTCTTGTCACCAGCTGTCTTTTACGTCTAAAAAACGACCGTATGAATCAGACCGTAGTTCACGTGTCGCCGAGTTAGAAAAGTATTAAACCAAAAAAAAACGAAGACGAAAAGAGAAAGGAAGGAAGTAAATCGGCTCAATCTCCCGTGCTAGTTTTGGTTTTCTTTGTCGCCAACTACTAAGCTGAAAACCACCAGAGTCGTACCCTAATATAAATTAAAAAATGTAATAAAAAAATCGTGAAACCTATAAAATTATGTTCAAAGTAATATAGAAATAAAAATCACAAAAAGATGTATTTTGATTACAAATTTGATTAGGAAGATTCTTTTTGTCTTTTTATAGCGGCTTTTTACCTTTTTACTATGGGAAGTACATAAGTAAAGTAAGGAAAACTTTCATTACATTGTAAAAATCTTCAACCAAATACTTTTTTATTATTAATTGAACACAACCCAATGCCAATGAAAAACCTCAAATAAAAATTATAAAGTTACAAGTTCCTTATTCTGTATACAAAAGTATTTGATATGAATATATTATTTAGAAATAATGTTGATTATAATGTAAACTTATTTATGGTAAACTCGGAATGCTTTAGCGATACAGTTTTATCTAAAAGATTAAATAGAAGAGATTAAATTAGAAGAAATAAAAGATATTTATATATATATATATATATATTAAATGTCAATAAAGAAATTTTGATAAGGTAACTAGTTTTTTTTTTAAAAAGGTAAAAAGTAGTTTAGACATGTTTTCATTGTCAGTGACGGCCTTTACCAAATTTATTTTTGGGTATCAATAAATACATCATAACAGTACTTAATAAATTAAGAAATCTGTTCGAATGTCATTAATACTACTTTTGACATAATGATATGAGTGAATACATATCTAAAAGACCTTTCAATTGATGTATTGCAAGACCTAGTTTCCTAGTTAAAAATGTTATTGATGACGTCATCACGTCAAAAATAAAAAGGTGATCTGACGAAGCGCCCATTTAAAAATAAAAATCGATGGGTTCCAGAATTTTCCCCTAAAATCGCCGATTTCCAAATTTATTCCTTTGATTTTGACCATACTGTATGTAGATCCCTTGAAATAATAATATGCTATTTGTCACATATAACTTGAGCCGCGACATGTACACGGAATTGAAGATACAGGAATTAAAAATATGGATGGATATTTGCTGCGAAATGAGTGCTTTGTTAAACTATGTTGCCATATCTAGAGAATTACCTTGATTTTAAATAAAGATATAAAAACGTGAATGTGCAAAAAGCCACAATTATTATTTTACTACGATTCAAAAATCTTGATGAACCTATACAATTATACATCTCTAACAAATATAAAATAATAGTAAGTAGTTTTTTTTATTTTATTTTCAAATTCTATACTTATTTGAATCTTTTTTTCTTAACGGTTCTATAGATTCTTGATATACATATTCTTTGGAGAACTTCTTTTGACTTTTTCTTAAGGAGGGTACATACAGCTTCTTGGTGATATGAAAATTTATAATGCTCCGATGTAAGACATCTTCACCAATTCCATCTAATTTTTGAAGACTTCTGGAAATATGAAGCCGGTCGTAAATCCATTAATAATTTCTCGCCCTTTTTTAGTAGTTCGCTTGACGCTCGATAAACTGACATCTGCAAATTAATTAAATGTTTACAAAAAATCTTACTCTGTCTCTATTGTCTGATTTAATACAAGATATGCAATCACTGGACATACTTATCACCAGATTTAAGCAAATATGTACAGAGCATATCTCCATAAATTTTAAATATTTTTAACAATTACTGTAATGAAGTATATCTTAAAACAGCAAGTAGTATATTTTTGCATCTAGTGAATTTTTACGTATTACCAATATTTTTATTAATTTGCCTATTAAAGCAACAGCTCGGTCTTGTGCTTTCATCTGTGCAAATTTAACCTAAAGTTTTATTCGTCACTTTTGTATTCATATTTTGCAACACTGCACCGGTTCTTACCAAGCGAATAGCTTGAAGAAATTAGTTATAATGAGCTCCGTCGCTTAGAATTTGAGTTGAGATCTTTAGTTTTCATTATAAATTGATTATTTTTTGCTCTCTTTTATTGCGAGTACTTTATGTACTTTATGTTGACCAATAATTAGAAGTGCGCAATATCTCTGAATATAACTAGCCTTTTTTTTATTTGAGTTGAAGAGTAACAAAAGTTACGTGTTGGTGCGTACACACTAGGTAATGAAAGAAAGGCCAAAGTTTGTATGTAAAGTGTGTAAAATCTTTAATGTGAAGTTAAATGTAAAAGAAATGTATATATTTCTTAAGTCGAGCGCTTTCGGCAATACGATGCCATCATCAGGACAAACTGAAAAATTATTATTGATAGAAAGTAATACATAAAGAGATTAAAAATTAAAAATACTTACAAAATATGCAAAAATAGAAGTTAATAATTTAGTTATAAAATTATTTTAAGAACATTTAAGCAGTGAACAATACATCTTGATTAACATTTTAAAAAACGACATTAATGTGGTGTAAAAAACAATAACATTTTAAGGTTTCTTGAGGTCCAGGCCTGAAGGTTGTCTTGATTAAAGACAACAAGTGCTTTAGAAGCATGGAAATTAAATAAAAATAAGTAAACTGTTTTAAGTAAAGTAAGACCATGTGGTTTATAACAAAGTTTGAACTAGAGTGAGGTTAAACATTTTTTTGAGTAAAAGGAAAAAGTAAGAGGCCAGGATAATATTAAGGAAGAAAACATGTATGAGACGTTCGAATAATTAAGGTGGGGGTAGGAAAGAAGAATATGTTGACCGGTGGTTAATATAACGAGGTGTTAAAAATAAGGGCAAAAGTGATTTCTTACCACACACTTACAAACTTTTAAATAATGGATTAAATTTGTTGATATTTAAGTGGATTTGGGTGTTTAAGCAGGAGGAGGAAGGTTTATTTAATTCACGAAGAATTTCAAGATCTTCGAGAAGATCAAGTTTAAAGTTACAATTAAAAATGTTGTGTAAAATTTTAACGTTTTCTGAGGGGTTGAAATTATGATTGTTATATTTTAGGTGGTGTCCGAAAGTGGACTTGTCCGGGTATCTGATGTGTTCTTTGATGCGAATGTCTAGTTTCCGTACAGTTTTTCCAATGTAAGTTGAGTTACAATCTGAACAAGAAAGTTTATAAATACCGCTTTTGTCAAGAATGGGAAGAGGGTCTTTTGTGTGACTAAGTAACGATTTGATGGAAAGGTTATTTTTGAAAGAGATCTTAATATTATCTAAATTGCGGAAAATTTTTGAAATGTCAAGGGAAATTTTTCCAAGATAAGGTAAAGAAAAATATTTTAAATCAGTTGGAGGGATAGAAGTAACATTATAGGCTTGTTGTATGTCACGTTTAAGTTTTAATTTTTGGAGAACTTTATCAATGATATTTGGCTGAAAACTGTTATTGACAGCTAACTATTTTAGGACATTAATTTCTTTGGAAAAATTGTCGGGAGATAAAGGAACATTAAGTAATCGGTGGACATAGCAATATAAAGCGGACATTTTATGTTGGAAAGAGTGATTAGAATGGAAATTGATAAGATGATCTGTTTGAGTAGGTTTCCTAAAGATGTCAAAGGAAAGTTGATTATTCGAAACGGTAATAGACAAATCAAGAAAGTTAATAGAGGAATTCAGTTCCGTTTCAACTGTGAAAGAAATATTAGGGTGGAGATTGTTCAGAAAAAGGAGAAAGTTATTAATATCTGTAAGGTTACCTTTGAAGATAACGAAAATGTCATCAACATATCTGTACCATTTTAAAATGAATTGATTATTGGTAGGGATGAGAATTTTTTCTTGTTCAAGATGATCTAGGAAGAGGTCAGCCAAAAGGCAACTCAGAGGATTACCCATACTTAAGCCATGAGGTTGCTGGTAAAATTTATTATTAAAGAGGAAGAAATCTTGGTCAAGACAGATTTTGAGGAGTTCAAGGGTGAATGTGATTGTATCAGGATTAATGTTGTTTTTTAATAAAAGATTTTTAACTAAGGGGAGGGTATCATTTTTAGGTACGTTAGTGTAAAGGTTACAAACGTCAAAGGAAATTAATTTTATATCTTTAGGAAGAACCAAATTTTTAACCTCACTCTAGTTCAAACTTTGTTATAAACCACATGGTCTTACTTTACTTAAAACAGTTTACTTATTTTTATTTAATTTCCATGCTTCTAAAGCACTTGTTGTCTTTAATCAAGACAACCTTCAGGCCTGGACCTCAAGAAACCTTAAAATGTTATTGTTTTTTACACCACATTAATGTCGTTTTTTAAAATGTTAATCAAGATGTATTGTTCACTGCTTAAATGTTCTTAAAAGAATTTTATAACTAAATTATTACCTTCTATTTTTGCATATTTTGTAAGTATTTTTAATTTTTATTCTCTTTATGTATTATTTTC
Source organism: Hermaeophaga mercurialis (assembly GCA_951812935.1). Lineage (NCBI taxonomy): Eukaryota > Metazoa > Arthropoda > Insecta > Coleoptera > Chrysomelidae > Hermaeophaga > Hermaeophaga mercurialis. The sequence goes on from OX638363.1 coordinate 34,034,049, forward strand.
TATCAATAATAATTTTTCAGTTTGTCCTGATGATGGGACATCGTATTGCCGAAAGCGCTCGACTTAAGAAATATATACATTTCTTTTACATTTAACTTCACATTAAAGATTTTACACACTTTACATACAAACTTTGGCCTTTCTTTTTTGTATTTGTTGGGTACACCGCTGGTCTGGTCGTCGAGTTGCGACTATCCAACTGTCTACCTTTGTCTCTACCTGGTAGAGCCGCTTCTTTAAGAGACTACCTGCATCGTTCTCAGGTGCGGATTAAACATCGGCTTAAGAAATGTATAAACCAGCTGTTCGAAACATAAATAAATCAATAATTTGTTCCAAGTCAATTCACATTTTGGTAATTTTTTTTTCTTTGGCTTACTTAAAGCTGATTTCAACATTTTAATGGATCAGCTAGTAGAATGTTCGTTTATTATTTAAAAAAAGAGATGTATTCAAAAGTTATTTTGGGCAAAGTTGAGGATCCCGCGTAGGTTAAAGTAGTTACCTACCACTTGTCTGATTTTCTCATCATCGCTTTGAAGAAACTCGTAAACTTCGCATCACTTAATTTTACAGTATCTACCGGCTGAAGACGAAAGAAACTTTATGCCATAAACTAAATTTATAACATAATTTGATTTTTTATTTAATTAGAGAATATTTAAAAAGTATGATTCCCTAGGTAGAAATTGTTAAAAACAAATAACAATTTCTTCTTCAGAATCGTTCATTTAGAATCATCAAGTAATTACATCAATTAGTAAGCATTATAATCCAAAACTCTTTATACATGGCCACAACAGGAATGTTTATGGTAACCATATCCAAATGAAACAAATAAGTAATAGATAGATGAATATAAAATGACAACAATTATTGTTGGATTTACATTGGTTTATTATGTTATGAAATACATTTAAGAAACTCTATTCGCGATCTTTTGTTTTATTTTGTTTTTTTAGGTAAAGAAGTTTACTGTTGTGTCCACATAACGGGAGGAAAAGTAATCTCTTCATTTATATAGTTATCAGCCAAATAATCGCAAAATGCATCAAGTTTAATTTTCAAATAAAAAAAAATCAATTGCAAAACACTCCCCAACATCTAATTTTGGACTGTACTTAAAAGTTCCACCAGTACATAATTCTTCTCAATATACCAAACATTCTAAATTTGTTTTGAAGGAAAAACTGACTGCATTCGTTGTCATTTGTTATTAAAAAGTTTATTTATTTGTCAATAAAAGCATCAAGCTTTTCAACTAATTGTTGGAATTCCAATACATTTTTTGTTCATTTTGGCAGAACAGCTGATCTATCGTGTTATATATTTCTCTTGACCTTAAAATATCTGTTAGTTGCAACCGATTCTTTTAAATAGTTTAGTTTGTATAACTTCTATCGGATTTTTCAATAAATTCTTAATTGCCACCTGTTTTGCTGAATTATGTAGTACTTTCCTATTGATTTCTTCTTGTGAGTTAGGTTCGTGATTGTATTCTAACAATGATTCCACTAGAACCTCTGGAACCGGGCGTGCAAGGCACTTTTAGGGGGCGGCATAGAAGGCAATTAATTTCTTCATCAACTCATTTTTATCATTTGCACCTACGTTTTTTTATCAAGTTGTAACAACGTCAACTATTGACTTCTATCAATAAAAAACTAAATTAATTATTTAAGTAAAATGATGCAGTCCAACCAAATAATGTGATGATGAGAAAGCTATATTAGACCATAAAATCATTTAGAAAGTAGAGTTTGTTTTAGGATCTCATATTAGACGTTAACTGCCTTAAAAACTAAATTTAAAGAGTTAACAAAGACTACATGTTTGGATTTTTCAGTAATATATTATTTAGTTTCCCCAAAAAATTGTAAATATTTACATCTGAAACTTAAAGACGATTTAATGAACAAATCTGACATTAACGGTATTGGTTTGTGTATTGAAATTACCGCTTTAAAATGCATTTTACAAAAATCAGTCTGGTGATCCACAAGCACTTTTTTCAAAATCTTTTCACAAATCATGTAATGTCAACTTTTCCGAACACATCAATAGCATTAAGAATATGTCTTATTCTACCAGTGACATTTGCATCTCAAGAAAGATCTTCTAAATTAAAAATTATATAGAATTATTTAAGGTCAACTATATAGTTCTGGAAAATAATAGAGTACCAGCAAAGAGTTAAATTTAGGTATTAAAATTAGAGTTTTAATATGAAACTTTTACTAAACCAAATTATCAAATTTAATAGAATAATTATATTAATTGTTTCAACACTTATTTTCTGGAAACTATCCATAATAAATATGAAAAGATAAATTATACTTATCTCAATTTCCACAGTATTTCAAAGCTTTTTTAAAGTTATATTCAATCGACCCAGGTTTCGATGTTTTGACAAATCATTTTCTAGATTTGATAGAAATTTGATAGGTTTGATAGGTAATCTTTAAGTTTTTTTAGAAAAATCAGGTGATGAACGGCAACCCTTTCTTCCTGGTCATTAATCAACCTATTTATTAGATGTAATGGATAATTATTAGAGGTAGCGATTTGTTTTATTATATTAATTTCTCTTTTCAAATCATCCTTATATTCATTGGTAATGAAAAAGCTCTATGTATCACTGAATTATAAGCTACTAATTTATGTGACATAGGGTGATTTGAGTCATATTTGTATGAGTTGATTTACAATAAATTGAATGTTGAAGATTAGAAAGTACTATGGACATAGCTAGTTCTCATAAAGCTCAGTAAACTGAGCAATTTACAAATTATATAATTTAAAAACTTCTATTGTACCTTCTAGATTAAAATTAATAATTCCATAATCTATAAAAAGGTTTCTATTTGTACCGGTCAGTCCTGATTTCTTAATAAACATAGTATTGACACATTTTTTAACTACAATATTGTGCTTTTTTTTATAAGCATTATTTGTTTATATATTATGGAAATTAAATTTATAATTGTCAATAACTAACATCGACCTTTTTCGCTTAATACTTCAAAGAGATCAATTTTAACATACTTCTTCAAAAAAATAAGGCGAATATAGAATAAGTTTTTGATGATTACATATTAGTTTGAGAGTAAATTTCAGAGCTTCTCCCTATTACTAAAATACCTATATGTAAATAATCTGCTAATTCGATTACTGACTATATAATTGAATTTTCTAGTATAGATTATTTGAATACTTTTCCTAATGATAATATAATGTAACTTCCTACTAATTATATTGTTAATCCGATTTACTTTCTATTAGAAATAGTATTTTATAATGAAATCGGAAATAAAATCTTGTATCAGATTAATTTATCATCAGGTTACAAATCAAAGAAATTGACATTTTTGATAGTGATTAAGGTAATTATTATTACATACAATACTAACATATTTTCTGCAAATCCCTCTTTCAATGAATACCTCCAAACTGAATTTAAATATTTTATTTCAAACCATTAATTAAAATGTTGAGATGTTGCAGGGAGAAACTGAAAATTTTAGTGATGCCAACAACGCTATGTGGTGTTTTATATAGTTATAATGTTGCCTATGGGAGTCAAATAGGACTCTACCTGTTTCATTTCGGGTAGAAATTTTAGAATTGGAAGCGAATTCGACTCCATCCTTAATTTTGTTTATTTTTTCTGGTTATATTTTGTTTCTCCTCCTTAAGTATATATTAATATTTTTTTACACTTACAATTTCCGTCCATTATTTGCTAGTTGCTTAATTGATATTAATTAGTAGATATTAGAGGTAGCTAGATTTACTGATAATAGTGCTTCTATCAAGATTGATTGAGACAAACAAAACTTTAAACTGGTAATACTATTTATTTATATTAGAGAATAAAAGATAACGCTGAACGTACTTGAATTCACGCATTCATTTTTTTAATCGACTTTTCTATCGTTATTTATAATGGTATATACATTTTTTGCACCCTCTGCTTTTTGTCTTCTCCTTCACCTCTCTTATGTCTTCCCTACGTATTTCGTTTTCTTCTGCTCTTTTGTGAATTCCTTCATTTTTGATATACATTCATAGAGTAAGAGGATACTAGAGAGATCTTAGAAAATATATGGTCTAAGAGAGAGATAGAAACAAAACGGGAAATAAACCACACATATGTATACACTTTATAAAACCGCGATAAGTACAATATTAACAGAACTGATTATTTCCCCTTCTCTCTCTCTCTCTCTCTATCTCTCTCTCTATCTCTCTCTATCTCTCTCTCTCTCTATCTCTCTCTCTATCTCTCTCGCTCTCTCTCGCTCTCTCTCTCTCTCTCTATCTCTCTCGCTCTCTCTCGCTCTCTCTCGCTCTCTCTCTCTCTATCTCTCTCTATATCTAGTTATATTCGTGAACATGATGCCATTGGAAATAGTATGTAAAGAAGCAAAAAGTTAAGCTTAGTATACAAACAGACATTATTGGTTTATCAAAAATAAATGCCAAGTTATTTAAATTAATGATGTTTTCACTTATCCGAATGATATTATGCCACAATCTAAAAAATTTTCCGTTATCTTTCAACTGTTAATAGTAACTGACGGTAATTTAAAAATAAGAAACCCATTGGTTGAAAAAGCAAAGGAGAAATTCTTTCAAATTGCGTTGCGATAAACAAGCAAAATATTATCGATATCTTTTAATAGCCTGTCATAAACAAAATACAAAATGCATAATGAAGAAATAAACAACAATGTATATCTTCAGAAGACTTATCTAAACTATTCACGATATATCGCGACATTGTAATTTCTGTTAGAAAATTTATTACTTTATGAATCACTTTAACAATGTTTTCCTATACTGATAGGGTGACGATGTTTATATTGAACCGCGTGTCGCCTATCAAATCATTAAAAAAAGTAAGGATTTAAATTTTTATCAAAGACAGTTTCTATAAACGATATACCCATAAAAATATTATTAGATCAGATTAATAGATGATTGGCTCGGAGTCGTGTTTTTTATTAATTTTATCATTTCCTCAGTAATTATTGGTTTCTAGTAAATTATTCTAACGTCTCCTGTAATATATATTCAATATATTTTTATTATTTTTTAGTTTTGATCCCGCAAAACAGTCGTTTCATTTTGGCTAGCAATTTATGATAATTGGTTATAGTTATTATGATGTAACTTATTCTGTTGTAGGTACATTTACGTTTCAATTATAATTCGATGTTTTGCTAATTTTATATCCTACAATTAACCTTAATAACAAATAAATATTAAAATTACATTTTCATGGGTTTATCCAATGTTTGCAAGATTATTAGTTTAGCGTTGCCTTGATATTTCTCAGTACCAATTTTACCAGCGTTGCGGTGATTAACAAAAGGTGGATTTAAGTAGGTACAATAAATGACAAGAACATAATTTGCGTTTTTTTACTTTTTTGTCTGTTCATACATGATTATAAGTTATCTTGGAAGATAATTGACTAAATAATCATTAAAAATGTGTGACTCAATGACATATCTAGTAGTCGTGAAATTACAACAAAAAATGTATATCATGTTTTAAAATGAATTTATTGCTTATAAGAATGCCTTTCAAATAGTAAGAATGAGTTTTAGGAAGATGTTTTACTTGTAGTAATCAATATTTTGTATATTTTACAAAAAAAGAATAATGATTTGTACCATTTTTTCTTATTACCAATACGTTTTTGCGTACATTCTAGTTTATTTCAGTTATTATATTTTTGTTGGTGTTACATTTTTTTAGGAAAAATTATTTCTATCATGAGCATTATTTACGTAGAAAGCAAATATCTATTTTGCCCTTTAAGGCGTTGGGATTTTTAGAATTATTCTTATTATTTATTGCACTGTTTACGGTTGTTTATGGTTACATTTTTCTTTTTTAGTGTCTTAGCTTTCTCCCTACTGGCCTCCGTACTTGTTCTATCTAGATCTTTCTCGGTTTGCATTTTTTCTTATGATTATAACATCTTTATATCGGGAAAACTGCTGTTTCTATATATGTGACTTTTTTAAAATGGTCGGCATAATACAATGCGGCAGTAACCCATGACCCCCAATGAGTGACAACTGGTTAGTGTGGTGAAATTGTAGAGTTAGGTGCTTTTAAAAATATTTGTTGACGAAATAATGTCTTTTACCAAAGGCAAATTCTCCCGGATAGTTTCACGAACTCTATGGATTTCGTAAACTAGATACACATGATGTATACCTAACACTTTTGGATACATTTTCTTAACCTTTTTTACTGCATTGATCACAGAATCTGTGGTAAATATAATAACGTCCTTAAAATTTTCTCGTCCAAAGATAATCAGAACGACTCGCTTTGTAAACTATTCCTTAATCGTTCCAATTTTTTGTTAAATAACTTTATTCGAGTACCTTCTTTAGCTCACTTTCACTAGGCAATCTGATATCAACAATATTTATTTATAAACGCACATAAAGAAATGACTGTTATTTAAATTAGTACAAATGATCATTCCTGCTGAGTAGAACTAAAATTATTTTCCCAATTTTGTGTTGATGACCCCAGAGTTCAAGTGTTTTATTACAAAAGCTTTAGATCTGGTTCTTATTGAAACACTGCAAGCTGTACATTTCAGAACATGTTTTTCATATTTTACGTGAATATTCTTCAAGACTCAATCAGCGTACCTAGATTAGATTTTGGTGGTGGCATTATACGAGGGCTGAACCTGTCTGGTAAGCGATTATATTTTTGCAACAAATTTTGCCTGATATTTCAATCTAATTGTTTACAAGTTTAGTTAGTAACAGTTGTTAAATATTCTCGATTGTTTGTAGCTACATAAGTTTAAAGTAATTCTTTCGCCGCCAATAAGTGATGGAAATGAACAAGGAGCATTATCGAGCGTGGTTTAAACTGCAAAAAATATTTTGAGGAATTCAATCGAACGCTTGATGGTAACAAGTCGTGTTCCTTCGCTACCGTAAAGCGATGGTACAATGAATTTCAACGTGGTCGACTTTACTTAAATGACAATTTTCAAGCTCTTAAGCCAAACACGGCAGTTACAGATAAAATATTGATCTTAATCGGAACATTACTAAAGAGAACCGGCACATTCTGTCAGAAATATTAACACTATTTTACACAAACACTTGAAATCCGTAAGCTTTGTTCTCGGTGGATTCCCCACAAAGTGTCTTCAGCTTAAAAAGAAGACCGTGGATCGACTAATTTAGTGTTCGACATCATCACAAGTGATGAAACATATCACTATGATCCCGAAAAAAGCAACAAGAGTCAGTTAGAGTCTTTGAGAATGAGTCGGCTCCAACAAAAGTTGTTTATGAAAAAAGGCGAAACAAAAAGATGGTCTCCACTTTCTTTGGAATTACTGAGCATGTTTCCATTGTAGCACTGGAGGATAAACATACTGTTAATTCAGAATAGTACACTACACTTTGTTTGCATCAAATTTTCCAAAAGATTCGCGAAAAACGTCCAAGGGAAAACATCATCATGCATCAAGGTAACGCTCGGGCTCACACTACTACTCGAACAAATGAGTAATTGAATGCCCAAAACATAGAAATAATGGGTGATTCGTCGTATAGTCCAGACCTAACACCTAATGACTTCTTCTTATTTTCGTGGATAAAGGATAAATTACAGGGTTTCTGTTTAACATCGACCGAAGAAGCGGTTGATGCCTTTAAAAATGAAATAAACAAACTATGGCCAGAAGATTCGAGAAAAGGTTTTCAATAGTGGTTTTCACGGATGCGTATTGGAGAATACTTTGGAAAATTATAAATAAATATTTTTCCTAAGTAAACTGTTTTACTTTACTAGGCTAAGTGAAAAGAGAACAGCCCTCGTAATATCTCTACTACTTACTACTATACTACTATACTACATTTTTTTAGGAAGGGTTCTGTTACACTTCGTAATACTTATGCTAACTTGCTTACTCGCAAGCGAAACTAAGGATGTTAATGTTTTATTGGAAAATACAACGAATTACGAAATACTTTGCGGCCCAGAGACAAAAAAAACTGAGTTGAATGCAGACAAAGCTTATGCCGCGTCGCCTGACAAACACTCTATATAGGCACTTCGGCGGCAGTCTTTTTGGCATTCGCACTATTTTTTTACACTCATACCGACACGTTGCGGTAAAACCAGTTGGATATAATAAATTAATGATTAAGAATTTTAAAAAAATATGCATATTAATTCGAAGGTCAGCAGCTTTCATGGATAGGCAGGAATAAGCATTTTATAAGAATTCAAAACAAACAGTTCTTTTATAATATATTAATACAAAAATAACGAAATTTATCATTATTTCCATAATCCAAAAACCACTAAAAAGAAAAATTAATAAGTTGCAACGTAAATTTCTATCTTACCGTTTTCATTGGACCCGGCATGTACGCAGATAGATAAACATAAGAAATAAAATAGTGCTTCACTAAGAAGTTTTCAAACAAATAGTAACATTGTATTCAGGCGACCTGAATGCGCCTCTGTTAGATAAACCGTTTTTTCGATCCACAATTATTATCTCCGAATCTAATTCGTAAAACGGTAAACTTCGGGATTTATTAGTTAACGTTAATCTTAGCCTATAAACAAAAATTTTTAAAAAAATCTATCGAAAAGTGGTTTTACGCTGGAATAACATTAATAATAAGATACTAAATTATTTTTCTTAAATGTTTAAAACTTAAAAATCCCATTACAATATATACATACAGTTATTTCATTTCAAAAGCAGCCAGTTAAAATAAATTGATTTTACGTAAATTTAAGGAAACCAAAAGAACACATGAAATACGGCACATTAGTGGTTAGGTCACAAGTCGTGACAGCCATATTTGTTAGTCTATAGCCATAGGCCGAATTAGATGACTCTGACGTCATTGATGCCAATACGATCAGTTGATGTCATTTAGTCCAATGAGAAATGAGTTACACTAAACTAGTATGACCATTTAAATTAATGACATCACAGTCATCCAATTCGGGCTCTTAGTATATAGAATGAATAGATAAATATGACTCGTGACGTCACACTAATGCGTCGTATTTAATATCAAGGGGGACATTTTTCTAATATATTCTCAACTGTCATAGGTCATTCCCCACCCTTCAATCACCAATACAATTTAAATAAAAAAAGTACTAACTATGATACATCATTGAAAAGGTAATTTTATGGGTAATTCAGCAATATAATTTTTCTTTGCTTTATTTTTTATTTTTTTGAAGTTTTTAGTGTTTTGTAGCTGTTCTATACTATACAACTCTTTTACGATAAACTGACCATAACGTTATTATTAGTCATATTTATATTCACCAAAATAGCAAACAAAACCTAAGTGTAAATAAGATTGACACTTAACGAACATGGGAAATTAAATTTTAAAAGTTGGCAATACTTTACGATATTGCCAAATCAACCTTATCAAAATGCTAGTCATGCATCGATATTCGTTTCGTTAAATATTTTTAGTTTTCTTAAGTGATTTTGTATTGTTTTCTTTAAAATTTACAAAAAACACAAACCACAAAACAATATTCATTAAAAGGAAGCAGAGAGGTCACAGTATACCTTATGTGAAGGAAAATAAATGCGACTTCACAACACCGCAATTCTTTCTCTTGTGACGTCATCAACGGTCTAACGTATAAATGCTGTACAGGGTGTTCCTAAGTATCATGTACATACGAAAGGGGGTAATTCTTTGGTTTCTTTCATAACTAAAAGTGCATATAAACATAGGTTCACAAACATTTCGTTACCTATTACCAGGTTGTTGAAATTTCATTTTTCTTTATAGTTCCTGCAGTTTTTGAAATATTCAGCTCACATTTGAAATTTTTATTACGTTGTAGGGCTCGTTAGTCATTCCAAACGATTGTGCGAATCTACAGAGTGGTATTTTCTCAGTGGTCATGCCAGGCTGCCTTTTCCCCGTTGAACATTGTTGCGCTGTGCCGCTGCTAGATTCTAAAATACGAAATATATTTTCTGATATGTTTAGAAACTTTTTGGTCTATTGTAGTCTTTTCATATCTGCGACTGTTATCGATCAAAAATAAAAATAAAAAAAATATTTCAAATTAAATATTTTGGTCAAATATTAATATTTTAATTCTTTCAACAAGCGATTAAATATTTTAGCATTATTTATGAATCTCATTGTATTCCGGGCGTGGACGAGTTATAAACACTAGTGAACTGTCAAATGTCACTTTAGATCTACTTTCTTCAGTTTTTTTTTAAATTTAATGGTAATGACCTTATTCAAAGTACCGAAAAGTTAAACAGAATCTCCTAAAAAGAATATTTTTTTTAAAGAAGCATTAGCGTTTATTTTAGCAACGATTAAATTTAAGAATTCTAGTTTTTTAACTGAAATTAAGTTTTTTCCATGGAAATATACATTTACACCCGTTATATATTCTGCATGAGTTATATTTGTTTTGAGAAGCATACTTTCGTTACGTTTCTAAGTTTCGGGACTAGTAATTAGAAAATATCTAAATATCATCTTCTTCAACGATAAATTATTCTATAGGAATTTATCCTTATTTACCCATGTATATTCCTTACTTGTGTCAATTATTTTCTTCCTAACAGCTGTTCAGGTTTTAAGCTCTTTGTCCATTACCTGCTTCAAGGTTTGTTTTATAGATGATACCGACAAGAAAAGTAGAGTAAGTAGTATAGAAATTTCACCACGTTTTGTCATACCATGAGTCTTTGTCATGGTCAGGACCATCAAGACCATCGGAGACGAGAAAGTGTCCCATTTAATTTCTTTTATTATTAAAAAATATAAATACTTATTAAAACGATATGTTAAAACACATTATGAGCGGGGCAGGTATTTGTACCCGTTGCGAGGATTGCCACTTATAAGCGGGGCAGGTATTTGTACCCGTTGCGAGGATTGCCACTTATAAGCGGGGCAGGTATTTGTACCCGTTGCGAGGATTGCCACTTATAAGCGGGGCAGGTATTTGTACCCGTTGCGAGGATTGCCACTTATAAGCGGGGCAGGTATTTGTACCCGTTGCGAGGATTGCCACTTATAAGCGGGGCAGGTATTTGTACCCGTTCCGCACATTGCCGTTTAAAAGCGGGACAGGTATTAGTACCCCTTTAAAATAAGTAATTTTAAGTTAATTATGGTGGTTTGTATATTAGCCTTATGATAATAGGTATATAATGTTTCGTCAGAATGTTTATTTTTCATTTACACAGGTCTTATAATATTTTGTTTCCGACTTTTCATTTAGTTTAAATTCATAAAGCCACAAGAGTTCGTTGAGTTTGCATTCTCAGAACAACTCTTATTTTTTTAATACTTTCTAATACTTTTTAAAGCGGTATAAATTTATTTAAATTTTGTTATTCAAAGACAATGGATTCTAATAGTGATAGTGATGTATATGCAGATGACTTGTCGCAGATTTCAAGTGACGCGGAATTTCCTGATTTAGATGGTGAAAGTGACGAGGAATTATTTCGACCTAGAAGAAATCGAGTTTTGCCAATACCATCATCTAGCGACTCCGAAGACAGTGATGACGAAGTGCTTGATTGGTCAACAACTGATAATGTACCAATTATTGAACAATTCCTAGGACAAAGTGGTTTTTGTAATGCCAGATAATTCAGAAAGTGTAATAGATGTGGTTAAGCTATTTATTGGAGATGACTTATTTGAATATATGGCCACGGAAACCAATCGGTATCGCGAACAAAACCCAGATGCATTTCGAGACAGAGCAAAATCTGTGAAGTGGAAGGATGTGAATGTGGTAGATATAAAAAAAATGCTGGGACTACTTCTCCTAATGGGACAAGTTCGTAAAGATACAAGAGACGAATATTGGTCTACAGATAAAACTATCCAAACTCCAATTTTCGCGGAAGTAATGAGCAGGGATAGATTTAGACAGATATGGTATGCGTGGCATTTCTCCAATAATGATGACAGAGATGACAGAGATCGCCTGAAAAAAATCCGACCGATTATATCTTACTTCTTACGTAAATTTCAGGAGGTTTATAAGCCAGAGAGAGAGTTATCACTGGATGAGAGCATCATGCCATGGAGGGGCCGTTTGTCATTTAAAGTTTATAATGCATCAAAAATTATAAAGTATGGTTTACTTATAAGAATGGTGTGTGAAGCTAAAACGGGATACATTTGTAATTTTCGCTTGAACTGTGGTGAAGGAAGTCGTTTGCAAGAAACAATTTTAAATCTGCTTGAACCCTATTCCAACTTATGGCATCACATATACATGGACAATTATTACAAGAGTGTTGCCACTTGTGAATTACTTTTACAGAATAGTTTGCGGACTTGCGGCACTATTCGGGTAAACAGAGGCCTTCCCAGTTGTTTGAAAAATCCTGAACTAGCAAGGGGGGAATCTATATTTCGTCGCCGCCAATATGCGTGATTGATTATAATAAATACATGAAAGGTGTTGATCGCTCTGACCAATACTTATCGTATTACTCGATTGTGCGTCGTACCAAAAAATGGACGAAACGAGCTGTTATGTTTTTTATCAATTGTGCGTTATTTAATGCGTTTAGAGTTTTTCAAGTATTAAATCCACATTCAAAAAAAAAGTATAAGGTGTTTTTACATGATGTGGCAAAGGAATGGATTAGCGAAGCTCTTCCTGGCAATACAGATGATCCTGTACCAGGTACATCGGCTACGTCCAGCAGAAGTGATCCTCCAGGGATGTTATCAAAAGATCCCAAAAGGCATAAATTGGTTAAAATTACCATTGGTGGAACAAAATTGAAACCTCAAAGACAGTATCGCGTATGTGCCGCACATAAAAAAAAAGTTTAACGTGTTATATGTGAATTTTGTAAAGTTTCGCTGAATCGGGGAGATTGTTTCTTCAAATATCACACTCAAGAAAAATATTAGGAACTAGCCTTGACTACACCAAACTTTATAAACTAGTATATTGTCCTGTATATATATATATACAGTCGAACTTCCTATAACGACCTCTCCCACTTGCGGCCACCTCTATGAAAGACCAGCCACCTGCTTCCCCGCACGTGTCCCATTTGTTTACTGTGGCGACGGACCCCTCTATAAAAACTACTGTCTAGACCGACCGCGACCACCTGAGAAGGGGTGAGACGTATATTCACGCCCTTGTTTACAATATCTGTTAGCGACCGCTCAGTCGCCTACTGTTTGCCAGACAATTTTATCGGCGTGTTTGCATCAAAATTTTTTGAAAATGGCATCGAAAAGGAAGTGGCTTTCATTAGAGGAAAAAATTCAAGTGATAGAAAAGTTTGATAAGTTTAAGACAAGTCAACGTAATCTTGCTGAACAATTCGGAGTGAGCAAAACACAAATTTTGACAATTCTGAAAAATAGAGAATCGATTTCTAAAATGTGGCGTGAAAATGCATGTGGTCCAAGTTTCAAAAAGAAGCTGAAAACTGAGGCTATCGAAATCGACGCGACTATGTTTGAGTGGTTTTGCGCTGCAAGGGAAAGGAATCTCCCGATAAGTGGACCAATTTTGCAAGAAAAAGCTCTCACTGTAGCTAGAAAACTGCAATATGCAGAATTCAAGGCTTCAAATGGTTGGTTGGATAAATTTAAATCGCGACATAACATTTGTGCTAAAGTTATTTGCGGTGAATCAGCAAGCGTTCCTCTAGCGACCGCTGAGGAATGGAAGGCTAAAGTCAAGGGTTTGTGTGAGGGCTAGAACCCCCGTGACATATTCAACTGTGACGAAACCGGACTTTTTTACAATGCCTTGCCAAGGAAAACCTTATGTTTTAGTGCCTCGAAATGTCACGGGGGCAAAAATTCCAAGCAACGGCTGACAGTTTCTTTGTGCGTGAACATGATCGGGGAATTCGAACCACCAATAATAATCGGCAACGCGGCCAACCCTCGTTGCTTTAAAGGCCTAAACCTAGAAAAAGTGAAGGCTGAGTGGAAAAGCAATAAGAATTCGTGGATGACAAGTGGAATAATGAGTGAGTGGCTTGAAAAATTTAACCGCAAATTACAAAGACAGGACAGGAAAATTCTGTTGTTTTTGGACAATGCCACTTGCCATCCTGCTTTACAATTCAGCAATATAACGTTGATTTTCCTACCACCAAACACCAGTTGAGTGTGTCAACCTCTAGATTTGGGAATCATCAAAATCTTCAAAGATCTTTATAAAAAAAGATTCCTCAAACATGTAGTTCTGAGAATCGATTCCAGCACGGAAAACGAGGCTGAACTATTCACTGAAATTCAGCAATTAGTCGCGAAACTTCCGTGTGATATGGGCATAGAGGAATATTTATGTGTGGACCAAGAACTAAGTACTGCCAATGTGGAGACTGACATTGACTCCATTTTAGAATCAAGGACGAGTAAGGAGAATGAGGCGTTAAGTGAAGACTCTGAAGAAGCACTGGAACCACCGGATTCAATTATTGAAAATATTAATGTTCCTAAAAATCATCAAGAAGCTTTGCAATGGATCGAAGGGCTAAAAGTCTTTACCAGAAGTCTGGAAGACACGGCAAGTTTGTTGTCTCTACAAAACATTCAAGGCAGGCTAGAAGATCAAATCATACAGCGGAGAAATAATGCTAAGCAAAAGAAAATTAGTGATTTCTTTAAATAATCACTTTTTGCGCGGGTATTGGTAAAACTGCTGAAATAAATAAAAAAACATTTTTAAACATACCCATCTTCTTGACCTCTCTATACCGACCACCTCCCTTAACGACCAGTTTTGAAATTCCCCGTGGATGGTCGTTATAGGAAGTTCGACTATATATATATATATATATATTGTATGTATATTTGTAACTATTTTAGGATTTAAATAAACTGTATATTGGTTGCATACTTTTTTTTACATATGTATATATTATCGGACTATTTTATTTTGCGCCCATTGAATTGGGAACAACGGCCTATAATTCTAATGGCTTTATATTTTTGAAATGTTTATTGTATTGTTTTTTTGTATAATTTTGTTCATAAGAAATTCGACAGTAATATTGTATTTTTATAAAACAAGTGAGTCCTGCATAATCTCACGAATTTCTGAAATATACTTATCAAATATAAAAATATAAATTAATGTATATAAAATATATAAGACCCATTACCAAATTTAGCAAAAATCTAACCACTACTTTTACGTCGTATCAAGTTTATTTTCACACGCATATATTTTGCTTAGCTGGCAAATTGGCCCGCTACGCAGCACTGTTCGATATCCTGAGCTAGCCGCTCATAATGTGTTAATAGACACCTCAAAACCGTACGAGTCCGAGAAAAATGCTCCCCGCTCATCGGATATAGTTGATTTTTAATTGACACTTTGCACCTCTACTTTTTTAATATTTTTATCTCACCATTCCCGATATTCTATTTTCCTGAAAAATAAATATAAAACAAATTTTTAAACCATGAATGTGTAATTCAGAACTTAACTAGTGGAATTGTAATTAGTATTATTAAAAGTAAATACTTGGAGGTATTTAAATCATTTTAATTATGAATCAACCAATTTTAAATTATATAAATTTTGTAACTAAAATATATTTAAAACCGAGAGGCAGCACCGTAAATAAATCGTACAATGCATGTCCTCATATGTAGGCAGATGCTGAGCGAAAACTACACCCCATTGGTAAATCAGCAATAAAATGTTTAGATACAATATTACTGCACACGTGCTTGTATCGTGTATTTGTTTATGTTTGACGACTTTTGGTTGTGAATACACTTTTGCACCAACATTTTTCTTTATTAAGTCAATATTCATATTTGCGGCATTCATATATTATTCATTTCATTCTATTTTAGCAAACTAAAACATTCAAAGTGAAATATGGCACTTTTGTTTTTTTGTTTTTCAATAAAGTGTCTTAACCATCATAGTAAAAAACCCGCAAACACCTGAGCCACAGACTGGTTCGTGGTCTCCGATCTTCCGATTTCGACTTACGCTTTTTTTTTCTTTTTCAGTTCAAGTACAGGTGGATGGCAAGCCAGTTAGGGTAGAGCTATGTGATACTGCTGGAGAGGTAAATGATTTCTTCTTAATCTAATAGTTCTATGGCAATGTATAAGACTAGCACAAGCCAAAAGCAATAAAAAAAAATAAAAAAGCATATTTACTTATTTAGTTAACGGGTTATTATTACAGACAAATTTATAGTTAACATAAAATAAATACATAAAGAAATTTAACTTAGTCAACTTTCTAAAATTAGCTTTCTTGACATTGAAACTAATTTTTCCAATGTTAACCATACTAAAAATATTTCTTTGGAGCCTACTTATTAAAATTAATAAGCTATATTCAATTCAAAGCTCATTAGAATTAGTAGATTACCTAAAAATTAGTGTTTACCCGATTACTATATTCTTATTTTAAATGTGATGGCTTCTTCACTAATATTCCAAAACAAATATTAACTTAATAAATAAAAAATAATTAGGGAAATCTAAGTAAAAGATCAAACCTTTCCCGTAACATTATTCTAGAATTATAGTAGCTTTCTAAATAAATATAAAATATAAAATATGCTTATCTTAAAACTCCACGATTTTCCAAAAACTTTTTAAATATTCTTATGACAATTGTTTCACCTTTTGGCATCATCAGATAAGATTATAATTAGTGGATTTCTGCTTTGGTAATGGTATTTCGCATGCAATAATAAATTTTGCAAAAAAAAAACAGAACAGCAATGGGCAGTTTTGCCAGTCCCTTTATGGTTAATATAAGGATTTAATTAAAACAATTATTATACTGTGTAGTTTTAATATCCCCTTATTAAAACTGTAAGTTGATGATACTATTTTGGCATTTCCTATAGACTAGGTTAGTTTGATAGTTGCCTCATTCAATTAGCCTCATGAAAGCTTGAAATTTACAGTGAAAATAGAAATATATACAAATCCAATGAAATACAAAATCAAACCACATAGATTTTATTAAAAGACAACTAGTTTCGACCCCTCACAAATAAAATACATTAACTTACCAAATAAAACAAAAGTAAAAACAACAACGTTAAAAATTAAAAGGAGACACTCTCAATCTCTCTCAAAATGAACGAGAATTATAGAACTTAACTAAATTACATAATGCATGTGTTACAAAATCCATAAATAACAGTTATGAAGAAAGGAAAACATTTTTATATGATGGAATAGGCAGCAAACTAAGGACCTAAAGAGTCTTCAATTGAAGGTGCAGATGAAAAACAACTGACCTAATTAAACGATAAGTAAATAAACAAAATACCAAATTAATATATGAAAACCCAAAATTAAAATAAGGGATAAGAGAAAATCAGGCTATCTTACGAAATTCAGGTTTGTAAAAGTGTAAGGTTCTTGGGTTTTTCTATTCGTTTCTAATATTTGACACTTGACTTAACCGCATGTGTTTGAACCTAGTGTGACTTAACCTGAAGTATTAAGTAATTTTTTGAGATCTTATTTGGTCTTTCTTTGTGTTTGCCAGTTTGGCTGGTTTACATATTTCCAACTTATGTTTTCTGTCTTTTCTCCATTTTTAGGGGGCTTTTATTACGCACTCTTCTTTAGGATACTAGTTTGTTACCCCATGTTTACGTGGCTTTTATTTCTTACAAGTTTTCTTGTTCCATTTTTCCTCTTCAATGATGTCTCTTCTGGTGTTACTGGATGCCAGAAATCTAAGAGGGTCGGGTGGTTCCTGTTAAGCTCTCCTTCCCTTTTCATTTATTTTCTTCTTCCATATTGGAGAAGAGTTATTTTTACACGAGTCTCTACCCTTATTAGGGGTTGCATGACTTGTGTCAACTATCCTTACAATTTTTCCCTACCCAAAACTGGGTTATTATTTTTTTTTGGGATCTTTTTGAACCCCTACTCTGGTTTTTCCATGTTCCTGTTTCCAATTTTTATAACTATTATTACTAAACTTGAGTTCTTACATTTTTTCGCAATACCTTTAGTTTGACATTATTACCGGTTTTTTTCGTTTTTTGTTACAATAATTTTCAAACTTTACATACATCTAAATATGTTTCATAACAGTTATTTATGGATTTAGTAACACATGCATTATGTAATTTAGTTAAGTTTTATATTTCTGGTTCATTTTGTGAGAGATTGGGAGAGTATCCTTTTAATTTTTAACATTGTTGTTTTTACTGTTGTTTTATTTGTTAAGTTTATTAATGTCTTTTTTTTTAATTTGTGATGGTTTTTTATATTTTTTTTAGACCTCAAGATTTAAGGGGTCGTAACTAGTTGTCTTTTAATAAAATTTATGTGGTTTGATTTTGTATTTCATTGGATTTGAACCTTTATATTTCATTTGAGTGTTACGGATAACCTTTTGAGAAATATATACTGTAATAATAATATGATAAAAACTTGAGTACAGTTCTACATTGTTTTGGTTAAAACAGCAGATATAAATAAATTAATTAAAATTGATTATTATTATTTTCCAATTAACCAAAGGTATCTGTTTGAACTTTAAGTTCATGAATTTTATTTTCTATTTGTTAAGAGATAAATGAGATCAATTGATGTCAAAATGTGGTGTAATAATTGAATTTTTGGCATAGAATGATTTTCTTATTAAAAGAAATAAAATAAAATAATAGTTTTAAGAATTCTCACATGATATCATGAAGAAAGGAAAATCAGACATTTCCTTGTTAAACATAATTAAACAACCAATTGCATATACAAAAGTAATAATTGAATCAATTTTTATTTATTGAAGTTTTGAATAACGATTTGTGGCAAATTGTATAAAAATTTGGAAAAAATTGTATAGAAACTGATAAAATATGTTTTCAAATAATTAACTAAATATTAGATAAGGAGAATCGAAGCCAAGATTTAACATATCCAGTTTGGAAAAAAAGAATCTGATTCGATATGATATTCGAACAGTTATTTCTTTGAAAGCAGTTGTAATTGGCAGAATAAAATTAATTTAAAATGATAATTTATTGAGATATTCTTATATTCCTAGATCTATTGTAAGAAATGTTATTATTTTATTAATAAGAGTGCTTTAAAATCCAAAACATATAAATAGCGAGTTAATTTTTTTTGGGAGTTAATCCATACAACCATGCATTATGTTTGAATTTTTTTTAAAGTTATTCATTCATACGAGACATTCATGCACATTCATACTACATCCATACCCACTTAAGGATTCGAACCTGAAACCTCGGGACCGTATGTCGACCACCGAGCATCAGCTCTCTTCCATTTTAAGACTGCATAGGGGGCAAATCGTTACAGGTTACTCGGATTTTAAAATAATTTTAAAAAAACTAACCTTTAAAAATATCTATCTCTAAATAAGTAATTTCTATGTTCTATATGCTCTTCTTATAAGGACAGTATTTATCATTGTAGCATATAATTGTTTTTTAACCATAAATTTTTATAAAATCTAGTTTACGTAACAATAATAAATAAACGTGACATAACCAAAAAATAAAAAATATCACAGTGCGGTAATTATTTATAAAGAGAAAACTTAGTGCATACCAGTGTACTTTCTTTTTAAAAAGATTTTTTAGCTGAAGTTCTTCCTCTAACCTACGTTGGTTAACAGTGTTTTGGAGATTAAACACATAAATTGACATTATGTTATTACTCTCAAGGAGTAAAAAAAATATGACATAGTTTATTTATTTATATTATTTGTCACGTTATTGTAACACGTGAAGTTAAGAACATTTAAAAGACGTTACGTGAAAATTGTCAAAAATATTTTTAAATCTTAAGTGGCTGTAATATGATAGATCATGTGAATATCGAGTTTTTTTAAGCATTACAATTTGAGCACAGCTTTGAGAAAATTTCATTTGTAAATTTTAAGTTTAGTTGATTAAAGAAAATTAAGAAATAATGAGTCATGGAAATCTAACATAATAGAGGAAACAATGAAAACGGCTCGAATTTCGGGATGCCCGAAAGAAATTGTTTGTAAGAACCCATACCTTATTAACGAAAACAAAATCAAGATATACATCGTTTTAAGCTAAACAAACAATTTTGAGGAAAAATCCTGAGACAAGTCGATTTTTGATTTTAATTTACTGTATTATTAAATAACAAATATACAGGGTAAACCATTTGTGAGTAACAATGTCATCGACAATTTTTTTAAATGACACACCCTGTATATTTAATATTTATTAGATTGCAAATTTCAAGACGATTCCAAAAATATATCATACTTGTGTTCGGTAATTAATAATTTTGAAGATACGATAATTTTAAAATTAATACCGGCATACCTTTTGTTATCATTATTGTAAAAACTTGTCAGATGTAAAAAGTTTTGATAATAACTCAGTAGACTACTCTTTAATACTCACTAATGACAGTGACACTTGTGAAGTGTAGCACCAGTTTAGTTATTCTAAATTTGCTTGTTGACACTTTAAAAAAGCGTTCATCTATAAAACAAAGGATTGAAATTTTTATCTTAATTGGTTGTGGCGATAAGATGCGAACTCAACAAGAGGTATGCGCTATGTTTAATAATAAATATCCAGAGCAACCTATAAGTACGTCAACAGTAAGCAAAATTGAAAAAAAATTAGTGAGTTTAGTACCGTAGAAGATCTACCTAAATCAGACCGTCTAGCACTTGTCGAGGATACTAAATTAAACGTTTTATTGGCTATGGAAGAAAATCCACACAACAGCGTTCGGCGTTAGTCAAGAACATGATGTTCCTTTTACTTCTATTTATAAAGTATTAAAACATGAAAAGTGGCATCCCTTTAAGATGCACCTTGTACAAGAACTATCAGATGACGACCCGGATCGTAGAATGGAATTTAACGGAACTTTGATGGATAAGTGTAGTAATGATCCACTTTTCGCAAAAAACGTTTTTTTTCTAATGAATGTACATTTACATTAAACGGTGAAGTCAACAGACAGAATTGTAGATATTGAACAAAGGAAAATTGATTAAGTTTTCCCCAATACGTGGATCGGTAGACGAGGACCCTTTGAGTGGCCACCAAGGTCACCGGATTTCACGCCATTAGATTTCTTTTTGTGGGGTCATCTAAAAAATTTTGTGTATAAAACTATACCCGACGACATAAATAATATAAAACATAGAATAAGGCAAGAAATAAATAACATTTCGTAGGAAACCATTAATAAAGTTCAGCAGGAGTTTATTGATCGCTTAGGACACTGTCAAGCACAAGAAGGAAGACAATTGGAACACTTACTGTAATTTATTGTGTGGCAATTTATTGTTACTGTTGTATTATTTTGTTATTTTAATTTAATTAAAGGTCTTCAAAAATACAGATTTTAAAATTATTGTATCTTCAAAACTATTAATTATCGAATACAAGTATTATATATTTTTGTAATCGTCTTAAAATTTGCAATCTAAAAAAAAAGAAAATATATAGGGTGTGCCATTTAAAAAAATTGTCGATACAAACTCACAAATGGTTTACCCTGTATATTTAATTGTTATGTAAAAATACATTAGATTGAAATCAAAAAACGACCTCTCTGAGGATTTTTCCTTAAAATTGTTTGTTTAGTTTAAAATTATTTTATTCCATACTTTATGTAGGTACACATTGTATAAAACGGCTATAAGACGCATCATAAATCATAACATACGCGGCAGAAACAAGACCAGATAGAAACAGATCCCTACAAATGATGAAAACAGTCGAAATGAAAATATTAAGAAATATACAAGGCAAAAATCTACACGATATAATACGAAACGAAGAAATCAGACAACAATACGGAATACAGGACATAAGAACGTGGGTGAAACAGAGACGAAGATTCGGGAATGAACATATAAAAAAAATGGAAGACAGCAGACTCGTTAAAAATGCAAAAATGAGTAACCTAATAGGAAAAAGGTCACAGGGAAGACCACCAAAACGATGGCGAAAATGCTAGACCTCATCTTATTTGCAATAATAATAATGCTTGGCCTTTTCTCAATTTATTTTCTTGACATTTTGATTCATATTCTTCTTATGTTTTTGCCTGTTCCGGCTACGACCACGACGCTATTTATTAAAATATTATCTAGTAGAGTAATTTAATGTTTTCATATTTATAAATTAAAATAATAATTAATATCCACACACACCATTAAATATCACAATACATTTTTAGACGTCTGACTGCAGCAGGAGTGAACCAATTAGAAAGGAGCCTTAATTTTTACTCCAGTGATCAATTTCAATAAGACCTTATTAGAATTAATATAAGTATATAAAACACACCTAAAAAATTCAATTAAAAATTCCCGATAGAGGATTATCCTGAAAACATTTGTAATCTTACAGCATTTTTATCTTCGGCTTTTAAATTCTGATTTACCAATTGCAATGTTAGCACCAAACCGCATTAGATAAAAAAGTGCAAAATATGTCATTTTTATTTTCATTTAACTGACGTGTTCAAACATTTCCCGTATGTTTACTTGTCACTTATTCGTGTAAGTATAAGATAAACAGAATTTCTATAGAAATGTACAGTAGTTAACTTTGTTGCAGATAAAGCGATTTTTCTAAGAGACATATCGCTACACAAAAATCATTATACTCATAGACGTCATGTTTTAAACAGTAAATACTTTTTGCAAGGGCTTATCAAACTAGGCAAAATAAATAAAAAGCTTAATTAATTACGCGTAGATATTCCTTTCTCGATTCGAAAGGTATAAGCTTATTGGGCGCCAACGCTGTAGTAAGGGTTCCAGAAAAATTTGATTTTCATATGATTCTAATTTCAAATACTTGTGTTCTCGGGATATTATTTATTGTAACGGAAATTTTTTTGTACATATAATTTTTCACTGTACATGCTGTTGATAATGGACACTACATATCATTGGCATTTTTTTGTTTTATAAAAAAGCAAGCACCAATAAAAATGCATTCAAAATATTAAAGAATCATTGCTATAATATCTTAAATATAACGGAAGCTATGTAAAGTTATTTCCGATTTTGAGAACGCCATACATTCTGGTATTAGGCAGATTTGGCCTGATCTTAATTATTGATTGTTCATTTTATTTAACCCAATTGTGATTCCATAAGATACAAAAAAAAAAAGTTTGATTTACGAGGATAATAATGAAAATTCTGAAATTGGCAAATTGCTTTCTTTCTCTTTCAAGTTAATGTTAGTTCGAAAACAGTTAGACGAAGTTTAAAAGAAGCAGGTTTAAAGCCAAGACGGCCTGCCAAAGTTCCACGTCTTTTTAATATTCACAAAATTCGTCGACTAGCATTTGCAAGAATTCATGTTCAGTGGAATATCGAGCAATGGAAAACTATTCTCTTTACGGATGAGACCAGAATTCAATTATGGAAGCCAGATGGACGAAACCACATCTACAGAAGAGTTGGCGAACGGTACGCCAGCTGCAATCTTATAGAGAGTGTTAGTTTTGGAGGTGGCGGTATAATGCTTTGGGGAGGTATCAGTTGGGAAGGACGTACCGAACTTGTGGAGGTAATTGGACGAATGACTAGTGATTTGTATGTTGAAAATATCTTGCAAGAGCATGTTGTGCCGTATGTTGGCCATATTGGATACGAGAGATTTGTACTAATGCACGATAATGCTCGACCACATGCAGCTAACATAGTGACCAATTTCCTAAATGAAGTCCAGATTGAAACATTAGATTGGCCACCATATAGCCCAGACTTGAACCCGATCGAACACATATGGGATCATCTAAAATGCCGCATACGACGAAGAAGTCCCGCTCCAAATACGAAAGAAGAGCTTCGAATAGCAACACATGAGGAATGGAATGCAATTCCTCAAGAATTCATTCAAACTCTACTTTTAAGTATGCCAAGAAGGATGCAAGCAGTAATAAGAGCTCGAGGAGGAAATACTCGTTATTAAATATGCCTTTATTTTAATCAAAAGCATAGTATTTGTCCTCCTAATGACATTAAAGTTGAAATTACATATTCTTAATTTTGATAACATTTAGCAATAATTTTTTTTCACAATTTTCTATTCATAAAAACTAAATATTGTTCAATTAAAATTTATAAAATAAACTGCTCTTCCTCGTTTGATGACTTGATTTTTCAGAATTTGTATTTTCCAAAAAATATATGACAATTTTGAAATATTCGATAATTTTGACCATGAGTGTATATTTTTTTTGAGTGTATTTTTATAATATATATATTCTACAATTTGATATTGTTTTCTATTGATTATAAGATTTTTTTATTGTTTTTGCTCTTTTAATGACGCATTGTGTTACTGGTGCTGTTTTGTAAACCACTGATTTGAGATAACCTATATTTGGACTAAGATTAGGAGATCTTGCAGGCTATTCTATGGCCCCTATTCTTCCTATCCACCTGTCAGGGAATGTGACTTTCAACCAATTACGCACAGATATAGCATAGTGCGCAGGTGCACCATCTTGTTGACAGTGGATTAGGTCTTCCTGGAGTAAAGGATTTCCGTACTGATCTACTTGATTTTACAACGATTCGGTGATAAGTACGTCAACTGTGGACCTATTATGGCGTTCCCTAAAATTCCAGCCCAGACATTTAATTTTTGGAGGTGTTGAGTATGTCTTTCTCGGATTAGATGATGATTTTC
Source organism: Hermaeophaga mercurialis (assembly GCA_951812935.1). Lineage (NCBI taxonomy): Eukaryota > Metazoa > Arthropoda > Insecta > Coleoptera > Chrysomelidae > Hermaeophaga > Hermaeophaga mercurialis. The sequence continues at coordinate 34,058,776 of OX638363.1, forward strand.
ATCTGACCAGTAACGACAATTTTGCTTGTTTTCTTGACCATTCAGGAAAAAAATACATTCGTCCGAAAAACAAATATTTTTCAATGGATTATTGAGTGATCTATTAATCTATTCTGATATTATTTCACAAAATTACAATCTTCGATCAGGGTCGTCTTCATACAATTCTTGAGCCAATTGATATTCCAGTTTGGTTTTAAACTTTTCTAATGAAGGTAGCTGGATCTGCCGAAAAATGACCCATCCCTTCAATATGAGCTGCCTCATCTAAAACTCTATGCTTATTTCATTTATCATTGTCTACAGATCCAGATTTTCTGAACTATTGCAAAAGTTGTAGCAGATAAACATGCGAAATATTTCTATCTCGGTGCGTCTCGTAAATATTTGAGCTGTTCTTGGTGCAGACTCATCACTGGCACCGTAAATCAAAACCATTTCAACTCTTTCTTCTTAGGAATAAACCATTGTAGGTACTTTAAATGCCGTTTTTAAATCACCTTAAAACCAACTGTAAACATTACAATTCAATAGGTACCTGCTTAGGAAATATGTTTTTCACGTTCTATTACAAAAAAACGCACAAGCGCAAAAATCAGTTTGTTTTTTACACGCTTAATCAACTGTAAACAAATAATTCCTTTCAATTTTGTCGTTTCTTCAATAAATAAATAAATAAATATTTTCTTGTCAAAACTGGTTTTTGGCCCATAGTTTTGTCAAATTTCAACCAATTTCCAAAAATGATGCACTGATGTATTCGCTGATATATAACAAGTTCTATTGAAGATTTCAAAATGGGAGTTACTGGGGGTTAGGGGGATGAACATATCAAGATCACTAGACTGTCAAAAATGTTTCCCATTAAAAAAAATCAATGTGTTCGGGCGAATTTTGAAATATTTCGCGGTTTTTAAATTACAGAGGGTGATAAGTTTTAAAATGAACACATTGTATACTTTTAATGGCTAATAACCACCGCGACCCATAGGCCCACCTAATTTTAAAAATCGCGTACAATTTGCCGGTGAAATTAAGAAACTACCCCACTGACCAAACTGACCGCGGCATGCAATTAGCATACACTCGAATCAGTATTTGGCACGCCAAAAATTAAAAATACATTTTTCAACCAAAATCATGAAAGAAACAAGAAAATATTTAGGGTTTTCGTTTTAACCAGTACAAAAGGAGAATTATTATAGGACTTGAAAATTGCAGAATTTACAGTTACAAGAGAATATACGTAGGACAAACTAAGAAACACATCAAAATTGGATTTACTGAACACGTACACAGTCCATTTTAAGTACGATATTAGAAAATATAAGATAATTAAAGATTGTAAATATGTTTTGCACATTTTGATATAAAATATATGTCGCCCTGAAGGCTATTTTTATGTATGTGGTGAATTCTAGAAGAGCAAAACTAAAAGATAGGGAACTGCTCGAGATCATCAAGAAGAGAAAGATCTCGTATTTTGGACACATCATGAGAGGTGACCGGTATGAGTTTCAGCGTCTGATATTGGAGGGAAAAGTGGAAGGTAAAAGAGGCATTGGCCGTAAGAGATTATCTTGGTTACGCAACATCCGGCAATGGACTGGAATTCACGACTTTGGTGCGCTTAGAGACGCTGCGAATAACAGATATATATAAAGTTTGGAGGACGCCTACGCAGTAAACTGCACGGCACTCAAAGAAGAAGAAGGTGAATTCTAATTGTAAGAACTGTGAAATTAAAATTCCGTGAATAATGAAAAATATTGTCTGACTCGCATATAATAACAATATTAACTTGGTCTAATTAAACATTTTAAAAATAGTTTGGACTGAAAATATCAGTCTGTATTACATAGGGTATAAGAATTCTGGACCAAAATCACCCAATTTTCCATGTAAATCTCCATAACCTCTTAATATCAAACCTGTCAACGTCTAACCTATATTAAGCGCGATAAATTCTAATTATTTTTTTAAATCAGGATTTTTATATTCTAGAATAATATTAACGTTACTGATTCCACCTGGAATCGAAGCTGGTAGCTAAGCCAAGTGCTGAATATTAAGGCAGGTACAAAATTTCGCATTCGGAGACTCCATACATTTTTACTTATGGAAAATTTGTAACTGGTGACTTATTTAACGTATGGACTAATATAATTTAGGTTAGGTTAGTTTTCGTTTCAATAAAACAAGTTTTATATAAGAAACATGGCGTCAAATATCGAAGATAGTGTTTTTTAAATAACTCATCCAACTATACATACTTAATCTTAATTTCTCCTGTATACAGCAGGAAAACAAGTCACCAGTTGTGAATTTCTTTCTGGTAAAAATTTACCACCTCCCTAAATGCAACATTTTTACCCAGAGTCACAAATTTAAAAATCTCAGTTACTGGTATACCTAAAATTACACCACAGACCACCTCGGTATTGGTTTTCAATATTTGCTGGTGTGTGACCGTGAAATGGACAAAAATTACCAGCATGAACCTGGGATTTTCTTATGGAGATTATATCACATTGAAAAATGGGTGATTTTGTCGAGAACTCTTGGAGCCCATTCACCGTCTGCCTTATTATTAGGTTATTAACTGAAAAATCAATAAGCTAAAAAGAAAATAGACCACATTTTAGATGCAATGACAAAAAGGAAAAACAAACAAAAAACTGGGAATATTCCTGGACCCAGCTAACCTAGTTCGATCCCTTGTTTTTCAAAAAAAAAATATATATATATAGAACAGCTGATATAATATCAAAATAAATGTGAAACTGTTCCATATGCAATTATTTTATAAGGCAAGTATATGATTTTCGGTACACAAACAACTACAAAGAAAGGAATTAACACCTGCAGAAAAGATTCATCTCAAAATGTTCTTCATTAATCAAAATCCATCATTGAGTAATGTTATATAACATATTTCAGGTGATTTTCCAAAAGATTAACTTTGTTAATTCCTTTAAGATGTATTAAATCACCCGAACGTGACGTGAGGATTATATTAATAATTTATAAATAAATAAAATATAAAAGGCTTGTTAGATGCCCGTTAACTTGACAACATAATTTACTATAATTTCTCAAGTCATTGAAAAGATGCAACAGCGTAATAGATATGTTCATAGAAATTCAAAAATTGTTTAAAACTGTACAAAAACAATACTTTGTCTAAAAAATCAGAAAATGCTTTTAGCAAGTGCTTTTTTTATGAAGGGTATATTTGGTTGTTGCTAACCGTAGGTTTAAATTGTAATAAATGTAGTAAATATTTTTTTGTGAAAAATTCGAGATACAAACTAAATGAATTGTAACTGCACCGCCTTTATTTCAAGATCACCTGGTGGCAGAAACCATTTTTTTCGTCGAAATAAGAAATTACATTCTCGACAACAACAAAAAGAACAACGGGGTAAGCCCGACCGCAAACTCGTAACAAAGAGCAATATAATAAGTTCTATTTTTGTACCTGGTTTCTGCCGCAATTAGCTCGATGAGCAATAGGACAATTTCTTGTGAATCATTGCAACAACCTATGCTTGGCTTTGGATTTCGGTTTGTTGTGTTGCTTTTTTTTGATCAAACAAGACGATAATTAACTGAAACTGTTCATATGTGTTTTTTATTTAGGTAACTAACCAATCACCGAATAAATTGGAGTCGATTAGTCACTTCATTAATAAAAATAGAAAATTAATGATTCTCAACAATTTAAAACACTGTTTAGATACTGAACAATAAAAAAATAAAAGTTATTTGTAAAACAACAGCGTAGAGTAATAGTTTTGTTAATAATGAGTATAACCCACAAGTCAATAAATACTCCATATATTTCCCTACAGTGTTAAGATATATACGGAAAAATATTTATACAGGGTGAGTCACCTTAGACGCGAAGGTCCATAACTTCAGAACTGTGCATTTGACGAAAATTTTGAAAGAGTACTTTTTGTATTCAAAATAGCCATAGTTTAAAATTAGTTTCATATCTTTTTTTTGGGACAATCTGTATTAGTGAAACAAATTGTTATTTTTTTGAATATAAACAAAAAAGTACCCTTTCAAAATTTTATCGTCAAATACACCATTCTCGAGTTATGAACTTTCGCGGTGACTCACCCTGTACATTATATTTATATTGACTCCGCTTTTTCTCTAAATATTAGAAATACTAAAAAAAGTTATATACAAAGTGTTTAACGCTCTATAATTTTAGTGTTGAAGAAACATGTATACAAATTGCTCTTTTTTTTCTACTTTTTTGATCACCAAGGTGCGCGTCATTTATAAAAAAACTATTAAGCTGTCCGTTCTAGTAATTTTTAATCAAAAAAGAAATAAAATATATCTAACTATTCATATATCAATATCTAATATTAGATACTACAATATGAGTTATCAGACGAACTTTTGTTAACAGAGTTGTATTGAAATCCGTACTGTACTGTCTTATTTGTCTTTAGTATGCAATAAGCCATTAAACTGCGGTACTACCGGCTCTGAGGCGGTTCATAAACAAAATCTATAAAATGATCACCCGAGGATTTAATATTAAAATTTTGTTTTGGTGAATAACCATTACATTTAATTTTATAATTAAATTGATAATTTGAATATAAATCTTCCACAGAAATTGAATTTTGGTCTTATGTAATAGCGATTTTAAACGTAACATTTTAATTTTTCATGGTAACCAATACTTTCTCAATTATCAAATCAGTTTTCGTGGTGCATTAAAACTAGTTAAAATTAATTCCCAATGAAAGAATAGCAAAATCGAATTATGAAATAACTGTGAAATTAATCCTTTGTTGTACCTGCTATCATTTACAAAATTGTTCCATTGCACCCTCTTTCAAGACAGAGGGACAATCCTGTTGTATTCTTTCTATATAAATGTGGGTATCTAATACAAGTATTTCATTAAGCTGTTTACTCTCTTGGTAGATTTGTTTTTGGTTATGGACATGTAACGTTGGTTTGTTGACTTAAAGTGTATGTAACTTGTCTAGGCTCAGTATATGCTAAATTATATAACAGTGCATTGCTTACAGTTTGCAGAATTTTCATTTTCTAATAGTGTACACATATAATTTTCTATGAAGAAACTAGTGCCGTTTTTTTTGTTAATAATATATGATCAAAGAACCGGATTACATCAATATTATGATATCTAGAGTTATATGGCAGCATCCATGATTTTCTTCTCTAAGACCTCCACTTTTAGATCCCCGTGGAGACTATTATTTCTAATGTACCAGAAGATATTTAATATATCCCTAAGTACAAATACAAATGCGTTAGTTCTTAATAATACATCAGTGTTATTTAGCTGAAAACATATTCTCAAATAACATTTACTCTTATAAAAGAATTTTATCAAGAAATTATACCATAGAAAGAAGTAGTCAAATATATTGGTCTCCACTTAGACAACAAACTAAACTGGAAAGAGTATTTCGTTCTTGCAAGAGACGTAGGGGAGTAACTCCAAAATTGATGATTTTGCGTTATGACTGCCTTTCTACTCATCTTGATGAGTGAGTTCTACACAAGAATCACATATGCGGATCTGTATCTCTTTCCGTTCTGGACATATTGCTTATCAACACTAGGTCTTAACTTACATTTTCTTTCTTGTTTAAGAAACATATGGGCATATTATAACATACAAGAAACATAGGGGCATATCTGTATCTCATTACCACTGATCATTTACATCTAAAGGATACATACATACAGAAAAATAGATACATCCAGACTTAAGTTTGCGTAAAATACTACTATTATACTACTACTATTATACTTGGACAAACAAACTCAACTAAATAAGAGTACAGAAGTGGTGATTTTGAGAAAAAAGCTGAGCTTGAAAAATGATGCCCAACTCATATTGCCAAAAAGTGCCTGTAAAACAAATGAAAAATACGATTAAAAAAATTGACCGATAAGAAATGTGTATGCACATATTTTGACTTGCAATAAGTTAGAATATTTCCCATTGCTGCAGAAAGTCAACTTTTTTTATCACAGAAGAAAGATTGCGATTTTTTTATGTGGCACGAGGACCAAATTCAAAGAAAATCCTCTGAAATGTTGCACTTGAACCATTGTTTCTGTCATCTTCATTAAGGCGCCTAAGCCATTCTTGTTGCGCATAGTTCAAATTATCTTAAAAAAAGAACTAATACAAAGCAAAAAATTCATTTCATAGCATTCAAATTTTCAATTTTTAATTCAGAATCTAACGCAAAAACATAAAGAATAAATCGGACTATGGCACCGAAACGTCGAATATTAGACAATCGGAGTATACCCAAAGTCCAAGATCGTTGAGCCTTAAAGTACTGTCCAAGAAAGATGGAAGCTACTTAGCTCGATATGCAATAGGGCAAATATCTTAGAAATTATTACAGAAAAGTGTCTGAATCAGTCTGAGTAACCGAAGGCTGCAGTACGTAATCTAATTTTAAATTTATTAATATCCGCCACTGTATTATGGAACGTAATGAAATCAATCTATTATGCGAATGACCGTTGGTGTAAACAAAAAAATTGTCGGACTAGTCGTGTTTTTAGGCCACCGGAAACGGAATGAAATTACGAAATTTTCGTAATTTCATCATCGTGCTGTTCTGCTCAAAGTTTCACCGGTGTTCAACAATTACATCAAATTTTACGGTTAATCTTCAGGGTCCTTTTAAATTACAATTTTTAAATTAACATTCAGAGAGTGCTTTTAGCGGTATCCAGTGCTGTAGACAGTAAAAGCGTAACAGAAATAAAAAATTAAACAGTTTATGTCCAGAGTTCTTAAAAACAAGTTTTACATCATATATAAATAAAAATATATGAACTTTGTAGGAGATTATACTATTAAAAAATCTAATGTTTAAAATGTTGTACTCCAATATTGAATAAAATAAGTTAATAGGTACTTAAAAAATTTAAATACACTTCTGGATATCTAAAACATAATTTTGAAATTTAAATTTACTTTTATTAAATTATTTATTGTTCGAAAGCCTGTAAAATTTGAATTGTTTACTTGAAAATTACTAAATTCAAAGTACCTAAAAGTAATTTGTTACGCCACTGTAAATTTGCAATATAATTTGTGGTTGGTGCGTAAAAATGGTAAATTATTGGGACCATTACTTTCGAGAAAGTTATTTCTCGCAATTTTATTAGTATAATTACAAAAATTGGTTTTATGTACCTTTTAATCATACTGTCATACTTCTTTTTACAATTAAATCAAACCTTTTCATTCCCACAAAGATTTATTTGATATATGTCCAATAGCTTTAGATAATATTGTTTCACCTTTAATGAGACGATCTTATCAAAAATTCAAGTCGAGACCTGGATTTTAAATTTCCCTATAATTTCACTGGATTCTTTAAAAATTAGGACTAAAAAAAAAGATTTATTTCTACTTGCATTAAGCTTTTTAAACGGAGCAAAATTCTTGTTAAATTATAATATTTATTTAGATGTGCACGGAGTTTAATCGTGTTAAGATTCCATTTGCAAATATCTAGGGGTAATCTTTGATCAAAAGCTCATATCAAGCTCCTATACAGGGTGTCAATTGCAAAACTTTGGATTGGCTTTATCTCTGAAGATTAAATTTTGTTTTACAAAACACAAAAACCGTTTCAACAGAATGGAGGGGGAAGCAGATTAGTAGTAACAGTAGTTTTCTGAATCCTCTGTTAAGCGGGGTAGCCAAAATTTCAAATTGCAATTCCTATCATGTGATACCTCAATTTAAAGATCTTTGTACATTGCGCACAAATAAAATATTTATGACGAAATATTTTTATTTTTTGAAAAGTTATAACATGTTGAAAATTAAATATTATGAATGACAAAAGTCGGTATTTCGTTGTTGTAAATCTTGTAGATTTGCTGGTTTCACCTTATAAAGGACTAATTGCTAAATTTGTAATAATTTCGGATAAGAGTATTCGTATAATTTGGATTAAATTTCGTTTAGGTAAGTAATTTCATCTTTCTATTTGATTTGGTCCCATAAAAGTAATCCAGCAGTATCAAATTCGGTAATCACGGTGGCCACTCGATTGTTTCTCTGCAACCAATTAATGTTGATCCTGCCATTGAACAATCAACGACTTTATTGTGTTTTCAAACAAATCCACAAAAATATCACCTATAAGCTTTTTCATTATGAAACAAAGTTCCAAGAATTTTATCCTCTAAAATGCTAACCCAAACATTTATTTTTTGAATATTTTGGGTATGGTCTTCTCGTACAATACGCGGATTTTCATTATCCCAGTAACGATATTTTTGTTTGTTGACATGTCTGTTTAAAACTAATGTGGCATTCATCAGTAAAACAGATGTTTTTTAAAATTTCAGGATGTCGTTCAAGTTTTTCAAGTATAGTGACACATGAATCGGTGCGAGAAGTATTGACATCAAACAAGTTTTCTCCTTATTATCGTTATTGGGATAATGAAAATCCTCGCATTGTACGAGAAAATTATATTCAATATCTTCAAAAAATAAATGTTGGGACTGGTTTTCTATAAGGTAAAACATGCTAAAATTTTTTTAAAAATCAAAATGTTTCATCACAAATATTTTTTTGTATGTAGTGTTCATAGACATTTAAATTGGGGTATCATATGATAAGGAATCTGCTTCTTTTCCATTTTGCCCAAACAGTTTTTGTGTTTTCTAAAACAACATTCAATCTTCAGAGCCAATCCAAAGTTTTGAAATTGACAGCTCCTACAGCAAAAAGGAGACGTAAATCCAGAAGCGCCCTTTGAACGTGTGGAATGAAATAGATATTAAAAACTAAAATATTCACATGGTTACTCAGATACGTTTAAATACATACTAAGACCAAAAAATTTCACTACGTTGTTTAATCATTTTAAATATTTTTATTAATATTTAATATTTTATAAAAATCTATAATACCGTAAAAACTTATTACTATTAATTTAGAGGTTAAAAAAACTGTAAGGAAATTAACAACGAATCTGTTTGTTTGACTTTTTTATGCTATTTTAAAATCGAATATGAGATTTATAAAAATATTGTACATTTTTTACAGAAAAACTTCATAACTACCTTTTTTAAAACTGAAATTACAATTTAACGTAATTCGCCTAGGTCAAACTTACCATTTTACTACTATTCATTACACTTTTTACTCTCTACTCTACTTAGCTTCTCGAACATTCCACATCATTCTTGCCATTTTCAAGAATATTCGGAAAACTGTCATAGTTGCCTGAATTAGGTTAGGTTTCTGGGTTTTGTCCTATACATCCATCCATCCATGTAAACAGCTCACTGCCTATAGCCCCTTAACCTGTACAACAAAGCTGGACCTAATAAATCAAAATGATTTGCTTACCACCTATTTAAACAGTATACCAAGTCGTTCGAGATGTTTAACTAAAGAAAATTGACAAATTTTACCATTAATGATGGTTAATATAGGATCACCAAGATTATTATGTTTAATGTTTTTATATTTAAATTACCCTTTGGTATAGGAATAAAATGTGTATGAATTTTTGGCAAAAATCTTATGAGAATGAAAGATTTTTCTAATAATGTATTCTTAATTTTAGGATGAACTGAACCCTCTTCGACATCTTTGCTACCCCGGCACAGACGTCTTCATGTTGTGCTTCTCCATAGTCAAGCCAAACTCCTTCTTTTCGGCCTGCAGTCGATGGGCTGACGAACTTATGCGACAAGGCGCCGCTGTAGTTCTTGTGGGAACGCAAGCTGACCTAAAAAACAACGTCGAGGTCCTCAACAGGCTCAGGCACCTCGGTCAACGACCTGTGATGGCATCCGAAGCTAGGGGATTAGCCGAAAGGCTAAATGCTCCTTACATAGAAACTTCTGCATTAGCTTGCATGCATTTGAAGGAAGCCTTCGACACTGCCATTGTGATAGCCTTGGATAGACAGAAAAGGAAAATGAGGCATTGGAGGAAATTATTGTGTTGTGTTCCTTAGGAGTGAGGATATAAATTTCATTAATGTATAGGTTTATTTGGAATTATCTGTTGATTTTACACGTACGTTGTTTGCAAGTTTCCCTAGATGATTGTTATTACAGGGATTTAGACAAGAGTCAACTAAAATGAATACTGTCATGAGCTCTCTGTGTCATTACCTTACTGGGAGTTAAATAACAAGGGAATTTTAGTTACTTGAGAATATTGCTAATTATTATATATTATTGAAAATAATTAATACTCAAGTATAGTAGCTATTTTTCAATTTATTATTTTATAAGTTTGTTAGTGGTATTTTTACATATTAAGTATCAGATTTTATGTTCATTTAATTTTTATTTTCTATACTTTCCTATCCTCTGGTTTCTTCATTCCGTTATTAGGTAAAACATTAAGAATTGACAGCTAAATTAAAGTTGCTCATTTTAATAAAGACCCATGACGACTCGGTGGTTCCGTTCGTCCTGACATATAATAACTACTATATAGTCAGATTTTCTGGATTTTACTGTACATGGTTAGCCAAATGGCACCGTACATCATCTACGAGTCATTTCGGAGCACCATGAAAACTAATAATAATAGTAAGAAGAAGAAATAATAGTAGCCATTCCGTCACCGCTTCTGGGGTTCACTCTAGGGAATTAATTATAAATAAATCTTAAGACTAAAATGATTTGTACAATAAAGTTAACCGAATGCCGCATATTGTCACATTCTGACGGTTGTGCCAATTCGACGTCTCACGTTAAAAAATAAGGTCTCAATATTCGACAGCTCGATCTAGCACTTGTTCATGGAAGGCCGATTAAATTACCGACAATAGATATTTAAGGCAGTCAACAGCTATGTTTTATGTATTTGTTTATTATTATATTAAGCAAATAATATTGTAGGTTCCTGTTATTGATATAGCAAATATCTTTCCTCACTTGTATTGCATTTAGCTTCAAATATGCAGTAAATGGTCATTTTTCCTGAAATATAAGTGACCATCAGATGGGTAAAAACTAACTCCAAATCTCCCTGCCTCCCATTTTTCATTGTTGTTTGAAAAACTAAGATATAATGTAATTAATTTGACAACTGAGGATCTTATTAATTTAGAAACCTCTAAAATTAACTAACTTAAATAATTACAAGTTTGGCAGTGACAAACTCTCCTACTTTTATGGAAAAAAAGCAAACATAAAAAATATAAAAAAATACCAATATAGCTTCTTAAACAAAATGCGGTTTTGTGGAAAATAATACACGTGTTGTTCGAAAGTAATAACAGGAAAACAGGTTGTAATTGGCGAGTTAGTAAAGGATTGATTAAGTTTCGAGCAAAATGGAAAAATAAAACTTACGCTGTGATACATGTGTCCTATCTACAGTTTCTACAATCTAAGTAAATGTTTTTTAATGTTTCTAAATTAAATTTTAAGCGGTACGTTTAAAAAATTATGATAATATTGATGTGGTTAAAGTGGTTTGTTCTAAACCTAAGAAGATTTTAAACATTAATTGTCGGTATATTATTTAACCATGATACCTAACTTTTAAGTACGTGAATATTTTCTATTTTACATTATCGGTGCTTATTAATAATTTTATCACTTTTATTGAACAAATTGTTTTTGTATTTTCTTGAATAATTTTAATAAATATATAGATACCTAAATTCCCTACTTTTGTGAGACCCAAATTACTAATAGTTTAGGTGTGATTGTGGTTTAATTATTTTTTAATGTTCTGTACCTTAAAAATGTAATCTTATATAAATATGCTGACCTCCTTATGAATTTCTTATTATTTTAATTTGGTACTTAGACGAATGTTATATTACTTACTATGGTGAGAAAGCGTAATTTTGTAAGTAATCTATCAGTTGATAGAAGTTCATTGTTTGAACACAAGGCTATTATTGTAAAAGACAATTTTTATCAAATTATAACAATTGAATAGATAAAAGGCAGCTGTTCGAAACCATCGCCACAGTTTAATTAGTAGAAAGAATAAGTAATATCATTACTTTCTCTTCTATTTAATGCTGTGGCGTTTTATACCAAAAATCTTGGTCATATATAAAAAAACATATTTGCGCGGTGTATCTACACATTGTCTGTTAAGTATACAATTTTTTTCTAGATGATATCTGTAATTGTGGTTTTTAATTATTTTAATCAGTGGATATTGAGTTATTGTAATACCTTATCTATGTATATTACAAAAAAACATTACATTTTAAATTTCTATTTCATTTTAACATACCTATTTGTGCAATCGATCCTCTAATTTAATTTAGATAATTCAAAATCTAAAGCATCGCAGATAAATCAAATTAGCAATTTCTTAGAAATTGTAATCTAATTAGAATTAATTTAATTATAATTTCCATTTTGGAACAGTATTTTAATTTTTAGAATACTGTTAAATCATTTAATTTGACGTTAATCATGTTTATACTATATATTTATTTATTTCTTTTTATTCTCTTATAACTTATGCTACTTCTCTAAATTTATTTCTGCTAAAACTTCTTGAAAATGAACCTAGACATCTGAACTCTTAAAGGTAGTAAGTGTTTCTTTTTATTCATTTTCGTAATAGTTAGATATAATTCATAAAGTGGCAATCGAGTTATCGTTTTTTGCTATTCCTTATATTGCAAATTTTATTAAACTTTCTTTATTAAACCTTAACAACTTCCAAGAGATATTTTCTTCAAAGGTTACTTGCTTTTCAGATATTTCTCGATTTTCTCTAGTGTAGAAGCATTATCCATACATAACCATTACAGCATCATATAGAAAAAAGTCTATCATTTCTTTTCTTTCTTTCTTTGAAAACATCTACGTCTCTGTCTTTATTAAAACGATAATAAGTAACTAATGTTAAAATAATGTATTAAAATCAAACTATTAATTTCATTTTGTCTACACCTGATAGCGCACAAAGTTTAGCAATAGTTCGGAACCCGTCATGCGCGAACTTGAACGAACACAAAGATCAAAAGTTCTGACAAAGAATTTCGGTAAAGTTCATTTCAAGATATGTCATTGACTTACCATCTGCTTGGAGAGTACTATTAGTTAATCTTGTAAATTCTTCATTTTAAAGTAAAGAACAACAGGGTTGTACTTGACTGTCTGCCAAGAATTTAGTGACTAGTGATGCTCAAGCGCTGATATTTAATTTTTCAAAAAATTTTTGCAAAATAAAACAAATACAAAATGAATAACTTTCACAATCAAATGTTTACAATAAACTAAAATTCAGTTTCAAAATAATCCTCCAGTAACCCCAACTTTTTCTTCAAGCAATAAAATTATTATGGGTTTAAATACCATCCTGTACTAATTTGCTTAGATTAACGACCACCTACCGAGGGATTTACTAATACTTTACTCTGAGTGCAAGTGACAGGTCAAAGAAATATCTTGAAATGAACTTTACAGGGTATATAGTGGTATAAAATGTATTTAGCCAAACTTTTTTATGAATCTCAGCTACCGTCTGTTAATCAATATTGATATCTTATGAAATGGGGAATGTAAGCGTAGCCCACTAGGCGCAGGGACAAGTGGGCGCAAAGATTATATTATACAAAAAAAGTATTCCAAACAGTTAAATATTGAAAATTAAATTTTTTAAATAAGACTATTTTAAATGCAAATCTTTTAACAGCAATTTATTGACCAACTAGTAGCTTATGAGTCATAAATAATGAGTTAAATTGAAACTGTACATTTAGAAAGCAAATAATGGGTCTAAGATAGCGATCTTTCTGAGTGTTGAAATTGGAAAATAAAAAATATTTTTGTTAATAAATTAACTATTTTCCTACACACCTGAAAATTAAGGTACGGCTATTTTTTGTGTGTTTCGGAATATTTTTTTGGATTACATTTTTCGGCGAGTGACATTCCTCTGAAATTTTGTTCTGAAAATTTGATTGAATTAAATAGTTTGTTGTTTTTAGGCTTAGGAAACATCCCTGGAATGTACCGTTTATTAGTTACTGCTTGAATTAGTTGGTTGAAAAGACAAAATTGTTGAATAACTTCGAAGTTGGGAACTTTTTAAAAATCTGATTAAGTTTCGAAAGTTTTGGAAATTCTATTGCGAAACCTTGTTCTTTTTTTCATTAAATTTTAACTAAAAATTGAAATTTTTTAATTAAATTTTAACATAAGCTACTATTTTTCATGAAACTTTGTTTTTTCTTTTAGAAATGGAATTTTTTGTGTACATTATTTATCAAAATATTTGTTTTTATTTAAAAAAAAATTTAAATGAAAATGACCTTTTGTCTTTATGTTCTAATCAAAATAAAATTGACTTCTTTTTTTCATTTAATTTAAAAAAATAACATTTTTATTCAATCGTACTAGCTGGATACATTTTGTAATAAAATAGGCTTCTTATTTTATTTTAATTAAAACTAAACTTTTAAGATTTAAAAAAAAAATTTTAAAATTACGTTTTAACAAAACTGAATCTTCTTTCCCGAAATTTTAATTAAATTGACCTTGATTTAGCTGTAAAATAATTAGTGGATTTATTGTCTACTTAAAGCGATCTGAATGATATCAACAGAACTTTAGCAATTTCACATATCTACTTAGTCCACTTGTCCTTGCTCCTAGTTGACTGCGCTCAGTTGACTGCGCACACACACACATTCATACATGAGCCCATGAACCACCCGGGATACGCATCAAGTAAACTGATACGCATCCTAGAAGTTCCCACCACCCCCGACCTTTGCAGGTGGGTCCTCACCATTCACTCTCTCTCAATTACTCTGTGTCATTCTTTCATTCCTAGTCATCACCCCAATTCCGAGCCAAGTATCGGGGTGACGAAACCTGTCTTTGTCCCAGAGGTAATGCCAGGCATTTTTCTCTCTGGATCGTCTTTGTTGCTTTCGCGTGTTGTGTTGTTTGTTTGTCTTACCTGTCTGCACCGCTGTCCCTTTGTTTTCCCCAGAGTTGTAGCTTGCTTACTTCCTACCTTACTGACTCAAGTACTACTTCGCGGCTAGGGTTCGTCTCGCTTTCGGCTCAGTTTCGGCTAATCAATGGCTCACGTCACCCCGAGTTTTCATCGCGGACCAAAAGTGGGGTGGTTGGCAGGAAAGGCTAGCTTACTACCTTGCTTTACTTACTCAAGTACTACTTCGCCACTAGGGTTCGTCTCGCTTTCGGTTCGGTTTCGGCTCACTATTTCCTCCTTTGCAAACATTGGGATGTATTTGTTTCGTCTTTTTGCTTGTTTGTGTCATCGTCGCTGCTGCTTTTTGTGTCTTTCGTTAAGCTCGTGTCGTTCACTTGAGCTTTTTGTCCCCTTTCTCATTCACAACGTCTTCGCTGTGAAAACGACGTATACACTGGTTGACTGCGCTTAGTTGGATGCGCCCATTTATCATATATCGAATTTTCGATTTTGTTTCTCCCACCTAAAATTCATCCTTTAACGTTTTCCATAATTTCCTTCTACTTTTTTGGAAAATATTTTTTCATTAAATGACATATTAGTGTGTTCTGTAACAAAATTAGAATGAAAAAAATATGAGTGGAACATTCAGAACGCGAGCGCTAGCGAGCGTGAGGAACAACTAGTATCGAATTTTGTTATTCTAACCGAGTAACAGACTATATTTTCTCCCCGACCAGAAATTTACTCGATTTTTCAATCATTATTTTATTTCAATTAAACTTTGTTATTACGGCGCCGCCATTTACAACTGACATTGACAATTAGGGAATATTAATTCCATCACTAGTTATTGAATGAAAATGTATACAAAATAAATAAGAAGCAAGTGTTTCAGAATAAATATTCTATATCAAGAGTGAGAATCTTTACATTACATTATTAAAAATGATTGTGGTATTAATATATTCCACTAATGGTCGTGTAAAAAATATTTTATCTAATGTTTTCTTCCATGACAACCGATACAGATAACTTCAAAGGTTCATTTTTTTTGTTCACTTAATATTCGATGGATGGTCTGTTTTCTAATATTGCTCGAACACACTTTAATTAATTAATTTTCTGAGCACCGTTACTAGGATTTTAATTATTAAGAACATCATAGACGTTTTAAATATTTTTGTTTTCAGAAAAATACAATTTTTTTTCGGAATAAAAACTGAAGTAACCTTTTTTTCACGAACAAAATTTTCTTTAACTGTCCACTCCATAATTACCTAGGAATACTCATGATTTTTATTGTGTTATTCCTCCTGGGATATGGGACAAATTCATTATTGTTTTCTAATTAATTTTCAATCGATTTTCTAACATATTTTCATCATATTGAATCCTAATAGCAAGAATAAATTTAATTTTAATTTTATTGTATCACATTTTCAGTAATTTACAGTTTTGGGTTGGGTCGATTTACTTAGATTAAGCAAATAAACACTTTCGCTCAGTTAGAAATAAACTTTACCTAAAGAGACAATCACCCAATGAATTAACAGACATTTTGGCCTCTTAATATATTCGCTATTTTTTGTTCACACCTGTTTTTCATGATTCCCTCAATTTTTATATTTTAAAATACCTATATATCCGATATTACAATGTTAATTTGCTTAAATTGTGTTTTTAGGTTCAAAGTAAACAATGAATGATTGAAGTAAACAATCAATGGTGCTTTTCCAAAATAAACAATTACAATATGTCAATTATATGTCTAAAACACTGCTAAATTTAAATATAAATTAAAGATGGGAAGACTCGTCTTTGTTTTAGTTGACTCGTGCAACATTAAGTAAATTAGTTATGTAAATAACTGTAGATATCTATAGGCTGCCTAGTTTTGTAGTCTCTCTTTTCTAATTAGTTATTGTAATAATCTGACTGAATCTTTTCTCCCATTATTTTATTACAATGCAAACAAAATATAACGATAAGATATTTATTCAAACTTTGTGATAGAAATAAAATATTTGAACTTGATAGACGGAATTCATTTTTAGAATTCGAAATGCAGGACTTTTTTTTAAAAACGGCAATTTTATTATATGATAAGCTATGGAAAGTTAATATTTGAAATCGATCAGAATACTTTTTGTATCTCTATTTGTTTGTATACTTTTGGAACCAACATTATATATATTACCAGCAAACCATGTTAAATTGAATTTTGTAATCCATAACCAATTTTTTTTATTAAAAATGAAATATTTAAGGAGGGTAGTATGCATTGAACATATTTAAACTAAAGTCTAATGTATAAAAAGGTTTTAGAAAAAAGCAAATCTGTGAAGTTTAAATGTTTTATGCAATTCGTTTTTAATCGTTTGGAAAACTAAAGATTTGTAATTATTCAATTGCCATCTTGGAAAAATTTAATAAATTAATCTCAACTTGCTCCTTAAATGATATATAGATTTTTAAATGTTAATCATTAATGAAATCAATAGATTTAACAGAACATATTGACGAAGTACTTATTAGAAAAAAAGGTTTTGTGGTTCCAAAAAGGAAAACTCATGTTTGAATGAAAGTGATAAATTCCTGTTTTTATTTTAGTTTAAGCATTCATTTCTTAGTTATATTTATTTCAATATTTTTTATCCATCCGATTATTATTTACATTTAAAAAATTTGCATGTATGATAATAATATTGATAATGCCATTTTTATATGTTATCAGTATCATTAAAATATTTATTTACTGTTACTGTCTTTTATTTACATCCAAATGCATAAGTAATAAGTGAATGGCTTCTTTGTTTTGTTATTCATTGTTGTATTTATATATATATATACTGTGTTCATTTTAAAACTTACCAACCCCTGTAATTTAAAAACCGCGAAATATTACAAAATTCACAACATTTTTAACAGTCAAGTGGTCTTGATATGTTCATCCCCCTAACCCCCAGCAACCCCTATTTTAAAATCTTAAATAAAACTACTCCACTTGTTATACATCATTTGAAAGCCCTTTTCACGGCAAACCCTTCGGTGTATCTATCATTTTTGGAAATTGGTTGAAATTTTACAAAACTATTAAAAAGAAAAATTAATAGGAATAACTGGTTAATAAGCCTTTGTTATTTTAGTAAGTGTTCAAAATGTTCACCATTTCTTTCCATACAATAATGAAGACGGTGCTGAAATTCCTCACACACTTTTTCAAAACTTTCTCCCCTAATAGCTCTGCACTCAGCTGTTATACGATTTTGGAGATCTTGAAGATTTAGTGGTGAGGTTTTGTAAACTACTGATTTAAGATCAGGAGATCTTGCAGGTTATTCTATGGCCCCTCTTCTTCCTATCCACCTGTCAGGGAATGTGACATTCAACCAATTACGCACAGATATAGCATAGTGCGCAGGTGCACCATCTTGTTGACAGTGGATTAGGTCTTCCTGGAGTAAAGGATTTCCGTGCTGATCTACTTGATTTTACAACGATTCGGTGATAAGTACGTCAACTGTGGACCTATTATGGCGTTCCCTAACATTCCAGCCCAGACATTTAATTTTTGGGGGTGTTGAGTATGTCTTTCTCGGATTAGATGATCATTTTCATCTGACCAGTAACGACAATTTTGCTTGTTTTCTTGACCATTCAGGAAAAAAATACATTCGTCCGAAAAACAAATATTTTTCAATGGATTATTGAGTGATCTATTAATCTATTCTGATATTATTTCACAAAATTACAATCTTCGATCAGGGTCGTCTTCATACAATTCTTGAGCCAATTGATATTCCAGTTTGGTTTGAAACTTTTCTAATGAAAGTAGCTGGATGTGCCGCAAAATGACCCATCCCTTCAATATGAGCTGCCTCATCTAAAACTCTATGCTTATTTCATTTATCATTGTCTATAGATCCAGATTTTCTGAACTATTGCAAAAGTTGTAGCAGATAAACATGCGAAATATTTCTATCTCGGTGCCTCTCGTTAAATATTTGAGCTGTTCTTGGCGCAGGAATAAACCATTGTAGGTACTTTAAATGACTTAAATCACCTCAAAACCAACTGTAAACATTGCAATTAAATAGGTACCTACTTGTGAATATGTTTTTCACGTTCCATTACAAAAAAGGAACAAGCTCAAGAATCAGTTTGTTTTTTAAACACTTATACTACTGTAGACAAATAATTTTTTTTTCAATAAATAAATAAATATTTTCTTGTCAACTAAGTGGTTTTTGGCCCATAGTTTTGTTAAATTTTAACCAGTTTCCAAAAATGATGCACTGATGTATTCGCTGTGAAAAGGGCTTTCAAATTATATGCAACAAGTGGGGTAGTTCTATTAAAGATTTCAAAATAGGGGTTGCTGGGGATTAGGGGGATAAACATATCAAGACCACTTGACTGTCAAAAATGTTTTCCCCTAAAATAAAAATCGATGTGTTCCGACGAATTTTGAAATATTTTGCGGTTTTTAAATTACAGTGAGTGGTAAGTTTTAAAATGAACACACTGTATATATATATATATATATACAGGGTGGCCAAATTAAACAGAGCCATTATCAGGAACTGCGTCACCATTTTAGAAAAACACAGGGACCCGTCGATTTTTGATCAAAGGGGGACACTTTTTTCCGGTATTTTCGACTTCGCTGCTTACACCTCCAAGCGAGGTTAATAATCACCCCAAAAACACAATTAAACAAACCTTCGCTTCGATATACGAATCCACTAATTTCACGTTCTTTGTGTGTCCGTATCGTATCCATTTGTCTTTTACAAATGTGATAAAAAAAATTACAAAAACAATGCAAAGCAAGAGAATCAACATTTAAACCAATTTTAAAAACTCTTATTAAAAACTAAACAAGTACATAATTTAAACTTTAAAATGTAATTTATTAAAAAGTATTAGGCCGAATTTTAAAATTTAAAGACCGTTGTAAAGAGAATTGAAAGGGCTTTACAATGATGCCTTACTTGACCCCTAGTGCCATTTAAATATTTTGGGGTGATTGTTACCCTCGCTTGGAGGTGTAAGCAGCGAAGTCGAAAATACCGGAAAAAAGTGTCCCCCTTTGATCAAAAATCGACGGGTCCCTGTGTTTTTCTAAAATGGTGACGCAGTTCTTGATAATGGCTCTGTTTCGTTTGGCCACCCTGTATATTATCCGCTTAAATTGTCCTTGATAGAACCTTGGAGGGGGAATTATTCAAATTGGACATTTGTGTATGACCTTTGATAAATCGTTCTGTTTGGTTCTCAATTTTGTTAGGAGTTGACGGTTAGCCTACATTAATATAAACATAGTTTTTATAGAGTAAGTATTTTTATTTATTTTATTGATAATACAAAAAGTAGGAAATTATTTGGATACTAGCGTTTATACATGTTGAAAGCCTAAAGCTATTCCTTTATAGGTAAGTATATCACTCAGAATTATTCTAGAGCATATTAATCACACTACGTAATTTTAAGTAAAGATAAGTAGAATGGAAGACGAGCAATATAAAAAACTACCTGCTGAAGAAAAATGTATACATAAAATATGGAAAGCAAGAGTAAATGGGTATGAAGAAGTAACCAAGTTATTTAGGCAGTTAGACGATGAAAAGTCTCCAGAATTTGGAAAGTATCTTGGTTTGGTCAATAAATTTGTAGTAGATAGCAATGCCGTGGGTCAGGAAAAAGGTTTGGAAGCCACATTGGCTTATGTTAAGAATTATGCTCATGCTGGAAAAACAGTCTCTGAGGTCATGTCTGGAGTAGTCGCTAAATGTATTGCAGCTTCCAAAACCAAAACTAGAGAATTAGCACTACAACTCACTCTAATGTATATAGAAATTGAAAAGCAGGAAGCTGTTGAAGAAGAACTTATTAAAGGTATGGAATTAAAAAATCCTAAGATAATTTCAGCTTGTGTTAATACTTGCACTGAGGCATTAAGGGAATTTGGAACCAAAATTATTAGTGTTAAACCCCTTCTGAAGAAAATCAGTGCCCTCTTGTCAAATAGGGACAAAACTGTCAGAGATGAAACTAAGCTTATGGTTATTGAAATGTTTCGCTGGATCGGAGGGGCTCTAAGGTAAGGTTTTCAATATTTTTAATCAAATGTTCAAAATGTTTTCCCTTGTCTAAAGTATCGATTTAAGAATTCATTGTAAAAGAATAATCACATGGATATATCTCTTATTTTTGTATACTATTTCTCTGATTTAAATTATTGTAATTGAGTTTCAATTATTTATATTACTTATAAATAAAATTTTAAAATTCTGGTTTGTAGAAAGCCTGAGGGTTCTCACAAAGCACAAACAGATTTTTTTAAAACTTTGAGTAAGCAGTAAATTTAAATTCTTTTATTCAAATTGATTTTTGCATTTTTTTTATAGTCTACCAATAAATTATTTTTGGATTGTAGAAAAGATAAGGAAAGAATCACTTGAAATAATAAAAATAAATATTTTTTAGCTTGTATAAACTTGCCTATAACACAATTTCAATTTGTAAGATAATTTTTATTAGTTAAGTAACGTCAAAAAAATCTAATTTTTAAAATTGTAGAAAATGGATAGTTATGGACTTAGCCACTGCAATTATAGAAATTTTCATTAAAAAAAATAAAGTCGATCTGTAATTACTTGAGTTATTGTATGTGCAATTTTGAAAAAAGTTTTTGAGAAAAACGTGATTAATAGGGTGGGTCAAAAAAACCGACTATTTTTTTTTTACTTTGTACTCTGAAAAATTGGTTACTAGACACCTCTAGAGAATTCTCACCCAACATGTGCTCTTAATTTTGATAACGAGGTTCTCCGCTTTACAATTTCCATTTTTTCCTCAGTATTAGAAACAAAAATTCATATCTCTTCGACAACTGTTCGTTAAAAAATATCTCTCCTCATATTCTTGTAAGAAATCGAATGCTCTACAAAAAAGGTCTCTTACAATTTTTTCGTAAACCTCACCGTTTAAAAGATATCGAAGGTCAAAGTTTAATTATTTTAAGAGAAATTTCTGTTTTGCTTATGAATTTTATATGTTATGATTTGTCGATTAAATTAAGCGTTTAAAAGATATTCATCGTCAAACCTCAATGAATACTAATTTTAACAGTTTTTGATGAATAATTCGAAAAATTTCAATTCAATTTTTGAGTTTTACGAAAGTCCAGTTATTTTTAGTGTATATTTTTATAATATATTTCTATTTTTTATATCTCTTAACATATATTTTTTAACAGTGTGAGATTTATAGAATTAAATATTGGCATTACATTAAATTACAATATATCAACACTATTTTGTATATTTTAACAAAATGTTTTTCTTTTATTTTCTTTCCTATTCTGTTTATCTGTGTCTCTTTGGATCTACACATATTTTTCTTTTCTTTCCATTCTCTGTCTATTATTCTTCTTCTAACAAGTCCTTTCTGGATCAATTTTCATTATTCAAATTGAGCGTTACAAATGTTAATTATCCAAGGTTCTATTTTTTGTTACTTTCTATTGCATATTTTCTTTAAACTGTTTGAAATGATTACTATTAGACAAATGCGATGCTTTTGATATTTTTATATTTTCAAATTTGAAGATAAATTTGTCAAATTAGTAGTGATTGAATGTCATCATGAATGGACTCGATTAAGTTTAGACGTGCTATTATTTTATTATTATTTGTTACTAGCAACTTTTTCTTAACCTTACTAATTGTTGATTGAGAAACCGATTCTGGGTGAGGGTATTTAACATTAAATAAATCAGAAACATATGTACGAGTCCTTACTTTATCCCCACAGTCAGTCATAATTAAAATTTAGATTCGTTCAGTTTCTGTAAACCTCATTTCTAGATTATAATGATTTAAATATTTTTATGAAAATGAATACGTTAATGATACTAATGCAACTAATTGTAAATTAAAATGCACTACTTTTATCAGATAATGCATTTATTTTTTCTATACCACTAGAAACAGTAGAAGACACCTCCATGTTTTATTCCCAGTAGCAGTCCTTGGCATAATTTAGTTTAATAAATGAACATTTTTTGAAATGTAATTTTACTTAACTAAATAAAAACTAAATTTTAGTTGACTCTGTAGAAATTAATGTTTTAATAAGTTTACCATTTGACGGACGATTAGAAAACCTTTCAAATGAGGTATCACATGACCCCTATTTGTATTTTAAAAAATCGTTATCGTCGATTACATCTTTTAAATGGTGGCGGTACGTCTCTTACAAATATATCATGAAATGACCCTTAAAAAATTAAAATTGTATTTTAGGTCCTTTTTCAAAAATAATGTATTTTTAAAATAATGAATTTATTCCATACATTTGTATCATACTATATTTATTCCACAAATTTTTGGAATTCTTTAAAGTTTTTAATGTAATGCTTAATTTCAGTGTTTTTCTTTCGTTCCCAAATTTTAACTGTCATGTTTTTACAAAACACAAATATTAAATAACATTTGATTTTTTAATTTGAATGGTTATATTTTAAAAGTATTTACATATATAGGATGTCCCAATAGTATGTAAAAGTCCAACAGTTATTTTATTAGATTGGAACCAAAAAATTTTGCATAACAAAATTGTCGGGGGTATTAAGCTTTACAACCTAAAATTATTTTCACTTATACAGAGTGTTTCGTAGTTGCAGGCCAACCTAAACATAATTTTTTTTAAATACAATAGTACATTTTTATTAGTTATTTGAATTCTGCTGTCTTTTTTAAGTCTATATATACTGGACTCCCAGATCCCCTGAACTCAATAAAGTAGATTTTTCTTTTGGGACTAGAGAAAAATGAAGTATAAAAAACACCACCGACGACAAGAGAGGATATGAAGGAAAGAATAAGACAGGTGTTCAGAGGCATTAATGTAAATACTGTAAGAAACGTTCAAGTCTTTCGAAGTTAGACTACAACATTATATTAATATTGGAGGGGGACATTTTGAACAATTATTGTAATATTTTAGTTTTCCTTATATTTCTTTCTTTTTTATATTTCAATGTAATTGTTGTGATTAATATTTTTACCTACTTGTACTGTAATTAGTTCCCATTTGTTAATGTATATTTGTTAATATTAACAAATACACATTCAATTTGTTAATATTCTTTCATTTCAATAGAATTATTGAGTAATTATATTTCATTAGAAATATAATTTGATACTTCAGAAGGTATGTACAACAGTTATAAATTTGTCATTACAAAATTGGTTATTATAGCAATGTTTACTTGATCTCATTACAAAGAAAAATGAAAATGTTCTTATAAAATTAGAAAGATCTCAATCACAGTAACAAATAGGTATAGGGAATTGTTCACAAAAATGAAAGAACTATTTAAGGTCTATCTAAATACTGTATAAAATATAGAAGGTTCCATTTAAATAAAATATAAAAGTGGTTATAACTTTTGAAACGTCCAGTATATATCTGATAAACCCTATATTCGGAGACTTAAAAAGGTCAGCAGAATTCAAATAAGTAATAAAAAATGTACCACAGTATTTAAAAAAATGTATGTTTAGGTTTGCCAGAGGCTACCGAACACTCTGTATAAGTGAAAATAATTTTAGGTTGTAAAGCTTAATGTCCCGACAATTTTGTTATTTTTTGGTTACAATCTAATAAAGGAACTGTTGGACTATTACATACTATTGGGGCACCTCTGTATATAGGAAAACATAATACGTGATACTTTTCTTTACGAATTTTAGACCACAATTGCAAGCAGCAAACTTACAAGCTATACAAATAACAGAATTGGAAGGCGAATTTGCAAAGATTGAAGGACAAAAAGCCGTTCCAACTAGGTACATAAGATCTCAACAAGTAAAACAGGCTAAACTTGCGGTACAAGCTGCCGCTGGAGATGGTAAGTCTTGATTTTCAATATACAATATTTTATGTTGTTTATTTCTATTTAATGGAAGATTTCTTCTCTAATTCTTTTCATTAATTTATTTTACTCTTATTTAATACTCTGGGTCACTATTTTTTATTGATTCCGTTTTAGTTCAAGAAGAACAGGAAGAAGAAATCGATCCCTATGAAATAGCGCCAGCAGTTGAAATTTTATCAAAAATCCCGAAAGATTTTTACGAAAAGTTAGAGGCTAAAAAGTGGCAAGAAAGAAAGGAGGTACTAGAGGTGATTGGAAATTTGGTTAAAACCCCAAAATTGGAAGCTGGAGACTATGGCGACCTCGTAAGAGCCCTTAAGAAAGTAAGTGAATTAACTTGTCCTAATTTTTTAGTGACATCTTAATGACTAAATATTATCTTTTGGGAAAAAAATTTCAGTGATGCTTAAAATAAATGTTACAAAACATTTATTTGCACCGGAAGTAGTAAATCTTTTCAATTAAAAAAATTATATGGCTCAATAATTTGGTAAATTTTTTGACCTTCAATTAGTTTACACATATCAATAAATTATTTGCAAAGGATCAAATACAATCGATTTATTGATCCAAAAAATATATGTATTATTGATGTGGCAAGCTCTTCAACAA
The DNA here is from genome assembly GCA_951812935.1 of Hermaeophaga mercurialis. Taxonomy (NCBI): domain Eukaryota; kingdom Metazoa; phylum Arthropoda; class Insecta; order Coleoptera; family Chrysomelidae; genus Hermaeophaga; species Hermaeophaga mercurialis. The sequence goes on from OX638363.1 coordinate 34,084,290, forward strand.
TATTAATTACAATAATTTATCTAACATGTGGATATGTACAATTTTTTAACATTGTTGTTTTAAGAATTGATTTCAGATCGCAGTAATTCCCTTTGTAAATAATTAAATATGTATTTTAACTTTGTTCATGCGAGATTTAGTAGTATGATCTTTAATTTGTATTTATTAAATCCTATGTCTCCAAAAATTATTATATATTTATATAAATATTTTTTTATAATGAAATTATTTTGAAAGTGAAATACATATTTAAATAATTCTGGGTTGTTTTTAGATATGCAAATTGTTTTGTTTATTTTAGGTGGTACAAAAAGACAGTAATGTAGTTTGTGTTACAATTGCGAGTCGTTGCATAGCTGGTTTGGCGACAGGCTTAAAAACGAAATTCAAGACATATTCCGAATTTTGCATTCCAGCTATTTTGGAAAAGTTCAAAGAAAAAAGACAAAATGTACTTTCAGCTTTAAGAGAGGCAGGTGACGCTATTTATATGACGGTAATAAAAAAAGATAAACTGATTTCTTTATTTAAGTTTTGACGACTTTTAAAAATGTTTTAGACTACTTTGGAAGCAATCCTTGAAGATGTTTTAGAGGCACTTAATAATAAAAATCCTTCTGTTAAAACGGAAACTTCACTATTTCTGGCAAGAGGTTTTACAAAAACTACACTCACAGCTGTTAATAAAAAACTGCTAAAGGCCATAACAGCTCCATTAGCTAGAAACATTAACGAATCCGGTAATTATATTTCATAAATTATTTGATAAACTGCAATATAACCTATTTTTAATGATCTTTAACGGTTATTGGGGTGTGCGTTTGTAATTAATCAAATTTCTTATTTTAGATCCCTCTGTAAGAGAATCAAGTGCTGAAGCCTTGGGAATATTAATGAAACTGGTTGGAGAAAAGACTATAGGGCCTCTTTTGATAGACCTGGAGAACGATAAATTAAAAATGGCTAAGATTAAAGCATTTTGTGATAATGCAGTTATTTGTGTAAAAAGCACAGGCGCAAAAAAAAAGCGTACAGCTCCAGTATCTGCGAAAACTATCAAAACTGCTTCAAATAAATCTGAAACAAAAGCATCGACAGGTTAGTCAATGCTTAAACTTTATGTATATATTTTTTATGAACTGATAATAACGATAATAATACTTCCCTGATAATTATTTTTCCCTAAGAATAAACGTCTGTGGAATGGACGGTTATTATTATTTGCCATGACGATTTGAGGAAGTGAAACATATGGATTTTAAAGTTGCAACACCACCAAATACAGCATATATCTTGTAGATTTTGTATTGTGGTGTATTTTAAGATTTTACAAAAGTCATCGATTTTGAAATAATGAATTTATTCCTACATTTCTTACCATATGAGACAGTGCCCCTTGCTTTTTATGGATTAAGTTAGACATCTAAAGTGTTTCTCCTTTTTCTTTGCATTCTCTATATGCTCTTTGAAGTTTAATTTAATATTTAAAGTTGGCTCCAGATAATTAAATTTCTGGTTAAATGTAATCCGATAAATGTAGATATTTATATTTGTGGGATTAGGTGAAAGTTTGTAGTATTCATTTTTGGAATTAGGCCTTATAAATGTTATATCATCATCATATTGCACAATATACATCCTTTGTTCAAAATAGTCTTGTTCAATTATGTTATATATGTCACTGGAGAATATGTTGAGGATTATTGCTTCTGGATGTCCGCGCCTTTTTGTGGGAATTTCTCAAAGTTTCTCCGTCGGTTATAAGCGACGTTGGGAGAAATGTTTCGGCCTTAACGGTGACTATGTTGAAAAATAAATATATGATGTTGAAGCTTAAGAATTGTACTTTGATGACTTTTTGCCCGATCTTGCTATATATTTTGGTTCGCATTTTACATACATTTTTGTGAATTACTTTTCAGCCTATCCTCGTACGCTTAACTATTATGTTGAGTTTTCAGGTATCTTTTTCCACATGTTTTTTACGCTTTTCTGTCATTTAGCAACATATTTAAATGTTTTTAACTTTTTCCTCTCTTCTCGGCTGTAGTTCATCCTTTTTACTTTCATGATTTCTTCTTTTTTAATATTTCTTTTGCTTGTTATATTTGTCTTATTATATGTTCTAATTTAGTTGATCCAGTTGATCGAGTCCAATAGCTACGATTATATCAGTGTGGACTATATTAAGCGTTCCTTATACAGGGTTTCTAATCCTGTCATTTAGGGTCACTTATTATTACTTCCAACATTTATATTTTTTGTTTTATGTTTATCATAGGTCAAGTATTTATTTATTCTCAAGTTTTTTTCTTTCAGTGCTTCATTAAAAATGTTATGTCATATTTCATCGTGGCTTAGAATTTACATAACTTCATTGTTAAAATTGTGTCTTTCTTTTCTTTTTTCTGTTATTCTTCTTGTGCCTTCATATTTATTTTGTGGTATATATTGTTCTTAATTACCTACTTCTATTTATTCTCCTTCTAATCGTCCTTTGAAGTATTCATTCCTTTGAACCTGTTTACACATTTTACTCTCACCCAATCACACAGCTCTGAGACTTCTCCAAAGACTAACCTTTCAATGAGAGCCAATACCACTATTAGCCCTGATCCATAGGCTATTTAGCATGCATCATATGGTTGTACATATTTACAACAATTGTGAACCTGGTCAATAATTTGGCCAATTGAGTCGTTAATGTGTATTTCCTGCCAGCTAATTATAATTTTTTAAATATATTAAAATTATTTTAGGTGTGGTGAAATCATTTAGTACAAATAATTTAGATGCTTTGGACGACCACGCTACAAATGAACCAGAAAAAATAAACATACAAGACCTCATACCTAGAACTGATATATCCAGTCAAATAACGGATAGCATCCTAAAGGATTTGGGAGATAAAAACTGGAAGATTCGAAACGAAGCATTAAATAAATTAAGAACGATTATTAACGAAGCTAAATTTGTAAAACCAAATCTAGAAGATTTACCACAGGCTTTAACTCCAAGATTAACAGACAGTAACGTAAAACTTGCACAGATTGCTCTTTCTTTATGTGAAACCATTTGCAAGGCAATGGGTCCACCTTTTAAGCAGTACGTTAGAGTGTTTTTCCCATCAATTTTGCAGGGCTTAGGCGACAGTAAAGCTTTTATGAGAACCGCATCCTTAGAAACTATAAATTCTTTTAAAGAACAGTGTGGATACAAAGAATTTTTCGAAGGTGAAATGATAGCTGACGCTTTAAAATCGGGTTCACCTACTTTAAGAATTGAGGTGTGGAATTGGCTGGCTAAAAATCTGCCAAAAGGTATATAAAAATTAAGCTTTTATATTTAGGTTCTAATATTTTGTTTTAGTTCCTCCAAAGCAGATTTCAAAAGATGAATTGGTAGCTTGTATACCACATCTTTACAGTAATTTAGAAGATAGGAACGCAGATGTTCGGAAAAACGCACAGGAAGCAGTTTTGGGAATTATGCTGCATTTAGGGTTTGACAGTATGTCAAAACAAGCTGAAAACCTGAAACTAGGTTCCAAAACCGTGGTTATTGCAGCATTAGACAAAGCAAGGCCCAATTTACCAATCAAACCGTTACCCACTAAAAAGCAGCCTGTAGAAAAAGAAGATAAAGCTATAAAAGGAACTAAATCAGTTGCAAACGCCAAAAATGTTGTGAAAAAGGTATATTTAAATTAAGATATCCATAATTTAGAGGTTGAAAATACATTATCTTATTTATTAAAAAACGACGATATTAATGCTTTAAATTTAATATGTTTTATGATCTACTTTTTAGCCAAATACGGCAAAATCGGCTCAAGCATCAAGTCGTAAAAAAGAGGAAGACATCGACACATCGGCGCTTTTAGTCATTAACAATTTCAAACATCAAAGAACTATTGACGAAAATAAACTGAAAGTTCTTAAATGGAACTTCACGCAGCCCCGAGAAGAATTCGTTGAACTATTAAAAGATCAAATGAACACTGCCAATGTAAACAAATCATTGACAGCAAACATGTTTCATAATGATTTCAGGTATTGTTAAAAGATAAATATTCGCTTGACTTACCATCAATATTATTTAGTTTGAAGTGCAGAACTTTCCCCACCGGCCATTTTCTACAACTATTTAAAAAAAAAATTTATACTAGCTACCACCTTGAACATTTTAAATAACAAGAGGAATAGCTCATTTGAAAAGGATTTTTATATTCAAAGGCTTGAATAACTTTTTACTTCATTAGTTTTTGAGTTATTTGAAATGTATCAGATGGCTGGTTGCCTGATGTGAGAAATTTACAGAATGGAAGGCACAAGCCTAGACCCTAAGTATGATTTCTTTTTTGTTTTAGATACCATTTAAAGGCACTAGATTCTCTAAATGACGATTTGGCTGATAACAGCGAGGCGTTGATTTCCAACCTAGATCTAATATTGAAATGGTTGACTTTGAGATTTTTCGACACTAATCCTTCAGTTCTGTTAAAAGGTCTTGAGTACCTTCAATTTGTGTTTAACATGCTAATCGATAAGAAATACAAATTGTTGGAAAATGAAGCTTCAGCGTTCATTCCTTACCTAATTAATAAGGCGAGTATTTTCACTATATATATTATATATAGGTTGTATTTTACATTTGTAATTTTTTAGGTTGGCGATCCAAAGGACTCTGTACGCAACGGTGTAAAAGCTTTACTAAATCAAATTACTAGGTTGTATCCAGTCAATAAATTATTTACATCTCTTATGGACGGCGTGAAATCAAAGAACGCTAGGCAGAGAGCAGAATGTCTTGACGTAATGGGTGCTATAATTGAAGATTTTGGTATATATTACAATGCGATCATCAATTTTCCTTAATTTTGATATAAAATTTATACTTATTACAGGTATAACTGTGTGTGTGCCCACTCCCGCAGCTTGCTTAAAAGAAGTGGCAAAACAAATTTCAGACAGAGACAATTCAGTAAGAAATGCGGCCCTAAATTGTGTTGTTCAAGCTTACAATATTGTTGGCGAAAAGGTTTACAAGCTGGTTGGAAATGTAAGGATATTATAGTTTGTATTCAATTCAAATATCTATACTTTTTTTAGCCTACCATATTGGGCATTTGCTGTATCTTTATTGCTAGAATTAATACATTTTTAGATATCAGACAAAGATATGTCACTATTGGAAGAGAGAATTAAACGGTCGAGTAGAAAAGCTGTAAATTTCCCCAAACCAGACGCGAATGCAACTGTCGTCACTACAACTGTTATTTCACCTCAAAAAGAAAGTACTTCACCAAACAAACATAATATCGATTCAACAGTTATACGAGTTAGTAACGATAATGATGAACAAGAGGAGGATATTGAAGAAGAAAATCTCCCTCCTGTCAAGTAAGTCAGCATTTAGATAGAATTCGTGCCGTTTATTTTTTTTTCTGTGTGTGGCATCAAACTCTAAGGGTTGGTTATTAGCCTTCGTGTTCTATGTAGGCTTTGTTACTGTATCCCGGCGCCACTTTAGGAACAGCACTGTTAATTTGAAGCCAACAGCGAATGCTGGAGTGGGAATCACCTTCAGGGACGAGAAAAAATCCTCGCCCCTGCCGGGATTCGAACCGGGGGCCTTTCGATCACTGGTTCGCGGCTCTACCACTGAGCCACCCACCCCCTCTGTCGTTTATTTATTAATTGCTAATAATATCTTATAGTTTACCATCGCAAATACGTGCAACGGAACCGCGAAAACAAATCCTAGGCCCATTCTCTTTGGATCCAGAATTTATGGAGGAACTGGAAAGGAAAAGACCTCCAAGCGGTGTTAAAATGATCAAGGTAGAATCCGATCTCGATTTCTTAAATCATGAAACTAGAATGCCTACCATTGGAGAAGCAGAAGAACAGTAAGAGAATTATTTTTTTTATTATTCTATTGCTAACAATTTACTATCTCAATTCTACTCTGCTAGCCTCAATGTAAATTATTTTTTTTTGTTTGACTTGCATTTTGGAAAGACTTTTTCGTGTTTGGTGTCGTTTGGCCTTTGAATTAAATTATGTGTTGATGGTGTTGTGCCTCCAATGTATTGTTGTATTTTTTGAAAATTAACTTCGAAAACCTAATGTTTGAACCGACATTTTTTTAATATTTAATTCCATTTTTTATTGGTGGAACGGTAAACTCGAAAACGATATTTTAAGTATTAGATATAATAAATGACTACATCAGAAAGATAGAGAGTAGAAGCGAGAAGTCAATCATAGACTATTTAATAGATAAACGAGTGAATCGAAAAGCTGGAATATATTCAGCCTATTACCTAAAAATGAACATTTTGGAAGGAAATAATACAATATTTTAGTATTTCACTATTTTTGAATTCACCATTTTACTACTTTTGTTTGTGTACACGTCAAGTAATCTAGTGTGCTTTCTATGTTTTAATTCATTACATTTAGTGATATTGCTGCAATATGCCCAAAAAAATAACATATGCAGATGCAATTTTTGCAGGAGAAGGACAATCGCAAGTACACATATCTAAAACTGTGAAATGTTCCCGCCATTAGTGCAATATTAGAGTATAACAGGTCGAGACAGAATTACTGATTTTTTTTTGAAATTTGGAGTTTCATTCTAGAATTAAATTCCAAAAAAAAACAAAAATTCAAAATGGTCGACTTTCGCTTTTTGTAAAAAAACTAAAAATACATTATTTCTAAACAGGAAAACTAACTGAATATCAACCGTTTTCAATTTGTTAGGAATTATAGCCCATACAATTTTTTTGGTGGTTTAATTTTAATGAAACCTTATTTATTTCAAACAGAACGTGTAGTATTTTAAATTCCCAATCCCAGTTTATATAAATTTTCTACATTTATTTCAAACTTAAAAGTCAAAAATGACTCTTAAACACATCTTTTATGATTACAAAAAATAGTTGCTATTTTTAAATTTTACCTCATAGAACGAATACCTAAAATTTAAAAAAATGGATAGTTAGTTTTCAAGATATAAGATTTGGATTAACATTCATAATACAAAAAATTAGCAGAAATAGCAACTAAATTGAATGCATTTTTGTATAACATCTAGTTTGTTGGAAAAATTTGAAACAAATGAAGAGGTGATAGCAGAGGCAAATGCATATTTTCAAACAGTTTTGAGAGATTTAGGATGGTTTAAAAAAATTGGTGGACTAAGGAGATGACGTTGTAAAATTAAATATATTTATACAGCGAAATATCTATTTTATTGAAAAGTCACTCTTCTGTCAAACCGTCCTCGTATACCGTTTCTTTCTATCTTTATGTACATCCAAAAAATATTAAGTGTTAAAGAATTCCCGTTTTCTTAAATTTCTCATAAAAATTTTAAGGGTACGTGCACGTAGAGCTGCTCTAACTAAGTCAAATCCGCCTGTTACTTTGAACCAAACTATAACCAGGCTTTCTCCCGCTAGCACTAAAGTAAACTCTAAAAAACAAGATACTGTTCTCGAGAGGCTGATTAAACAAATGGGATTACAAAATGCAGTTGAGGTATTAGCGGTAAGTAAAAAATAAGTACTATACTACCTTTTTCAGCTTTCATAATTTAATATAGGATTATTAAATGTGGACCAATTTTGTAGGCTATAACTCAGTTACATGAATTATTAGCAACTACCAGAGGAAACGCCATGATTGAATACGAAGACGATTTTATGAATATGGTAATTACTCAATTCAAGCACATCCAAAATGCTGACTTAAGTTATGACTCATTTGCCCCAAAAATATACAAGAATCTATTCACTATTATTGACGTAGTAAGTTATTACAAAAATTTATTGGTTCCTTGATATTATAGATGTATAAAAATATTTTTAGTTTTATGCTAACAAATCTTTGGGCACTAATGTGTCAATGCCGGTGATCAAGGAGCTCATGTATCACTTGATTCATTTACTAGTAGAAGAGAGATTAAATAATCTTCCAAATGGTGAGGCTTATGTAAGAGTCATAAATGTACATTGTGTAAAAGTTATTGAGAGATCAAATCATACCAATCTTATATGGTAAGTATTTTTATTTTTGCTTATCATTTATTTTCCAGGAAATATTTGGAATAATGTAATAATTGTTTGTCTAAATTTTCCCGTAATAATAGTCGTAGTAATAATAATACACTCGTGGGCAAAATTATCGAATATTTTGGGTTATCACCAGTATTTAAAAATAATTTAAAATAATTCTACTAAACTGGTTAATTTTTTCAAAAAGATATAGAAATTTTAAAATATTCCATATTTTTATCCATGAGTGTATTACAATAGTAGTATGGGCAACTGCATAGATAGATTGATGATTACAAGGTTACAGCGGGTTCTTGGCTTATATTACCTCTTCCATTTTGACCAGTATCCTCTTATGTATTTTATCCAGTTTGATGTATTTAAATAGGCTCTATAATATGAACAAAGATTCTTATGTATAGCTAAACTGCACTAAATTTTTCTTCGCCAATTTCTCTTCACATTTTGAGAGTATCTTTGACTCGTTCTAAAGTTCAATTTAAATGTAGGAAATATTCTTATAGTTAACGCACCTGCAGTTAGCTCGTTTTTTTCCCAAAGCTATATGCTGTTTGTCGACATTCTCATTATTTGATGGTTTTTCAGTTATTTATATAGCTTTGTGTATTCTGCCACATACAAATTGTTTATGGAAGATGATTCTCTGATAGTGACTAGCTTTACCCTAAATAAAGATGTGCAGTGGTTGAAAGTTCAACAGAAATTCTAGGACGCGCGGGTGGATTATTCTTCTAGATATTATAGCACTTAAGCATGCTGGCCTTTGATATTTAGGGTCTTTTTGCGAAGCCCACTCTCCCCAGTCTTCATTTCTGCTGCCCATTTCAAAAATACCTTGACCTCTTAATTAAGATTCAGATACCGTTCTTTGAACTAACATGAAGGTCGTTCGGCTCAATTTCCTTGGCACTGAAAATTTTTAGTCTTGAGGTATTTATAGGATTTGCAGCTGCAGAATTAGCGTTGAATTTCCTCTTTCCCTACTAATATTTGGCAATAGTAAGTCCACAGACTCTTTAATTGCTCCATATAAAGACAGAAGGCTTTGTAGTCTGCTGTAGCAGTGACCTATTAGGATTCCATAGATTTGTTCCTCCACAAGCTGGTCTTGGTTAGTTGAAGCCCACCGTTGTTAGCTTGACGTGTCTGTAGTCCTCTTTTCTTCCTATGGCATACCTAATTCTTTTTTTTAAATCTTGGTTACTTGTCCAATTTTCTATTTCATCTATGACCAGGTATCCAAACTAGTGACTCTACTGTTCTAGAACAGTTTTGACTAGACTGTTCGAAAGAAAGAAGCTGCACTATTGGTAAATAAGCTAATTTCATAGTTTCGCTAACTGTTTTAGCCGAAGTGCATTAGGCAATTAAATTCAGAGAGTTCACTGTATTATTCTTTTTAGTGCTTTGGTTCAATTGATAAACGATTACATAAGCAATAAGAGTTCAGCTCGGCACGTCGATCTTGTTATGAAATGTCTGTGGAGGGTGATTAAATTGATGCCACAATGGGGTGACGATATCGACTACGATTTGGTATTCTTGGAAGTCCATAATTTCTTGAAAAAATTTCCGTCTTCTTGGTGGAGAACCAAGGAAGCTGATACACCATTAAAGACAGTCAAAACGATTCTTCATTCAAGCGCAAAAATTAAAGGAGGGACAATTATGTTACATTTAGGCAAGATACCAAATACCAGTGAATCAGAAATTGAATCTTACATTCTAAGGGTTTTAAAAGTAAGCTTTTTGATATTTTTTCTTAACATTTTCTCTTATTCTTAAGTTTTTCTCTTAATCTTAACTTTTTGGTACTTACAGAGTTTGAAGATATCCGAGATTCAACAGATAGCAGTCAAACATGAAATTCAGCGAAGGTCTTTGTCCAGGGCGAACCATAAAATGCTAACAGATATTTTCCAAAAAATTGGTAGCAAAGATGAAACAAAAGATGGTTTGAATTCACTCTACGATTTTATGCAATCCCATCCTGAGTCCGATATAGAACCATTCTTAGCTACCTGTAGCAAATTTTTCCAAGATTATATTAGAAACGGACTAAAGGAAATAGCAGACTCAAGGAAGATTACAAATAGTAATAATAATTTTTTCCCAAAAATCTTTCCTTATTTTAATGCTTTTGAATTTTAGAAAAAGTTGGTGATGCTCTTACCGAGAAAAATGAATTTGAAACTATTAAGCCAAGTACTTCTAGGTTTTATCCGGAATTTTGGGAATCCAGATTACGCATGTGGAATTATCTATTTGATGAAGTGAAGGCAGGAAAAGATGTTGAACCCCTTCCTTGGCAAGTACCATGGTAATAATGAGGAACAACTGGTTAAAATTATGATTACTTCCTCTCGATAAATTTGTCATCTTCAATAATACATTTGTATGATACAACAACCATTCAAACGTAGAATTACTATAAGAATAAAACTTTTTTGATTTGTGGACTAATCTCTTACCTAAATGTGATATTACATTATAGCTTAAATTTTCCTCATTCGTAACTAACACATTTATTAGTTATATCATTTTGTCGTTTTAGTACAAATTGTTTTTTATATATGAGTGCCTGTAATTTTATTCTTGTAGAATGTAAATATCATTTTGTCGTTTTAGTACTAGTACAAGTTGTTTTTTTTATATGAGTGCCTGTAATTTTATTCTTGTAGAATGTAAATATCATTTTGTCGTTTTAGTACAAATTGTTTTTTTTTATGTGAGTGCCTGTAATTTTATTCTTGTAGACTGTAAGAAAAATGTTACTCTAAAAAATTTAAATGATTAATCACATTAATTCTAATTAATAAACATTGAACCTTAATTAAGTTTTTTATTTTCCAAAATTTAAATCGGCTTTATATTTCACAGTTAAAGCCAGAGATCTGTGTTGAGAAATGTGGATAAAAACTTATAAAATGACGTATCTTGTTTGTTACTTTCATCAGGGTTATAAAACTAAATAATACAATGAGAAATGTGAAAAAAATGTGCGATTCTCAGAAAAATCAATGGTCTTATTTTCTAAGACTTGTATAATTTATTTCACGGTAATATTTAGGTAGATGAATGATAAGTGTGGCGACCGCAATATCTCAGTTATTATAATTAAAAATAGAGGAGTTCAAAACGGCGATTGAACGAATACATTTCGCACCAATCCACTCTCAAAGTTTTAATTAATTTATTGTGGTAAAAATTGTTAAATATCTGATTTTCAAGCAATATAGGGAAGTAAATAAATGATGTGCATTATTTGGTTACGCTGAGTGAGCCATGTCCTGAGTAACGTAATATCTCTTGATAAACTTTCCAAACAGTTAGATTGTGGTGGAGTTGGATTGATGATACGATCTCTTTCCAATTATACTGTTTGGTTAGGAAAAAATCGGTAGCCTATAAACACGAACGATTTTTTTAACTAGACTTATTGAAAAATTATGAAACGTAGATATTTGTAATCTATTATAGATTCGAAGGAAAAAATGACCTCATAAAATATATAGTTTGGGGTACAGATATTTTTTCCTTTACTATCTATTTTGATAAACTACAACAGGATTAGTAGGTGAACAATATTATGAAATTATTTTTTATTTTTATACAAATAAATGAACTAAAATAAATTTAGTTTTAATAATTTGAATTGTGTCTCCATGTATCACACAAAATTGTTTAACCATTTTGTCGGGGTATTGCTTTCCGCCTCATGCTTCTAGTTTCCACTGCCTTATCAAAAATGTTATTGCATTTACGATTTCTCTATTCATATCTGCACCAAACTTATTTTTTTTACTATGTGTTCATCCGTCAATTCCTGCATCATTTCGAGATTCATTCGCCTGGTATATATTTACTTTTCTGCTCCCTTGGTTCTCAATATTGTTCGTTCTACTAATCTCTCTTTTTCTTTTTTTGCAGAGCTGTGTGGTACTTCAAGGGGGAGGTTTTATGTTATAAATTTACAGTGATTTCCTTGGATTGGGCAAGAACCACCCCTAAAATTTCAAATGGCAAAGGGGGTTGAGTGATACATCACAGATGCAAATGGCGGCGTTGTAATAATCCATTTTCAGACAATATTAATAGCCATGGATGTCAAAACTGTCAATGGCAGATGTAATTGGTGGCGCCGTAATAACAAATTTTAATTTAAATAAAATAATGAATGAAAAATCTAGTGAATTTTTGGTCGCGGACAAAACACAGTCTGTTACTCGGTTAGAATAACTAAAGTGGAACCACTCGTATCGAATTTTTTTCATTCTAACTTTGTTACAGAATCTACTATTATATTTGTTTTTTTATTTTAACGTTTGAAGAAAAAAATGCATGTCACTCGGATTAGAAGGCTCATTATATGTTTCTGGTCTCAACAAATAATATTAGCCTTCTACTCCTAGTAACATAATATATACTATTGGATTTTAGCTTGAACACTTTGGCGGTATTACCATATTAATTAAAAATTTTGAACACAAAACTAATTGAAGTTTAAACCCAATCATGCAATGAAATTTTCAATATCCTACCTCATTAAAAGAATCGCCCAAACCATGTAACTAAAACTGAAAACTTCAAAAGACATTCACTCAAACTCACTCAAACACCATTAAAAACATTTTTTTTTGATTTGGCTGAAATTATTTTGACTATTGAAATGTTGCCGAAGAAGGTACTGTCTTACATAAATTAGTCTTCTCTTTTTTATCTTTTTGAAGTTATTAACAAAATCTTAAAACAAAATATAAAAGATTTAAGCATAAAAATAAATTTATATTTCTTAATTTGTTTCAGTTACTCCACAAAATAACAATGATTAATATGTTTTCATTTTTTAAAAATATGTTTGGTTATGTTCTGACAAATAGAGTTTAAAATTTTGGTATTCAGTTTCTCATAATATACTTGTAGTTTCAAAAAGGAAATGAAAACTTTACTTAAATTTTTTCAAATGGGAAGGGGGGTCAAGCGATACATCATTTGAAGGCCTTGTTTTTCTTGATACAATACAAATAAAATTGGTAACGATTTATTTTATATATTCGGCTTTAAAGATACACTACCTCTCAATTTTTACAAAGCATAAAAATATTTCTAATAAGAAACATTAAAAAAAAACGTTATTCATTGAGAAAAGAACAAATTAAATTGTAATCCAATAAATGTTCAAATTGAGTACCACGAACATCCATACAAATGTATAAATTTTGGTTTGTTGTTCCGAGTATCTGTCATCGTTTTCAACAATATCTATTAAGGTAGGGTAAACCAAGTCCTCCAATATTTCAAGATACCATTCTCCTGTCAAACTGCCGTCTATAAAGATTGTTCCAATGATGCGATCACTAAAAATACCCGCAAAAACATTGAATTTTTGTAGAGTTTACGCCCCTTCCCACTTGAAAAAAAAATGGGGGATGACACCCCCGCTTAGAAGCGTAAAGTTTGGGGTATAATTTTTGCGTCAAAAGTTGTCCACCTCAGAAACAAACTTGATGTGTTTCAGGTTTTTTTCTCCATAAATTTTTTTCCTGGCAATTATTCCCTTCAGCTCGTTTTCAATGGGCCACCCCGTATATTTATTCATCTGTATTTAAACGAATTCAACTTCTAGACAATTTGTAATGTACACATTTGGTAATATAATAAAATATTTCTTCTTTTTAAATTAATTTATTTGTATATAAAATCAATTAATACACTTAAATTAAATTAAGCAATGATTTTTTTAAAATAAATTATACTAAATATATGGAGAGACAATTTATCTATACAGATAATAATTAGGTTGCAAATAATTCCAAGTGGGTTGATCAAAAGTATGAATAACATGAGTATCTTTTACATAAATTGGTGTAGGTACTTTGACATGAACTGGCGTGGGTATATCAACTCCGTAGGGAACAGGAACCGAGACTGGTACATGATGAGTTTCCTGAAAATAGAAAGGGATATAGAATCAAATTAATATGAAATAATAACATTTTTTTCATTAATCTGACGAAAAATCAACATTACCTTAATATAAATAGGTTTTTCAACTTCAACTGGTACTGCTCTAGTTACTTCGACAACATACGGTTTGGGTACTTCCACAGGTTCAGGTTCTTCGACGTCAACAGAAACAGGATAAGGAACCTTTACTGGTACTGGTTTAGGGATTTCGATCAACACTTTCACTGGTACCTGTACTGCATAAGGTTTGGGTACTTCTACGGTATACGGTTGTGGTACTGGTACCTCTTTAGTGACAGTAACTGGTACAGGTTGTGGTACTGGAACTGGTACTGCTTCGTTTATGGTACGTACTTCGTGAGTGGAAACGACAGGTTGTAACAGTGACACTGAAAAAATAATGCTTTTTCACCTCCTAATAAAAATTAAAAATATTTCTTAGTGTAATAATAACAGTTACGAAGGAGAAAAATTGTAACAAAAGCCCTAAATGCGGTAACAACAGAAATGACATTTTTAGAAGAAATAGAAGGAAAAGTGAAAAGGGACAAAATTAAAAATAAAATATTAAGATAAACTTAAAGATAAATACAATATTTATGAACTTCTATAAGAAAACCAACTACGATGATTATCAAGACACATTCATCATAAGAGAATTTTTTTTAATATCCCTTTTTATTTACAATTTGTCACAAAAAAGAGTTAGGAAAATTTTATGTTAACTAATTAAACATGAAGGAGAATCTTCCATTGGTTATCTCTGTTAATATTTAGTAATAAAAATAACTACTTAAAATATCAAAATTAAGTTAAGAACAAATAATACATATAAATCTAAAGATGTTGTGGTTTGTTCGTGTGAATTCAATTTTATTTTATAAAAATAAGAATTACTCAAAAATTTCAAAAAAGAAAAATTGAAATTTTGAAGTCTTTTCTTCACAATCCTTTATTTAAAGTTTCTTACAACTAGTTTCGGAATTTATTCAATTTATGCTCAATTTTCAAGTAATGCTACAAGGCCGTAAAAATGTAAAAAAGAGGGTTAGTTAGTATTCATCAAGAAATATAAAATTGCACACATACAAGTTATAAGAAATATTGGTAGTTCAACAATTTTGAGAACTTGTGATATAATACAAAAAAACAAAAACTTATTAAAATTTCAATTTAGACAATTAAATAATAAATATTGTAATAGTTACTATAGAAATCTTCCAAGAAAGTGTAATAATTACGTGTTCCTCTTGAGTACTGGTAGTTGTCTAGTTTTTAATATTTTTTTCGAACGATTTTAATAGAAGGGATTTTTATCAGTTTACGTTAATCAAATCAAAATATAAAATCTCATGGATTAATGGACACTATAAATGGTATATGATCATCATATTATGATTGTAGGGCATTTTAATATAATGAGTTATGCCAGCCATTTTCAAAATTCATATGCAAATGTGCATATACAGAGTGATTCATAACTATTGGGACATGGGCTAAGGGTAGGTTATTTGGACCAAAATATGGCAATAGGACCAAATATACCTTTTTTTTTTCGTTTTTTTCTGATAATGACAGTATATTTATCAATTGTTATCGAAATCGGCACAGAGATATGGCTTTCGACAATGCATATTATTTTATGTATTATTTCACATTTTGCTACAGGGGGCGCCACGTGAATGATTCCTGATGATGAAATTAAATGGTAGCTTTTTTTGACGAAACGTTTTAGTGATTTTGATTAGAAAATATGATGTAAATATCATTTCTACGTAATATTGGTACTTTTGTTTAAACACGATAATTTCACCCCTTTTCGAGAAAAACGCAATTGAACAGTTCAGAGACAGAGTAGGGGATTTCAAATGAGATACGTACGTACCATTTCCTCCATTTAAAAAATTAAAATATGAAATCACACCATTATTTTTAAGTTCAAAAAGTGTTAATATAAATAATAATAAAAGAATATTTTAGAACTAATTATAACACAATGATTCCGATATAGATTCCTATATAGCGTTAGGCAAAAGTAGCAAATATCTTCAGAAATATAAATTATAACGCACAATGTTTTTATAATTTTTCATCAAATGATCAAATGGAATTGAAAATAGTAGTCATTATTTTTGGCAATAATAAAATTATATTATTTTTTATTTATTTTCTTTTTTCTTCAAAAAAAATACATGTTCATATTAAAAAAATTATGATACCAAAAATATACATGGTGCGGCATTAGTGCGTCGAAGTACGATATATCCGTTATTATTAAAGTTACGAAAAAAAAGTTTTTACAAAACATATAGGCAGTCTTGAGATTCACATTTTAAAATTAGTCCCAAATATACAGTGTGTTCAGGAACGCAGTGCCAGACAAAAATGTTGTTTTTTTAAATAGAACACCCCATGTATTTTTACATTTTTATAAACCTCTTGCCGAGCTAATTTCAATTGTTTGAAATGTTGTGCATTAAAAACTTAATTTGAAGACAAGGTTACAAAGAGTTATTCTTATTTTTCAGGCACACTACGATATTTATTCATAGTCAAAAATCCAGAAATCTTATTAGGAATTTTTTATAAAAAAAAATTAGTACGCTACTTGATTTAGATGACTCTTAAATAGATATAACCCTACTTTTATTAAAATATGTTTATTAATAAAAAAATTATGGGAAGGTAAATTTCAAAAATATATCAAGTAAAAGTTTATAAAATGTCAATGAGTGATTTTTTTATAAAAAAAACGAGTACGCCACTGGATTAAGATAGCACCCAAATAGATGTAGCCCAACGTTTATTAAAATTTGTTTAATAATAAAAAAAGTTAGGGATAGTTAAATTTTCAGAATACATCAGGTAATACTTTCCAAAATTTTAACTTAAAATAACGTTTTTATGAATAAACATATTTTAATAAAAGTCACAGTATATCCTATTGGATATTGGATTCAAATGCAGTGAAGTACTCGTTTTTGATAAAAAATCGCTGGTAACATTTTGTAAATTTTACATGGTATATTCTTGACATCTGTCATCCTATAACTTTTTTATTAATAAATATATTTTAGTAAAAGTTGGGCCACATCTATTTGGGTATAATCTAAATCCAGTTTCGTAGTCGTTTTTTTGATAAAAGAATCACTGATTGAAATTTTATATACATTTAGCTAATAGGTTTTTGATATTTACCTTCCCATAATTTTTTATTAACAAATATATTTTAGTAAAAATCGAGTTATATTTATTTGGGAATATCTAAATCCAGTAGCGTACTCACAATATGTAAAAAAAAATTGTTGAAATCGGTTAATAACTTCAAATACTATGGCGGTGTTTCCAGTTTAAGTAGGTCACACTGGGTAAAAAAAATAAAATTACCTTTAAATTTTCTTCTTAGCTACTTTAAAAAGGCATTAGTATTTCACAAATACTGAAAAATAGTAGAAAATTTTTTGGCCAAAAACCCTTTTCCTATTATATTTTTATAATATTTCGGGCTATATATAAGGGAATCGATCTATCTAGAAAATTAGAAATATTGCCTAAAAAATACAACTATTTTTTTTTATCTTGAAAAGTAGAAACTATCAAATTGGTCAATTTTTTAATAATTTGCACCAGGTGGAGTGTCTATAAGATTTTATAACCGTAGTCAATATCAACTTTTGTATGGTACCAAATTTCGATAAAAATAAAAGCCTACAGTAACCAAAATATTTTTTCTCAAACATTCCTACTAACTTTCCATCCTTGACAATGATCTAAATTTATATTTGCCTATAACTTTTTTAAAAATTTTGAATCCCTTTCCTGGCATTTGAAAAAATCTGTCGCAGGAAAAGTACCTTAGCTCATAAATATTCCAAATATCAAGGAAAATACACAAAATATGTTTGCACATCTGTATATACATCCAACAGATGATTACGTGTAAAAAAAGTTTACCCACGAAGCCGCTCAGGAAAATAATGTCAGGTTTCAAAATATAATTGGGTACAGTTTCTGAGGTATCGATCTGTGCCATACATATTTTTTTCAAATACTAGGAAAAGGGTTCAAAATTTTTAAAAAATCAAGGGCAGAGATGAAATTTAAATCATGGCCGAGGATGACGGAAAGTTAGTAGGAATGTTTGTTGACATTACAAATAAATACGCAATTAAACTTTTTCTCTTTCTTTTTTTTATTTATTTAAACAATTATCTTATAACTTTGTTATACGACGACCAATTGGCTAGTTTAAACGTTGACTAGACAAACCTAAAAAATGATCTAATAAGCCTAATAATTTTGAAAAAATAGTAACTAGGAAATAAATCTTAATTTGAAGTTAAAATTTGCTGAAGTAATCTATTTTTTGATATTTTAATTTAATCACAATGAAATATTTGCAAATTAAACCTTGGATTTCATACATGCAGTCACAGTTTGAACAGATTTGGCCTGAATATTTGAGATCATACACGAATCCATGCGAGCGATAAATAACCCGCTATGAAAGAGAGCAAATGTAGTACTAATATCTTGAAGTAGGGATACATCGAGGTGAGAACATCGTTCCAGACAATTCGATAGTAACGTACCTGCAGTCGTGGTAGTACCTCTAATTCGGTTGAGAGGGGACACATCGCTGCCCGCTACTTAAAATTTCGCCTATGTCCACTTAGGTACTTTCAGAAGCTGTATACAGATTTACACACGAGACACATTTAGTTATTTTTTCTGGACTAGCGGGACTGTAGATAATGTTTTTAAGAGCGAAGGTTGAATTTATGAGTTATTACCTTTTCCCTTATTTTTAAATTTAGTTTAGATTTTGGTCAAGCAAGAAAGTTAATAGGAATATTTTCTAAAATTATAAATATAAATACGCGATTATAATTGTTTTATTTATTTATTACCACTGCTTTTTTGCATTATTATATATATTTTTATCTAAAATAGGGTTGCTCAGTTTAGTCTATGCTATAATTTTTATGCTATGGTTTCTTTTTAACTTTTTTATGCAAAACTTCGTGCAACTAGTACAAATGGTTATAGAAATACATAAGTTAATTATACTATACTGTATGGTGTACAATTAATCATGATCTGATTTTCCTGCTAACTTTTTATCATCGTCAATTATCTAAACATGATCTTTGTCTTTGAATTTTTTGAAAACTGTTGAATAATTTTCTCTTCATTTGAAAAAAATGATGCATGAGAAGCGACTATAACATATAAACTGTACCCTAGCACTTATCAAAAGTCACGGAAGTTATGGAAAATATACATTATGGTCCAAATGAAAGGAATAAATTCATTATTTTGTAAATCGGCGATTTTAGGGGAAAATCCTGAATTTCAAATTTTTGTATCAAATATTTTTCAATACTATAGCATAGAATTTGAAAAGTTAGAATAGGGACAAGTAAACCGTTTTTATTGATTTTAAACGGTTTGGCTGTTACAGACATCTAAATTAAAAAAATGTGATTTTCAGGTGGCTGTAGAACCTTTATTAAACATAATAGACATAAAGTATGATACATCGTTGAAATTAGTTCGGCAAGCGGTTTATAAAAATGTAACAATATATAGGGTGTTCCATTTTAAAAAAATACATTTTTTGTCTGGCACTGCTTTCCTGAACACACTGTATATTTGGGACTAATTTTAAAATGTGAATCTTAAGACTGTCTACACTTTTTGTAAAAATTTTTTTTCGTAACTTCAATAATAACAAATATATCGTACTTCGACGCACGAATGCCGCACCCTGTATATATATATATATATGTATATACATATATGTATGTAATTCGTAAAGTTTGAGGACGTTTTTGGAGGTTTATTGATTAGTTCGGGGACATTTGTCAACTTTGAGGTCGGTCCTCAAACTTTTTTTGTATTAATCGGTTAGTTTGGGGTCACGTCTCCAAACTTTACATTGAAGAATTTGTTATTCGTAAAGTTTGGGGACGCTTTTTTAGTTTTATTGGTTAGTTCGGGGACATTTGTTAACTTTGAGGTCGGTCCTCAAACTTTTTTTGTATTAATCGGTTAGTTTGGGGTCACGTCTCCAAACTTTACATTGAAGAATTTGTTATTCGTAAAGTTTGGGGACGCTTTTTTAGTTTTATTGGTTAGTTCGGGGACATTTGTTAACTTTGAGGTCCGTCCTCAAACTTTTTTCTATAGTAATTGGTTAGTTTAAGAAGCTCTACTGATGTTTCATAAAGATGATAATTTTACAAAATACCTGCCTTCTTCACTTTAAGGTATACCATAAAACTTAATGCATTTGAGGACATTTGATATAAATTTTTCAAAATGGAAATTAGCTCGATTATAATGACTACAACTTTTCATTATATTTCCCAAGACCAGTATTAAAAAAAAATGCTTATCCAAGGATATTAAAAAAAAATAAATTTATATGATGTATTCTATTTCTATTTTAATGATCTCTATAAGAAGATGGTATCAAAAATATATTAGGTGCACTTAATATTTATGTGCTCTTAATAGTCGTGTCGATTTAAACAAAAGTAAACTAACACAAAAAGTAAACTAACACAAAAAGTTAAAACACTCATATTTTTTTGCCCATAATTACTATTTATTAATTGTTCGTCAAAAAATATTCATACAATTATTTTTTTTAAGCCATGTCGGTGGTACCCTCAAGCGAATCTTCCAAACTCAAAAAATTAACAATGAAGTGTATGACTTGACAACATTTATTTTTTTAAAGCTATAATACATTTTAACTTAAAGAAAAGTTCACACCTGTTAATAGATCTAAAGATACTAGAATCAGGTTTAACAAATAATCTCTGTATTGTAACGCAACTTTCATATATTACCTTACAATGTCAGTTTGAGGACATATACAAACTGATGTCCTGAGATTTTTAATTTTATTTCACAATTGAAATTGGGCGTTTTAATTTTATTACGTCTATATCCGGGAATAGCTAAATTTCTTTACTCATTTAATTATTAACAAAAATTAATTTAGATTGTTATTTTTCCTTGTTTTAAAATTCCACCAACAAATCTTTCAATGATATCCACCTTTCAACAAAACTTTTCTGACTTACATTTTTCTCGCTGCTAAAATAACAGATAATTTATAATAATCGGTAGCAGGTTTACCTATTACTTTTATAACATTGTCAGTTTTTTAAAATCTTGCTTATATTTTTTCAAAATTTTTGATTTGGGGTAGGTCTGTCGGGATATTTCTATGGGTTTCTCCCAAAACAAAAATCATGTCAATTAATTGAATCAGTTTTAGTAAAACAACTTTCAGGTAAACTTAATTCAGAAAAAAAAAATGTCAGGCAATAATTATTCGGAACATTGTTAAGACCAAGCTTACTTGATTGAATATTTATTGTCTATTGATAAAAGCTACATTTAATTAGAAAAATGTATGTTGTAAGTCCGTACAAAAAACATACTTGTGTTTGCTGAGAATGTATATTTTTGGAATCAATTTTTTAATTAATATGTAAAAATTTAAGCTATTTAAGGTATTTCATATAAACAATGAGATGTAATTTTTTAGCATCTCCTGTATATCTACTTTTTATTCGATTCAAATTTATTACCTAATTTAGAGAAAGAGAGAGAAAATACGTGTTGATTATGATTCAAAAATTTGAAATTTTTGTACGTTTTTGATACATTATTAGTGATCCAAATTATTTGCAAAGTTTAATTAACAAATAATGCCCAGCTGTTTTGATTGATCTACTTAGCGAGAAAAAAATTACGGCAAGAGGTAGGTATATAATAAATAATAGGCAGAGAATTTATGTACATAGTTTTTTAACTAGAAAGCTACATCTGCGCGCAACCCTTTTCGCTTAACCACTTGACTTTCGATGCCCTTCAACACCGGTTCAGACGACAGGAGAGGCAGGGACGTCTTAAGATTTAACTCTTGTTGGATAAATTTTGTTAGATATTATAACTTTTATTTATATGGGATATAACTGAACATTTTTGACATACTAATTTTTTATGTACAGGGCAAAATTAAATTAAATTGTTAATACACATAATACACATTTTTCAGTCAATTATATTTTTAAAATCGCTGTATAAAAAGTAAGCTACAGCATGAGCTTAGTCAGAATATCAAATACAATCACATATTATAACAAAAATCAGATACTTTGAGAGAGGATTACTTTTATATAATAAAAAACATGATAAAAGCTAAGTATTTTTAAAGAATAACTAATAGTTATTTCGTTATGTTTAATTATTCTATAGGCTCCATACTCCATCAATTCAATTCCTCTTCTAAACTTTTTGATTTGGGGTAGGTCTGTCGGGATATTTCTATGGGTTTCTCCCAAAACAAAAATCATGTCAATTAATTGAATCAGTTTTAGTAAAACAACTTTCAGGTAAACTTAATTCAGAAAAAAAAATGTCAGGCAATAATTTGTTAAATTGAATATTTATTGTCTATTGATAAAAGCTACATTTAATTAGAAAAATGTATGTTGTAAGTCTACTCGTAAAGGATGAAAAATAAATATGGGAAAATTGAATAGGATGAAATTGGCCGTCTCTTGGTGAATAATTACATAGGATGTTCGATTAAAAAAAATTAAAATCTTTGAATTTAATATTAATGTTTGACCGACTTTTACATAATAAAAATTCATAAATAAATAAATAAGTAAAAAAGTTACTTCATTCCATGTGAAAAAAATTTTAATGATTTGTCTAATTGAATGTTGGACTCTCCCCTATACATAAAAATAATTTTGGGATGTGTGCTTTTCAATACCAATAACGGAATATAATTTTGTACTCTTGTGTCATCTGTGTTACGCTTTATAATAGCTATTATACTTTCCAGTTTCCAGCAGTCGGAATAGTAGTATTACCTACGTACATAAGACAAAAATACTACATAAGGCGTGGTTTATATATACATATATATATAACACCGTACAAAAAATATACTTGTGTTTGCTGAGAATGTATATTTTTGGAATCAATTTTTTAATTAATATGTAAAAATTTAAGCTATTTAGGGTATTTCATATAAACAATGAGATGTAATTTTTTAGCACCTCCTGTATATCTACTTTTTATTCGATTCAAATTTATTACCTAAATTAGAGAAAGAGAGAGAAAAGACCTGCTGGCGGTTTTTGCGTAGATATCTAGGGATGTATATGTATGTACATTTGACGATTGTAAACTTTGAGGACACCCCCAATACTTTTAAAACAATAATTCGGACTCATAATTAGTTTATTGTGAGCTTGGAAGAAAAAATAATGTATACTTTAGTGGAATTAAATTAACAAATTTCACTATCTCAAATTTAATGTTTTAATTAAAAAACTCCAAATATACAATTCCGAATGGCTTAGCATTTTTTGGAATAAGGTTTAAATTTTTATTTTGTACAGGTTGGTCAAAAATTAATTTTAAATTCAAATATTTTTCAAAGGAGTTTTTTAGGATTTTTCAAATGGAACATTTTAATAACTATTCAAAAACGACCGCCCAAATTCATCCTCTTCCACTTTTATATTTATTTTCCTATACCTACAATTTAGTTTACGAGTAAATTTAAATTGAATGATCGAGAAATATTTCTAAGCATCTCAGGTGTAATAAACCGGAAAGTGTTCCTTATTCTTTCGTTCCTATCTTCTGGAGTTGCAGGTGGTATTTGATAAACTAGATTCTTAATATAACTCTACACAAAATATCATGTTTTGTTAAGCCAAATGATCGAGGTGGCGATTTCTAGGGCCATTCTTATCAATCCATTTATCTCTTACTTAGGAAATTATTTATTAAATTCATCTATCACCTCTTCTAAATAATACGCTCCCGCCCCATCATGTTAGTACCACATTCTTTGCCTTACGTCAAGGTAAACATTTTCAAGCAGAACAGGACGATCGTAAGTTGGAAAATCTAAATACATCGGATCATTTTAACTAACTTCGAAAAAATTACATGATATCTAATTGTACTTCCCCAAACATAGGTACACTCCTCTTGGCTATTTGTTTGTCTGATGATATTCGGATTTTCGATGGCCTAATAAAGGATATTATGCCTGTTAACGAACCAGTTCTTGTAGAATGTGTGTTGGAAATCTACTCGTAAAGGATGAAAAATAAGTATCAGAAAATAAATAGAAAAGTTGAATAGGATCAAACTGGCCGTCCTTTGGTGAATAGTAATACAGGCTGTTTCATTTAAAAAAAAATTGAATTTAATATTAATTTTTGACTACCCTGTACAGAATAAAAATTCATAAATAAATAACTAAAAAAGTTACTTCATTCAATTTGAACAAAGTTAAATGGAATGTTGGGCAACCCTGTACACATGTAAAAAATTTTAAGATGTGTGCTTTTTAATACCATTGACGGAAATCTTTCAAATAAATCATTAAATCTTTTGTAAGAGGAATTATCTATTCATTTAGTATTATTTCAGTGATCCATTTCTGAATTAACATTTTGTGTACTGAAGTAACTAACCCCTTCTTATCCTATGTATTAAACCATTTCCGGTCTGATCCCATCTAGACGTGGTGCTTTCCGATTTTAGATTTGTTTTGTTATCATCTCACCAGCGCGTTAGCTCATTTTTATTTATTATTTTGTTTACTTCATCACAATAGTTTACATTAATATAATAACGAATCAGAAAAATGATGAATAGATATTACTGATCCTTTATTTTAATTATATACATTTTAGTATTATAAGTGCCAGATTTTGTAGCCGATATCAAAAATATATGGGGACCTGAAACTTTACTATATATCGCCAAATTGAAAATACCCATAATTTTTTAAAATTTCTCGAATTTATCAATTTGTAGTGTTAATGTATACGAATGTATACGAATGTGATACGAATGTATACAAAAAAATTTTAAATAAAAAAATGACCCCAAACTTTACGAATTACATACATATATATATATAGAAAGCAGCTCAGGGATATTCAGTAAACGTAAAAAAGAAAATTGATAAATTGATTCCAAATTAACAAACAATACTATTTATTTTCCTAATATAATTAATCGGCATTTTTTACCTTTATTAACCCTATAGACAAATTGAAACATCAATTAAATCTAAAAATCTAATAAATAGTATGTGGAGCGACTTGATGTTGTACTGAAATCCCTGAATTTTATGGTAGGAAATAAAACAACCTATTCGTATCACTTACCAGAATTTTTAAAGATTTGCCGCTTAAATTTTTCTTGTGTATTTTTTGGTTTTTGCGCTGCAACCAAGGTAATAAGTAAAATAAACTGAAAATAAAAATAAAATCAAAAATATACATTTGCCTAATATACTTATATTCAAAAATACACTGTTTTCAGTATTGTGCGTTGAAGTTGAAAAATTAAAAATCGGTTTTTTGCTATAAATCAAAATCAGAACAATATTTTTTCATCAAAATTGGAACATTGAGACACAAATTTCATACATAGAATCAATATTTTGATTATTTTTTCCAGTGATAAGCTACATGATGTAAGGTTAACGTTATTCCCAATATTTTCTACTTATTTAGCTTGAATAGTTTTCAAGATAAACATCATATATAATACGAGCCAACAGATTTTATGCAACACTCCAATAAAAATAAAAAAATAATAAAAATATGTAAAAATTTACTTTCAGCCAAATTAAGTTAATAAAATTAGTAAAAACTGGTTGAATTTTCTTTGTTTATTAATTATTTCAACAGTCTTCAAGTTTATTTAAATTTAACAAAAAATTACTGCACAGATTGTAACATAAGTTTTACCCGTATAATTATAATATTGCTCTTAAGATAATATAAAAATGTTTTTAAATTATAGTTAGGTCTGAGTGAACCTCATCACTGAGGCACTGCACATCGTATTTCAGTCACATAGATTTTTAGGTGTGGGAAAATTTAAATCAGTTGTTTGTATTGAAGAAGTTAACATACATAACGAACCCTTACATACAATATATGATGCATCTGACAAAATAGGAAACAATCGGACGTCTATCCACCAATATCGAAGAATATTGGGAATGACTCTTATAGAAGAATTGAATTAATCTCCAAACATAGTGATTGTGAAAAATTTTGAGTTTATTCATCTTTAAAGCAGTACATATTATTTATATTTCCCTTTTTTAATCTACAGGGCATTCAAAAATGTATTTTAAAAATTAATAGTTTATCAAATTCCGACCTTATAAAACATTTCTCGCATTAAGTACTGGAATAGTGTAAAATTGAGACATATGATAATTACTTTAAAAATATTAACTTTAAAAAATGTTCTCTAAGACGATTTTCGCAAATTTGAAAAAACTTCTACCATTCTTTTTAAATACCCTATTAGATTTGAAAAATTGTCTGTATAAAATTAAATTTGCTCATGAAATGGAATTTATTTTGGGAGTCTGTAATGATATTAAAACGATCTCATTTGCAAAATTGAATTAAAAAAATGTAATTAAAGAGAGCACCATATTTTATTAATTTATTTAATTCTAATATAATATTTCTAGTTAACTTTAATCATTTTAGTTTTGAAATTGACTTACCAAAAAGATCTTCATTTTTCTTAACAGCATTAATCACTGACTGTTCAGCAGAAAATTGCCTTGCTTATATAAAAGCCCCTTATGGGCGGATATCAAAAAGGCCCAATAGACCGGTTACCCACATCAGATACTCCTTTATTTAGTCTATAATGGCTTAGTTAATTCAGAATTTAAATAAGAAACAGGTCCACTAAAGTTTGATGATCCTGGTTTTTTTCACCTATTTCGCACTACTACACTTATCAAAATAACTTCTTAATATACTAAACAAACTTTGCTTCTCGTAATGTAATATTTTAACAATATATTTCGACACAAAATATTTTTTTTATTTTTGTCATTTCCGGTTTAGGTTTTGATTTTTTAAATCTAAAACTGGTAGTACTTGTTTCAATTTTTAAAATGACTTTCTAAGTGCCAAAAGCTTGAATATGAAATATTTAATTTTTAAGTAATAAAAATATTCGTTTGAAATAAAGTACCATTTATTTTTTTTTTTTTAAATTTTATTATCGGAATAATAAACAAGCACCAAATGTGAAAAAAAGTAAGTTCAAATAACAAACAAAAACAAAAATGATTATTGTTTTTAAGCACGTTAACAGTAGTCCAACAGTAATAATGTTCTACATATGTGCCAACTAGTTTAAGTACTTTTGAAAAAAATTCTTATGTTTAGTTTCGTGTAAATAGATAATAATTTCTTTTAAAATTTTCTTTTTTTCATCAGATATTTGGTAATTTATAGCAAGTGGTGAGAGGTTAATTTTTTTAAACTATCTAGACTGACCCCCTTCTTCAACACGTTCACAACTTTGAATTCTCCCATTTTGTTTAGGTTTCCCATACACTTATTTTCCGGGGGTCTCTTTTTCTATTTTTACCCATTAAACTTTGCTGGTACTAACTTTTTGAGTATTGAGGTAGATATCACAAGCTTACTTAAAATAAAAAAGCCTTAATTTTGTATCATGGTTACGACAAAAGGGTGGACTTGGCATGTATTTGCGATCATTTCCGCTAAATCTTTAGCAATCATACATTTAGGAACCAAAAATTTGTAATCCACAACATCAAAATTGCTTCTAATAACAAAGTATATTGTGGATATAAAAATCATTAATTTATTTCTATTTTGTCCACATCAAATATTCTTCCAGATTATTTGGTATTGGTATAAGGGCGGGGAGACTGATGCCTGGCAAGTAGGCCTGTTCAGATCCTTTTTACCAACCCCAATCTACCCCCTCCTTTCTTCCTTATGTTTGCCCCTCCTCGAAACGCCTTGACCTTCTAATGAAGGTTAGGATGTCGTTCCATGAGAGGGCGTGTGGATCTTCCGATTCCATCTGTTCGACACCAAAGATTTCTTTCCTCAGATGCCGGTAGATCTCACAGTTGCACAGATAGTGGACGGCGGTTTCCTTCTCCTCTCCACATTTTTGGCAGTCTGGGTCCTCCACTACCCCAAACAAGGACAGGTGTCTTCGGAGCCTGCAATGCCCAGTGAGGACTCGATCGATCAACCATAGTTGCTGTATGGTTCTTTCCAGCAGCCACCTGATCCTTGTTACATTCGATCCGGCGATTGCCTGCTTGGCTTGTCTTCAATTAGCTTGCAAAATAATAAATTTTCATATATTCTAGAACCTAGATAGAATCTGATGTAGCAAATCAAATCATTATTATTGTCGGTTGCTTCGTCAAGAATTTTCCAGTAAGCTCAGATTCAAGCTGTTTCTGGTTTCTGAATATCAACTAATATATCGTTAATTAGTTGACAGATTGTATCGTTGTATAGAGGAATATTGTTTAATTTTTTAGCAAAGTTTTCACCAAACATTATTTCTAAAATGTCCTTGAAAGCGGGTAGAATATCCTAAAATAATCTGTGGACTTCATGAAAATTTGACTTCCGTTTTTCAAAAAATAAATCACGCGGTATATTCACATTTTCTTTGTGTAACGTTTTTAGATGTATCTTTAATTTATTTGGTTTCATGTTATCTACAGCCAATACTTTTAAACGAAAAATGAACTGAGATTTTTCTTCGCGACTTACTTTTCGTGTATTAGATTTTGGACGATCCCCACTTGGACCTATCGATGTACAAGCATTTTTCATTTAAAAAAATTATTCATAGTTATAACATATAACAATACTTAGTACTGGAATATCACACTTAAAAGTTTCTTGTGTCACAGTAACGCCCGCGTTGAAATAACTGCAAATGAACTTCTCTATTTATAATCGCATCGCATGTTTCAATCCAGACAGTTCGACAAGCTTGGATACCTGACGCTAACTTTCTGGCAGCATCTCCTGCGCTCTAGACAGTCTTGAATGGTACCTAATCACTATATCTATCTGTGTAATTTTTTCTAGTTCAGTAGTAGATTATTTAGTTTCAGACATTTCAGAAATTATTTTTACTAATCGCGATAGTTTTTCTATTAATAATGAATTTTCCAAAAAACAAATTAATTGACAGTGGTTTTTGTTTTGGGAGTACTCGACAGAAATTGTTTATTGGATAAAAGAATTGTAAGTCAAAAAGTGTTACCATAGTGGTGGGTATAAGTAAAAGATCTGTTGGAACAATTTTAAAACACCATCATTATCATCATTACAAAATACAATTGAATCAAGAGCTGAAGGACACTGATTTTTATAAACGAATGTTGTTTTTTAACTGGGCACAATCAAAACTGCAGCAAAATCTTACTTTTTTTTTATAGAGTGCTGCATGAAAATACATTCCACAAGAACGGATTCGTTAATAAGCATAATTTCCACTATTATTCCACCAAAAAGTCTACAATTATCAGAACACATAGCCAAGAAAGATGGCGTGTAAATTTTTGAAGACAACTTAATTGGTCTGATGTATTTAGATTTTTTAGCTAAACATCTTTCTGTTCTACTTAAAAACGTTTCCCATGCTCTAAGACAAAAAATGTGGTACAAGCATTATGAGGCAGGAGCGAAATGGCAGATGAATTATATTAACAGTTTCCTAATTGATGGATAGAAATGGTACAAGAAATGGCCAGCTCGATTTCCTGACTTAACAAAATCCAATTTTTTTGTGAGATTATATTAAAAATCAAGTCTATCTAAAGCCACCTGCAACATCCGAAGATATAAAAGAAAGGATAGTGCAAACCATCGATTCCATTAAATCTGATATGCTTAGAAACATTTCTCGATCATTCCCTGAACAAATAAATGTGTGCATTTGAGAAAATGGCCGACATTTTGAGCATCTTTTATAAAATGTAAATTTATATTTATATATAATTTTCAAATAAATTTTATTATTATAATTTTCTTAAAACTGGTCGTTTCTTGAAAGCAAGTAAAAAAATGCATTTCTTGAATTTATTCCTTAACGAAGACAGATATGTATAGGAAAATATATATGAAAGTCCAAGAGTGTAGAATTCGCTATCCATTGATTAATAATACATGATGTTCTATTTGAAAAATTTATGGATAATTGTTTTTTCTCGGAAAAGGGTAGGATATTAAAAATAATATTTTGTAAATATGTACTAGTGTACAATTAGAACATTTTTTTCGATTTCATTTCTAATCTTTCACGGTATAATTTTTTCAGTGGTATACGAGGTTTGTCAAAAAATATGAGTTTTACTCAAGAGTAAAGTACCTTTAAATTTGACAATATCGAAAAATGTTACTAAAAAAAGTTGATCAGAATTAAAAATTACGTTTAAATATGCAAGTACATCCATTTACACTAATAAAATTATTTTTAAAACGTATGTCTACAATAATGCAAATTTAACTGTAGTGCACTTATTACGCGTTTTAATTGCAAAATTATAAGAAAACATCGAAAAACTAAAAGGTTATCATGTGTTTCGTAATCACAAGAGATAAATGTTCATTCAAAATAGAAATATTAGTAAAAAATAAAATAATCTGAAGTTTTAATTTAAATCGTCAGATTTCCGGTATTGGGCTACAGAAAATCCACACTGGATGCATGAGTAGCATTCTCAATACAAGTGAATGTTTGGACGGGAATAATAAATAATAGGATTATAGGACCATAGTTTTTCGAAGAAACCTTAACAGGTCCTCGATATTTACAATTTCTGCGGAACTTCTTGCTCCCAGAATTAAACCGGTTGTTCCCAAACAAAAATGATTTGTGGCTGCAGGAATATGGTGCGCCACCGCACTATGCTGTCTTGGTGAGAAACTACTTGGACAATGTCTTTCCAAATCGGTGGATAGGCCGAAGAGGAGCAATTGAGTGGCCACCGAGGTCAACTGATTTAACTCGATTTCTTTTTATGGGGATACTTGAAAAGAGTTCCCTGCTCGTTTTTCGCATTGTATTTTAGCTGACGGTAAACAATTTAATCACTTGCTTTAAATTTGGTTGTACGTAATTAAAATATTTATTGTAACATTAAAAATTTAATAAATCATTTTTTTGACAACGTACAAAAATTAATTACTTAGACATAATTGATATGGGTGAATAGATATTGAAAAGACCATGCAATTGATGTATTGCAAGACCAACTTTTCTATTTAAAAATTTTATTGACGACGTCATCACGCTCATAGAGACGACGTCAAAAATAAAAAGGTGATCTGACGAAGCGCCCATTTAAAAATAAAAATCGACGAGTTTCAGGATTTTTTCCTAAAATGGCCGATTTCCGAAATAATGAAATTATTGCTTTCATTTGGACCATACTGTATAATTTTTTTAAAACTAAGACTAAATTTCAAAAATCACATAAAAACATTTAATATTATTTGGATATTTCTAAAAACATAAATTTATTTATTTATTTTTTTTTATTAATTTTATTAGATTAAATTTTTAGAAGATAGTGATTCAGATAAAATCAAGAAATAAAAAAAAAATTCTATTGCGTTAGTTATTTAGACAATAACTAGATTTTTATGACAAAATCTAAAACAATAAAATATTATTTATGGCAACCTTTTTTTTATTTAAATTAGTTGAGTCTTAAGTGTTTATAAAAACTTATTTTATTAATATAGACCGTAATTTGGCGTATATTAAATTAGAAGGTCAATATCCTATACAAAGTGTTGTTCAAACCTATAACTATCATATACTATCATATATCTTTTGATTTGTGCCTTACTTGTAAATCTTCAATAATACCTTAAAATGTACAAAACATGATGTCTACAATCTTTACATATTGTAACAAACGTGGAGGTTTAACAAATTTTATTTACAAGAAAACTTCACAACTGCCATATTCAAATTAAAACTGAAACTACGTGGAATTACTGGAATTAATATAAATTGCATACAAGTGACTTTGATTTGTCTCAACGAATATTCCAGATAATTCTTGACGTTTACGACAACAGATTAGGTTAAGACGTCCAGCTATTTATGGGTCTTATCCTGTGTATCCATCTTTTAGCCATCTCATCGCAATTGGGCTTAAGATTTAAGATTTTCAATATAGTAAGCAGGTCGTTTTTGTGACTTTTAGAGCTTTAGCTTTTATAATATCATTTGTTTGTCGGGAGTGGTAAAAAGCATTATCTATCCGTTACTTACATTGTCCGCCAAACCATTTTTCAAATAAGCTGGAAGTCATATGTCGATGATAATTTGCAGTGCAATTCAAAATATACTTTGCCAATAAAAATAAACAATTCGCCACAAATCCACTATCTTTACAAATTAATTCTAACTAAAACTATACTAAAATCAATTTTATTTTATATTATTAAGCCAGGATTGTTAAATATTACAGTTCAACATATAATCCACACTTTCCTATGAAGTCAGTAGTTGATTTCGGTGTTGTTAGGCTCCAATTATAGAAAACAAAAAGTTACGGACCTATTCATTTCTGGGACTTGACAGGAACATAAAATATGCTCCTCCATTTAAAATATATTTAAGTCTATTTAGTATATTTTATTCATTTTACTTTTAGATATTGTTATGCACCGGATTATTTTACGAGGGTTGCTATTTATATATTGAGAAATGGTGAAATCTGTCACTGCCATCTTAAAGTTTGACATTTTTGACAGTATACGTACTATGATTAATTATGACTTTCGACGTGGTGTAACTTTCGGCGATGAAGCACCATCCAAAGCCAGTGTATATCGCTGGTACACTGAATTCAAACGTGGCCGTAGTTCGCTCACGGACGAAATTAAAGAAGGTCGTCCAAAATCGTTCGTTGTGCTGTAAAACATCGATGCTATGCGAAAACTAATTGAAGAAGATCGTCATGTGACATACCGTGAAATCAAGGTATGTTTAAGCATTAGTATGACCAGCATACATAAGAATTTGCACGAACATTTGGGTATGCCGAAGCTCTCTGCGCGTTGGATTCCGCATTTGTTGACAGATGCTCAAAAAAAAGGCTTGTGTCGATTGGTTCCGTAAAATTATTAAAAAATACAACTGTGGTGGCTCCAAAGCCGTATACACCATCGTCACAGGTGACGAGTCGTGGATTTATGCATATGAGCCAGAAAGAAAAGGCCAATCGACAGTTTGTGTGTTTCAATGTGAAGAAAAGCCAACAAAAGTTACTCGTTCTCGAAGTGTTAAGAAGCAATGGAGGCGTGTTTTTTCACGAAAACCAGTCATATGGCAACTGTAGCTCTCGAAAATCAAAAGACCGTTAATTCAGCGTAGTATACGACCATTTGCTTACCAGAAGTTTTCGGTAAATTGAGGAGAAACCAATCCAAAAGGACGAATCATTTTGCATCACGAACATGCGAGCTCACACACATCAAGTGAAACAAGCGAGCATTTGGACACACAAAAGATCGAATTGATGGGTCATCCGCCTTACAGCCCCGACTTGGCACCTAATGACTTCTTCTTGTTCCCACAAATTAAAGATAAACTGCTTGGATAAAGATTTTCATCGCCCTAAAAAGCGCTGGTTGAGGCCTTCAAAAACCATGTTTTAGAGCCATCATCTGTTGAATGGACAAAGTGCTTTGAAGGGTGATTCAATCGCATGCAAAAGTGTCTAAAGCTTAAAGGTGAATATTTTGAAGAGTAATAAATATATTTTTATATAAATAAAATGCATTTGTTAACAAATTAATCTCTATTTCCTTAAAATATGAATGAAAAAAAATCATTCAGTAACTATATTGACTATCCAAATTATCCAGTAACTATATTGACTATACAAAAGAATGAGTAATTTGAATTTAAATTTTTAATCATTATTGTGTGTTATCTTTTCGTCAAATAGAAACAAAATAGGATATTTTTTATTATGTGTTCATAAAAAATAACAATCTATTATTTTTCGTTTCAATTACCATTAACTGCCTTAAAATATCGACTCGTTAAAAAGGTTTTTGTATAAATATAACACAGACATCATCATATTGAATAGTAGTTTTATTAATAATGATATATTTACCCCAAGAAAGAATAACAGTTAAAGATATGAAGAAATTTATGTGTCCATTCATTATCATGTTTATAATAGGTAAGTATTTTAGATTCTATTCATAAGAATGTTTTCCTCATATCATGACTCGAAAATTCTATAATTTCTAAGCATACTCCAGAGTTTTCACGAATATAATTGGAGCAGTTCTCATTCCCAACTTATCAAGAAAAGCGGTTACCGTTGTCGCAGATGAACTAGAAGGCTATTCTAGTGCAATCTTAAGATTTTGTTCACCTTATACACCACGGTATTAAGGACTACTTCTGTTGACCTTCCTTAACTATATACATGTTGGCCTTGGTGGTTCTCCGTTATCTTATACAGAAATTATGTGGACAACTAGACTAGCTAGAAGTTTTTTATTATAATAGATAAAATAACATCCAGCTTTTAAATTTCCATTTGCTTGACACTAAAGATATCTGTGCTTAAATGTTGCTTAGCTTTGCAGCTGCCCAAGTGATGTAACATGGTTTTTCCAACACTACACACATAAGGCTGCAGTGTACATATTTCAAGAGCAAGAGCTGTCTGGATTAGTCTGAATCATCCAACTGGATTTACAGCTTGTCAAGAATAGGAACAAGTTTGAAAATACGGAGATCGGACCTCCCATGAGATGCGCCGTAAATAGCCAGGTTTTTCTCATTCAATTTGAGACGTTTGCAGAGTAAAAGTCGAGTGAAAGAGGTTGAGATTGTATAGTGATGTATGATGGAGTTGAAATCCAAACTAAAACATAAAGTTTTATTTGGACAAACTAGGGAAGTCGTAGCCAATATTTCATTTTATGAAACGAGAAGCGAATGAGAATAAACCTATAAAAGATTTAAAAAAGGTTCAGGAGCGTGTCGCCATGGCCACTGGTATAAGTTTAAGTTCAGTACAGAAAATTGCACAGGAAATGAAGTCTACCGAGGATGTCGAATCATCGTCGTTTTCAACGTCTAACAAAAAAATAATTAAATCAGCGCCTAAGTCTAATGTGGATGACTGTGATAGAGGGCTGCTTTGCAAAGAATACACCCGAAATTTAGCCAAGAGATAGGCTATAATGGACGACATGGGATTTTCCTAGAGAAAAACAAAAAATAACAGAAAATTGCTGATGGAAAAACCTGAAATACAACAACTGAGAAGAAACTTCTTAAGAAGCATAAAGCAATTCCGGACAGAAAAGAGACCTATAATATATATGGACGAAACGTATATCCATTCGTCTCACACCCATGTCAAAAGTTGGAATGACAACACTGAGCACCGATTTCAAAAAGAAAGTATAGTGAATGCAGGAGGCGAAAACTGTTTGAAAAATGTCCTACTATGGATTATCGAAAAGATGAAGTGAGGGAGTAGTTAAGAACACGAAATATACCATTTACAGATGACATGTTAAAAATATACTTGTATAGTGTAATAAAAGATTATAAAACCACAGTACTAAATATATGAGATCGACAGAATAATGGCTATTCAAGGGCATACAGTAATAAGACACACCCCATATCATCTCGAGTTGAATCCCATTGAATTAGTGTGGGCATCCTTAAAACAATATGTTGCTCAAAAAAACGTAGATTTTAAATTAAAAACTGTTGAACAGTTGTGTGACGAATTTTTCAACATATTTTCTGAAGCAGAGTGGAAAAAACGATGTGAACACGATAAAGACTTTGAAAGGTTTTTCATGGAGAAGGAACCAGCATTAGATTTAGTAGTAGACGAGTTAATAATAAATTTACAAGAAGATAGTTAAAGTGATTTTAAAGCATATGATTCGGATTCGGATTCTGATAGTGACCTGTCAGGTATTGAACATCTTTAAAGACGTTTTATATTGTTATATTATTGTATTATAATGTGTCCGAACTCAACAAATTTACGATAATTCTCTCATTATCATCATCATTCTCCTTAATGTGAAATCATTATATTCTGCTGCTATTATCTGAATTATATTGTAATCAGTCTCTGTAAGAAATTTGACAGTGATACACAGTTTTCGAATAGCTAATTTAATATTCGGAAAAAAGCACTAAATCCCCAACAAATAAACAATATCAATTCAGATCGGAAGAATATAAATCGAGCGTGACTTGGGAGTGTTAAAACTAAAAACAATTAGATACAAAGAGTTCATAAATGGCTTTGTTAGTGCAAATGCAAATATATTTCGGGGGCTCTCAGCCACCCGATGAATACGAATCTTCAACTAGAGGAAACAACTTTTACATACCACAAGTACAACTTCAACAAATGCCATACGTACCACAACAACATGTAAACATATCAGCCCAAAGCTCACAAGAATTAGTCAATTCACAACAATTATACAAAATGTCCTCGACTGAAGAAGATGATCAAGCTGAAAATGAAAAAATGAATTCGTGGCAGGTAGTTAAAAGAACAAAGAGGAGAAAAATAGCTAATAGTAACAATAAAGACATTGTTCTGACCAACACATACAGTCATAATAGACATAATAGAAAACGAACAGTATATCACAAAAGCATTGGCTGACAATACAATAAAAATTAACTGTCAAGAGCCAGAAACATACAGAAAAGTTGTACACTTCATGAAAGAAAATAACATCGTGTTTAATACATATCAACTAAAGGAGGAAATAGAATAAGAACTAACTAAGGTAGGCCATAAAGTTAGAAACATAGTTAATGCTAAAAGTAGAATAACAAAAGAGCCATTAAACCTATTTTTTGTCGACCTAGAGTCAGCACCAAATAACAAGGAAGTTTATAAGATCAAAGGGATTCAAAACACTATAATAGAAATAGAACCACCTAGAAAATCAAACGGTATCATACAATGTTTACGTTGCCAACAATATGGCCGTACAAAATCATATTGTAATAAGCCATATTTGTGCGTAAAATGTGGAGGATCCCATAATACTGCCAGTTGTACAAAAGTAAAGATACTCCAGCAAAGTGTGGATTATGTGGTGGTGCACATACAGCAAATTATAGAGGATGTGAGTTTTATCACAACCTCCTAAAAAAAACAAACAACGCCAACAATAGAATAAACGTGCAACCAAAGATCCAAATATCCTCAAAAAATTTACATAGATCGCAAGCTCCGCATATTCAACAGAATACCAGCTATGCAAATGTAGTAAAAGGTCCTGAAATTCAAAATCAATACTCAGCTACGCAGAACGTGGGAGATATGAACACTATTTTAAGCAAATTTCTAGAAGAATTCAAATCAATGTTCCAACAACTAGTCCAACAAAATAGCATGGTCCTAAACATGCTTACAACGCTCATAAGTAAAATTCACTAAATTTCTCAAAATATCCCAGTGGAATGCCAATGGCATTCTGAGACACAACAACGAAGTCAAAATTTTTCTTCATCAAAACTCAATAGACATAATGCTAATAAGTGAAACACATTTCACAGACAAATCATATTTAAAAAAATTTATTTCACAACATATGCTACAAATCATCCAGATAACACTGCCCATGCTGGAACTGCCTTATTAATAAGAAATACAATAAGTCACACAGAACTACCAAAATACGAAACCCCACACGTACAGAGTACTGTTGTTAAGGTTAAAATGCTTCCGTATGAACTAAGTGTAGCTGCAATCTACTGCCCTCCCAGGCACAATATCAAAAAAGAACAATTTAACGACTTCTTTCAAACATTGGGTCAAAAATTTATCGCCGGTGGAGATTACAATAGTAAAAATATACTATGGGGATCAAGATTAATAACTACAAAAGGCAGAGAACTTGCAAACCTTATACAAGATAAAAACTATTTGTATTTATCGACCGGAACTCCTACCTACTGGCCAACCAACCCCAATAAAATGCCTGATTTACTGGACTTCTTCATTACCAGTGGCATCTCAGCAGCATATATGGCTGTCATACCAAGCTACGATCTCTCGTCAGACCAAGCTACGATCTCTCGTCAGACCATTCACCAATTATAGCTACTATAAGCAGTTACATAGACCTCGTTAATCAACACTATTACACGGGCTGCCCAAAAAGCAACTCCAACCAGTAATACGCATGATAAAGTGTACAACGTTCCCACCGAGATAAAGAAATTAATATCCGAAAAGAGGAAAGCCAAAGCAACGTGGCATCGTACCCATACACCTGCTGACAAAAACATTAAACCGACTAACAAACCAACTTAAACAAAAACTGAAAGAAGAAAAAGAAAGAACATTCCACGACTGCGTTATTAATCTTAATAGATCTGACAACTCAATATGGAAAGCAGTTAAACACCTAAAAAACACAAAAATCAAGTACCTCCTATCAGGAATGAAACAACACCTGATCAAGAGTGGGCTAGAAGTGCTGAAGAGAAGGCAAACATGTTCGCAGAATACCTCTCTGACGTATTTACCCCAAACGATGATCTCACAGGTATAGAAATTGAAAATGATCTATCCAATATCACCAACGAAATAGCAGAGGTAAGAAGTTTCACTCCAAAAGAAGTACAAGATGAAATCAATCTATTGAACAACAGAAAAGCTCCAGGCATGTATAGAGTAACACCAAAAATGCTAAAAGAAATGTCCAGAAAAGGAATAGTGTTATTAAAATACATATTCAATGCTACAC
The DNA here is from genome assembly GCA_951812935.1 of Hermaeophaga mercurialis. NCBI lineage: Eukaryota > Metazoa > Arthropoda > Insecta > Coleoptera > Chrysomelidae > Hermaeophaga > Hermaeophaga mercurialis. Next base: position 34,123,047 of record OX638363.1, read on the forward strand.
TTAGGCAAAAATATTGGCCCAAAGAGCTAAAAATAGCAGAGATAATTTTAATACACCATCCGGGAAAAGTTCCCAAAAAAGTTTCATCGTACCGCCCTATTGGTCTATTACCAGTCATCTCAAAGCTAATGGAAAAACTTCTTCAAAGAATAAACTCCGATCCCAATACAGAAGAATGGATACCATTACATCAATTTGGTTTCCGCGAAAGTCACTCGACTACGCAACAAATTCATAGAATTAGTCAGATAATAAACCAATCACTGGACTCTAAGAAATACTGCCCAACAGTGTTCCTTGACATAAGCCAGGCTTTCGACAAGGTCTGGCACACAGGACTTTTATTTAAGATCAAAAAATCATTACCTATCACTTACTTTCAAATACTGAAATCTTACTTAGAAGATCAAGAATTTAGAACAAGGGTTAATGACAGCAACTCAAATAATTTTTCCATAAAAGCTGGTGTCCCCCAGGGAAGTGTTCTTGGACTGCTGCTCTACGTGTTGTATACATCAGATTTACCAACTAATGAAAACACTACAATGGGTACTTTTGCTGATGACACAGTAATACTTTCCTGTAATAAAGATCCGAACTTAGCAGCCAGCAACTTAAAAAATCACCTCGACCAAATACAAATCTGGACACACAAATGGAAAACAAAAATTAATAAGTCTAAATCCGTACAAATAAACTTTGCTTTAAGAAGAGAACAATGTCCTACACTTATTACTAATGGAATTCAAATACCTCACTCTACTAGTACTAAATATTTAGGAATAAACTTGGACCAGAGACTAAACTGGAAAGAACAATAATAAAAAAACGTAAACAAATAGACTTAAAAATTAAGGAAATGCAATGGCTGATAGGTAGAAGGTCAAAGCTATCCCTAGAGAACAAAGTCCTACTCTACAAAACTATTATCAAACCAATATGGACATATGGCATCGAAATCTGGGGCTGCGCCAGTAAATCTAATTTAGCAATAATTCAAAGAAGTCAAATCAAAAATCTTAAGAATTATCACCAATGCCCCTTGGTATGTATCCAACCAGACAATTCATTCAGATCTCAAAATGTTAAAAGATGTCATAAAAGATAATAGTAGGAAACACCACACCAAACTTGAAAACCATCCCAATGCACTTTTGCAGCCTCTACTGGAACAAAATGAGAACAGAAGACTCAAAAGAATATGGCCAGCTGACCTGATGGATGTTTAATGGGGCACTCTCACTGGAGAAGTCCTCTACACGTCTAGGAAGGACTAATCAATTAGTTCTTAAGGCAACACATTAGCCCATAGAATGTATTATTCTGATTGCTGATAAACAAATACTAAAATCTTACCTGTATATTTATTTAATCACCCTCTTGATATTTCTTTCTAAATAAATGTAGAAATCCTAACTTATTATAAAGAAATAAATAATAAACAATATCATATTTTTGTTTTGGTAGAAACTGCAAACCTATATAATAAGTAGAAATGTACCCTATACCTAAACATCCTTGATGAACTGTACTTGGATCTGGCTAATAATTAATTTGTTGGCATGCTTGTATCTCTTGCTTCCTTGCCATGCTTTACTCAACGTCACTTGTGCCCACTCGTCAAGCACTAATTAAATTTGCGTCTAACCTAATCCTTTTATGAGATCGGGTCCATGAGGTTCGCTGTTGGCTCAGAGACTTGGCATCTCATTAGTCTGTTCAGTACCTACCATGCACTTTATTTTCAATTTTTTCAAAAATTACTTTATATTGTACTCTATCAATCAACATCTTGTAAGTTTTTTGCCAATATTTTCATATTTCCAGAAGGACGTAGCAATTGGTAAGAAATAAATAAGATACGATACAGTTACACCATCAATTATAATAATGAAGCAGCATCACAACTCTTCGAAACAGATACTAGAAATAGAGGAAAGAAATTGAAATATATTGTAATTAAAACATTCAAGAAGGAATAATTACTAACAAGTGTTTTTAAAAATTGAAAGATTCCTCTTCAAATTCAATTCAATTTGTAGTTTGAACAACTATTGTAATTTTGTCAATTTTGTTATTGTTGTATCTAATACATTTGTTTGAATTTAATTTTGATAGCTTTTGCGTTATTGTGATTTTTACTTTTATCAAGTTCTCAGAAAATCTCAGAAATAGCATGTATTCTTTTTTCAACTAACGCCTAACGCTTAGTTATTATTCGAAATCGAATTAATAGTATGGATTAAAAGCAAATACTTACTTGTTTAGCAAAACGCCGACGGGCAAATTACACAACAAATCATAATTTGTGAATTATCTAAGTACTTGCAGACTTTTGTTCAGAATCAAATATCTACAACACCGTTCATTTTAGCTCCATAAAAGGTTATTACTTTTTTACCTAAAAATGAACAGAGAATTTAAAAAAATTAAAAAAAAAATATTTGTTCCAGTGGCGTAAAAGATAGGGGGATAAAAGTTGCCACAAACCCGGATATCGCGCCACTGGTTAAATTTTTCAAAAGTCAGTTTATGTCAAAATATTACTTTCTTAAAGAGCATATTGGTCACCAAATTTGAAAAAAATATTTGGAGGTGTTTCTGATTTATGACAAATTTTTAATTTTGATTTCAAACTTTTAACACCCTGTATCTCGGAAACTAAGCCCTTTAAGGGTTTATGTTCCTATATCAAAATTCATCAATTAACGAGAGCTCTCTGGGGTAAAGCGTTGTCGGTCGAATATAGTAACACCCTGTATATAAGTCAGTAAAATGTCTTTATATACGACTGCTTGTATAAAAATATATTATTAAATTAATTTCAGTTAGGTATTGAAAACTATTATCTAACTTAATTTAGATAATGAAATCAGAACAAAAATTTAATTATTTGTTAATAAAATTTGAAAACAATCATTTAGAAACATTGATAACAACATTTTTGCATTTAAACAAGTTCACAAGACGAAGATTGCTCTATTGAAGACCCAATAATTCCCAAATTACTACTGTGGTTACTGTTGCATAGGTTCATTTGCAAATATCTCCCAGAATATTTATAGTTATTTTTTATTTTCTATAGATGTTTCAACATCTGCCTCGGCTACCTTATTGATTTTCCAGGCTCCGTGTCTTTGCACTGTTAATAGATCCGCTCCTAAGTTAACAAGTATTGAAGTTGATGACCTTCTGAAACAGTCTTTTACATTTATTATAGAATGTTACCAATTGTCTTAATAACAACAGACTTTTTGGGTTTATACTCTTCAGATTTTCGTTTGAGAAGCGCAACCAATTGAATATATTTGCCAATAACTACATTTTCCTTTGAGGATAGCATCAGGCGTATCATTGAACAAGATGCCCAAAGGCTTGAAGACTTATAACACCTTTTCATTCATTTCATTTTTGACTTTATTTTCTGCACACCATTTGCTAAAATGTCTATAAGCTTATTCGTATTTTTTTCAAGGGTTTTGTGGAATTAGTAACAAAAGTGTTTTTGTTGCACAATTTTCAATGTTCATTTTCAATGTTTGTTGTAAAATTTTCAGCTTGAGGCTCTCTAATATTAACGCGTATTCTAGTAACTAAGGAAACTAAAAAATATTTATGGTTGTTTGTTACAAACTTTTAGGTTATTATATCAATAAATAGCTGCTATTACCGAATCGCTGCTTTGATTTTAATTAAAATATTCGCCAAGTGACAAATAAATTAAATCGAAATGTCATTGATATTTATCAATATTTGAAGTTGTTGATAAATTTGGATAGTCGTAAATAAAATGTATTTTAATTCATGTGATAAGGACTATTAATATGCTACCACATTTATATGGCAATAATGTCCTTATCCTAGTAATAATTTAAATAACTATTACCGAACTCGTCTTGTTGCATACAAACTTCTATCGCCAACCGTAAAAATTAATAATTCAAAAAAACGGAGATATCATAATTTAACACATTTGATTATGACAATAATGGTACCGTGATAGTGACAAACAATTTCTATCTAATGTCATGCAGTCATGACTGTTTATAAATATCGGTAAGTAAAGTATTTGATTGTGTAAGTTACTTCTTCAGGAGGCCCGAGTCATTTTTGAGTTAATTCTTAACATTTCGTCGTGTATTGTAAGCCATTCTTCAGGAGTTGAGATGTGCACGGTAACCCAACTACTCAACTTAGCCAGAGGCAAAACAGATAAAGTGAAGTAAGATGAAGAGATTTTTTACTTATGAAAGTCGCTATGCTAACGCATGGTTTTATTGCCAGTTGGCGATGTAGAAATTTTAATACATGTATATTAATGTTACACATGATATGAAAACAGTTTTACAAAATAAACCTGCACTGATTTATTTTATAGAATTAATACATTTCACAATGTTGCTAGGAAGTGCCCAAAATCACTTGTGATCTGAACTTGATGGGCTGATTAAACCAGTACTCTACGATGTATTTCAAATAACTACATTTTATTTTATTTTTATAAATATAGAAACGAAGAGCTACAGTTGGATTTTTGTAACTTTATCCATACGTCACTTATGTCTGATGATATAATACACGTAACTTTAATTCGATATATTTTTCTATCAACCCTAAAAACAGAAGTACTTAACATTTGTCTTTTAATCCTATAACTACATTGTTACTATCCCTAATTACAAATTAAGAATACTGAAAGAAAGCAATAATACAAGCTACAACGCATATTTTATGTTTGACAAATTGAATCTGAAAAATATGATCACTTAGTGCTATTCAGTTTACAGCTGTCATCCTATTTGTTTTTATTTGAAATTTATCTATATTTGCGTATCTTGAGTTGAATTTACTACAAAAAAGTTTTTGTAAACTAATTGTTCTCTAGAATATTTTAACAATACAGTGCATTGCAAGAAAACGTTTACAGATATGTGATCAGAGTTGGATTAGAGTATTATTTGTTCAAATATTATGCAGACCCTTTGGGTCTAAATTTTATTGAAAAAAATATTAAATGCCGAAAAGTTATATTAGTATTGTATTAAGAAAATACTCAAACGATTTATTGAAAGTTTACTAACGATGTAATAACCATACTCTGACCTACATATGTAGTAGGTATTTATTTCATATTCTAAAGAAAATAATATGCAAGTATAAATTTTAAAAATATTAATATTAAATACAACTAGTATACATATTATTTATATATATATTTATTTACTACTATACTCTATATAAATTGTAATGTAATAATTTATACACTGCACTGCAAAATTATCGCACAGTAATATAAAATTAAATATGTACCTTGGTAAATATTTTATGCCTACGTTAATGGCTAGGAAATAATTATTTACGTTTTTAAAGATATCTTTGGTTCTTGGGAACTGTAAAAACTGCACAGTTGCAAACATTTAAAAAGTGGTATAAATTAAATTTTATCAATATTGTTTATTTGGCTTTCTACTTCTTTAGTTGGCTCTGTTTATTAGTTTAAAAACATTTCTCATTTGTATTAAGGTGTTTCATCATTATGACATACAACGTACGTGAATTGAGAAACCTTTCCCCAGAGGAATGTGCTGTTATTGTTGCTCTTGTAGAGGAAGGCTTATCTCAAACCCAATTAGATTTTCGGTTTAGCGTTTCGCAATCCACGATTTCTAGAGCTTTAGCGCGATTTAGAGAAACTTGTAGTAACCAAGGAAGATGTGGTAATAGGGTCACCACAGATCGTCAATATCGATTTCTGCAATTAGAAACCCTTCGAAGTTGATTTGTTAAAAGCCCTTTGTTACAAAAATTTTCACGACGCAATAATTATCAAATAAGTCATAATACAGTAAGAAGAAGGTTGATGGAACAGAATATTACTCCATTTAGAGCCTTTACAAGGCCGCTTCTTACCACAGCTCATCGAAGAAAACGTCTTCAGTTTGCACACGACAATGCCACTAGAATAATCATCAATGGGACAATGTACTATTAAATTATGAGTGTAGATATTCCCTCTTTAGTGATGATCTCCGCAGTAGTGTTTATAGACGCCTTGAAGAGCGATATTCCCAGTGCAATATTGTGGGAACAGTTGCCTACGGCGTTGGATCTGTCATGGTATGGGGTGGCATTATCTTGGAGCCTCGTACAGAGTTGGTGATTGTCCAAGAGAATCGACTGAATGCACATCGGTATATAACAGACATTTTAGAACAACATATGATACCATATGCCCCATTTATTGGGGATAACTTTGAATTCATGTAAGACAATGCTCGTCCACACGCTGCATACATAGTGCAAAATTATCTCCAAGCTGTCGGCATTTCAAGAATGGTCTGGCCAGCCAAAGTTCTGATCTCAGTCCTATAGAGCAGATATGGGATAATATGGGACAGCAAGTTAGAGCTCTACATCCTCCCCCTGCTACCCGAAATGAACTGTCACTAAGGCTCATTGAGATATGGAACGAAATGGATCAAAATATCTCTTTGGCAGTATTATAAATTGCTTGATAATAAGAATGTATCGTATTATTGAACACGCACGGTATATTAATTTTTAAAAATATAAGTTTGGCAGTTTATAAGAATGTTGTTTACCACATCACCTCATTTTTGAAAAAAGCAGATACATTTAGTATTAGTAAAGTTTTGCAGTTTTTACAATTATGCGTTAATTTTGCAGCGCAGTGTACTTTTTATTTATATTAATCATAACTATATATATTAGGGTGGGTCAAAAAAACCGACTATTTTTTTTTTACTTTGTACTCTGAAAAATCGGTTACTAGACACCTCTAGAGAATTCTCACCCAACATGAGCTCTTAATTTTGATAACAAGGTTCTCCGCTTTACAATTTCCATTTTTTCCTCAGTATTAGAAACAAAAATTCATAACTCTTCGACAACTGTTCGTTAAAAAATATCTCTCCTCATATTCTTGTAGGAAATCGAATGCTCTACCAAAAAGGTCTCTTACAATTTTTTCGTAAACCTCACCGTTTAAAAGATATCGAAGGTCAAAGTTTATATATATAATATAATATAATATAATTAACTACTAATAATTAAAAAAAAATGTAATTATTATTCGATTTATTTTATGGAAATGTAAATGAATGTTAATGAACGCCTAGATTTCTAAATCACTTTCACACTCATTACGTTCATGTTCTGGAATATCACTAACCTCAGTATACTCCAAAAGTATTACAATTTTTTCAATTGTATTGTCAAATGTCATATATTTGTTTTCAATTTTCTTAAATATTGGCTATCGTTTTTCCAATTGTCAATTATTATATTGATTACATAAAAAGTAGACTTAGGAAAAGAATTATTTCATCGACAAATATTTTTTAACAGTGCCATAATAATTTGATGGAATTGAGTATACAGTAATAGAATGCTAAACGTAAAATGTTAATTCCGTGATTTATTGCGAAGTTGTCAACAAGTTTAGGTTTAAAATCAATTAATTGTAAAATTTCTACCAACTGGTTTTTGTATAATTCTGTTCAAAAAATATATCATTCTCCATCAGAAAGTTTTGAATCACAGATTTAATAGAATTATTATTGAGTTTTTTCGTACTAACCGAGAATTATACGGGAGGTTAGCTAAAATCTAAAACTATTACACTATTACTTTTCAGTTTTGGTATTAATATACTCTCAAACCACTTTTAGAAAATAGTACTTTGTATATCCTGGAGGTACTCTTGGAAAAGAGACTTTTTTACTCAGATTTGGGAAAAATGAGAAAATCTTTACCGAACTGCCACTCGGATTACTCTTACAAAATACTAATATTATTATTATTTGTTTCCCCAGTAGCTATAAAAGGGGATTTAAACATCTATACATTTTCATAGCTCTTTTGGGCGCACCGCCCCTTTTCGGGCCAACACACAGCCTCGCTTCATCGGTATAACGAGACAAATTTCTAATTTAAATTACAACGGACAGCAAGTTCATGTTTAAATAAGTTTTTATTATTACAAAGAGTTAACCTATTTCCCTATGTTATTAAATAGATTTTGTCTATAATTCCACCTTACGGGAATTTAAGTATAAGTCTAACATACAAAAATCTATTTATTTATTTATTTATTTATACGGGCAAGCCCAATTCAGAATACAGAAATATGTTATTGACAATAAATATATATAAAATAAGAATAATAGCATATATAACAAGAAAAAAAAACAATTAATTGCAAAAAAATAAAGTATACAAACAATAAAAAGACAATGTATATAATGATTGTTAAATATTCAAGTTCTTTATGTGGTTCTTAAAAATAGCAACAGAGTTACCAAAAAGTAATAGGTCATCCAGAGAATTAGCAAGTCTTAGTGTTCTTGGAATAAAAGTATAATATGAGTAATTATATCTGTGAAAAGAAATGTTAAAAGTTTGAGTTTGCCTTGTTGCACGTGGTGGAACAAACAACAACACTTTAGCTAGGAGTTCAGGACAGTTATATATGCCATTGACAATATTGAACAGTACTGTAAGATCTTTTCGGTCTCTACGGACAGAAAGAGAAGAGATATTCAAGTATTGCTCCATGTTTGTATAATTGCAGTTGATGTGCATTTTGAAACCAATAAATCTAAGAAAGTTTTGTTGAACATTATCCAATTTGCTCTTGAGATGCAAGTAGTGTGGGGACCAGACAGGAGAACAGTATTCGAGGTGTGTCCTGACTAGAGAACAGTAGAGAGTTTTAATAGCTAGTACATTAGTAAAGTCTCGGGTTGTTCTTTTGATGAAACCAAGCATTTTCATGGATTTTTTAATAATATTATTGATGTGAAGGTTAAAGCTAAGAGAACGATCGAATATAATACCCAAGTCTTTAATTTTCTCTACAGTATCCAATAATTTATCATTTATGGTATAATTAAATGTTGACAAGTGATGATGCCGACAAAACCGAATAACGTGACATTTGCTAACATTTAATTCCATCCCATTAAGAAAACACCAGTTGGCTAGATCGTCCAAATCTGATTGCAATGACACTGCATCGCTTCGATTATTAATGATTTTGAAGCATTTAAGGTCGTCGGCAAATAAGAGAGCAGAAGTATTAGAAAAACAGACAATGATATCATTGATAAACAGGTTAAACAATAATGGACCCAAGTGTGACCCTTGGGGAACACCAGAAGTCACTGAGATGGTGTTAGAGTAATGATGATTAACTCTAACCTGCTGAGTTCTATTAGTTAGGTAACTGCCTATCCATTTTAACACTTGACCTCCTATACCGTATAATTTAAGCTTTTGCAGCAATAGATCATGGTTCACCGTGTCGAAAGCTTTGGAAAAATCTGTATAAACCGAATCAACCTGTAATCCTTTCTCCAGAGCTTCGGACAAGGTATCAACATAAAGCAGCAAACTGAGTTCAGTCAATTTACCAGAAGAAAATCCGAACTGTTGAGGATTCAATATAGAAGTGCAGTCGTACTTAAGAAAATCAGTAACGATACTTTCGAATACCTTGGGAATCGTGCCGAGAATAGAGATAGGGCGATAATTCTTTATGTCCGCTTTATTGCCCGCTTTGTATATTGGAGTAACATAGGACAGTTTCCAAAAGTCAGGAAACTCCCCTAAGTGCAGTGATTTGTTAAAAATGTGAAAAAGCGGCCGAGAAAGAATAAAGCAGAATTCTTTCAGAAAGATGGGAGGAATACCATCAGGTCCAGGACCTTTATTGACATTAAGGGTTGAAAGTTTTACATATATTTTCGAGATTGGTATGAAATAGGAAGATACGCTAACTTTGGATTCTATTAAGTTATTATGATAAGTTAGAGTTTTATTGCTAAAAACAGAAGAGAAATGATTAGCAAATAAATTTGCGATCTCATTACCATTAGAGGTGACTGAATTGTTGAGTCTCATTGAGACAGGTAGGCTGTTATTTTCTTTCTTATTATTTACAAATTTCCAAAAATTTTTAACATTATCTTGGATAGAGTTCTCAGTTGATCGTATATAACTAGAATAGCATTTTTTTAACAAAGTTTTGCACTGAGCTCTGAGTTGACTAAAATTGGCATAGTTTTCAGGAGACCTATTACTTTTGTAAATCATATGGGCAATCTTCTTATCATGTAGCAATTGTATAAGTTCAATCGAATACCAACAAGGAAATTTCTTAGTACAGACTTTTTTCAATGGAACAAACAAATCAAACATGTAGTAAAGAGTATCATAGAATACACTTATCATCACAGAGATGTCCTTATCACCTATAAGACTGTCCCAATCAACTGCATCTAAGTATTGATGTATACAGGAGAGATTTGCTTTATGAAAATCATAATAGTATTCAACTTCAACAGAATCAGAATAAAATGCAAAGTAAAATTCGAACGTTTAATCAAAATAAAAATTCAAAAATGGCTCTATCGGCGTGCTACAATTTTTCTCTTGTTAAATAAGTAAGTAAAAAAATAACAATTTTGATAAATAAATTAACACCGTCGGAATGACTACAATTGGCGAAAATGAATAAAAAGAAACATATTAATGTTATAGATTGATAAATTTGTAAGAAACGAGGACATGAAGTATTGCACTTACCACCCTACCGTTGCGATTTCAATGCTGTTGAATTAATTTAACAGATTGTAAGTTAAATTAAAATTATTACAATCATTGAATTGGAAGAAATTAATACAGGGATGGAAAAGTCATAAGTATGTGAAATGAAACATTATCTCAGTATGACGCTGAATTCTAGGCAAGATGTGTTAGACAAAACTAAATCACTATTGAACCGATAATCATAAAAGTTAAAAACAATTCCGAAGCAGAAAGTGGATATGAACTATGAGTTAATTCAAACAAACTAATTATGTATTTCTTTACAAAAATGTATTTAAATTACTAACAGTAAATATTATTTAAATATAAAATATACCTCTAATAATAAACACACAATTTTTATGGATTTTATTTTGTTTAATAGTAAATAATCCTATAAAAAGTAAAGACATGATAGGTTATATGAGCGAATCAGTTTTATATTTTCTATCCATACATATACTGGAGTAGTAGCCACTTCGTAGGCTTATATTTGATATAACCGAATAATTCTAACTTATTCTATAGTGGATACGCCTATGATGCGATAACTATAGTCAAGCAGCGTCCATCGCGGTTAGTATTTGGATGGGTGACCACCAACGAACACCGTCGTAATATGCCCGTACAGCCTGCAGCGACTAGTAGCATATCATAGCTCGCAGGCACTATACCAATGAGCACGAGGTATAGTGGAGATATGCCGTCTTTCGGAGGAGATGATAAACTGTCGGTCCCGAGTCCACAGATGTTGGGCTGGTTAAAGATCCCTACCTCGGGTTGGAATACCTGAGGTTTCGGCAAAATTTCCGGTTAGGGGCAGCGTGCTGCCGGCGTCGGTGGTCAGCCCTGGTCGCAGAACTAGACCAAAGATAAATAAATAAAAAATTCTAGCTTATTTCATATAGATACAATCAGTGACTTATGTTTAAAGGTATAAAAATCTAACGGTTTGTGACCTAATATTGTCTATTCGTAAATATATTGTGTAAGAAAAACATGTTAGTATGACTTTTCTTTGCCCTAATTTAGGTGAGATGTCATTTGTCTTCTCTACTTTGGAATGAAGAGATAACTTGAGATTTCTTTCAATCTTATGAGAGTTGTCTTAGGCCAAGCTAGTCTGAACAATAATTTTTAAAGTTAGAGGGAGGAAATCAAAGTATTTCTGTCAACCTCCACGGCCTGAACTCGTTTTCAGCCTTACCCACAAGAACATCTAGAAAAATTATATTCATTTTATTTTTAGGTATGTCTTGCATAAAAGAAGCATCTTCTGAAAAAGAAATCATACACAGCACAAGCGTAGCTAAAAAAAACTACTACACCCATTTCAAAAAAACAATCTCTTTCGTGAAAGAGAATGGCGAAAAAGTCGAAGGATTATTTGAATCGAACCATACAATTTTAGACAATTTACAAGGGTCTTCTGTCCATTATGACAACGATTCCCGGTATGTATGTCATTTAAAGCTGCACGGAGACTATGGAGAAATGGGATTTGGATTTTATCGAAAAGATATTGTCTTTACATTGTATAATAGGTAGGAGAACTTTTACTGTTAGAGAACCAAGTTTTTGCTAATAAAATAAAATAAAACGCTTAGTTTAAATCTTCCTCCTCTCCAACTGCACTTGTATTTTACAACTTCTGCTTCCTTTTTTTATGTATTTTTCTACTAAAATTTGTGTATCTTAACGTCATCTTTTATTATATTTTGAATATTATGAAAACATACCTTTTTATTAAATTCAGGCAGTTTCCATCTGGAATATCTGTACAAGATGTTCATGAACTTCCACCCGAATTCAACGTGAGTAAACCAACGAAATTTATAACCCACGGTTGGTTGTCAAGTGGTACCTCCCAGATTTGCCAGTCAATTAAAAATGAATTACTAAAACAATTTGATGTGAACGTTTTTATAGTGGACTGGAGTCCCATTGCAGGTAAATATCTAGGTATATTGTATTTTTTGTTCTTCAACGCAGAGAAAATTACCGGCTTGATACTCGGAAATATTTGAAATTTGTCTGAAACCATTGATTTACCAAGATCACATACAAAGTTACAAGGGATTGTGAGCAAGTTCTACCTAAAAAAATATTTTCAACCTTTACGAGAGCTGCTGCTTTAATTTTGGGTATGGTATCACTTACACTGGCATTTTTGACAAACCGCCGTTTATAGTTTATTTGAAAATATTTCAGATAGTATATCCTGTGTGCACTTTTTCATAGTGTTTACAATAAAAAATAAAAAAAAACATAACTTTTCGTTTTCCAGATATTGACCAAAACTTTTTTTCATTATGGACGCCATATTTGATCAGAACTTGGTTAAATACCACGTTTTATATTGATTTTAAAAATGTATCACAACATGGTCTTTACTTTAACCTAAACAATGAAATGTACCTAAAAATAAAATAAAAATGAACTATTAAATTTAGCACATTTTTTGCATCATCTGATTGTCCTGGTTACATTTTTGTTTATTTTTCCTTTATTCAATATAAATAATTCAAACTAAAACACTACAAATAAATATGAATTTAAATTATCTAACCAAACCTTTTTTTACAATTAATAATCGATTTTTCAATCATCTCCTCAAATTAGGAAAATGTAAATATACTAGGTATACAATAAGAAAAAAAATGTTCTATATGTCTGCTAACTTCTGTGTAACAAATCTCACACTGTATTTTCAAATAATGTATCACTCTTCTTAAAGTATTTCTGTTTACACCGTGAAAAGAGTTTGGAACTCTTTCTTCTAAAACTTCAACTATTGAAAGCTTCAAATGCGTAGGTCTTGTTCAAGTCCAGAGAAGTTATTTCGGGGGATCTCGCAGGCCACAAAATATCTCCAATGCCCATTTGCTTTCAAGAAATTGTTAATACTAACGGCATTATGCGCTGCGCAACCTGCATGCATAAACCAAATACGATCCAAGTTATCCACAGCTGCTCTATAGCTGGTGTTATTTGGTTTTATAAAAGCTCAATATCACGCGGCGCATTTCAATTAAAATCAAATAAATCATCCAATTAGCTGATTGTCTAAAACTATTCATTTTTATGATTCTCTGTGTTAATTTATATCATAAATTTTTTCACTGTTTATTACAGTACACGATACATATAATCCAAGTCTTTCGCCTTTGTGACGTTAGATGTGGATTTTCTACTGCCCAGTGATGAGTACTATATCTATGAAAAACTCCTTTATTGGTAAATCTGGATTCGTTGGTACATATGACTTTTGTGGAAAGGTGAGATTTTTTTGAAGGTACTTACTATTAACAAAAAGTTACTCATCTCAATTTAAACACAAAAAAATATTCTACATAACTTTATTGCTTTTCAAAGTATGCACCTTGAACATCAATACATTTTTGCATTCTCTCGAACCAAGTTGCAAAACATTTTTACTACTCTGCTGGGCGCATTTCGGAAACAGTGCTTTGAACTTCTCTTCTGCTGCCTCAGGTGAAGAAAAGCGCTCAACACGCATTTTATTTTTTATTGTTGGAAATAAAAAATAATCAGAAGGTGATGTGTCAGGTGAATATGGGCAATGTGTCATTAATTCAACACTTTGATTGCCCAAGAAATCAATGGTTTGACGTGCGGAATGGGAGCTAGCGTTGTCATGATGAAGAATAATGCACCGTTTTGGATTATTTGCTCTCACTATATCGATGACTTCTGGCAAACAAATTGTAGTATACTAATCGGCGTTTACTGTTTTTCTATCTTCCAATGTGATGGTTGCTACATGTCCAGTCAAACTAAAGAAACAAACAATCATTTTTTCCCACCACTGCTCAATCGGACCACTTTTGTTGGCTTTTGTTCACCTTCAAATAACCAAACGGTCAATTGTTGTTTTGTTTCAGGGTCGTACATATAAATCCATGTATCGTCCCCAGTAACTATGTTATAGATCAAATTTGAATGCCCTAGGTCAAATTTATCAAGCATATCTTGGGACCATTTTACACAAGTTTCTTTTTGACCTTTTGTTAAATTATGTGGGATCCACAGACTACAAAGTTTCCGGACGTTTAAGTGTTTGTACAAAATCGTATGTATTGCTTTCATGTCAATATCCAAAGATGCCTTAATCTCACGATATATAATGTAACCATCCTCTTCTCTAATTTCGCGCACAGCATTAATATTTTTTGCCTCAACAGAGGTAGTTCACGCTCTTCGTCCTTAACACTACTGCGACCACGTTCAAATTCAGCAAACCAATTATAAATAGTGCTCTTTGATGGAGCTTCACTACCAAAGGCAGAATGAAGCCGATCAATACATTCTTTTCGAGTTAACCCATATTTAAAATCATAATAAATCATTGCTCGAAAATTTTCACGCGAGAGTTCCATTTTTGACAAAACCGTTCTCTTTTAAACACTATGTAGATAAAACGAGTGAACTTCAGTTAAACCTAACAACTGAATTATGGGTTATAAATCTTCTATTTTACGAATATGGTTTTTTTAAAATGGCCTGTACGTCAAGAATTATACGATTCCGGAAACTTTGGGAGGAGTCCTCGTATTAGCAGTAAGTATCCGCTTCACTGAAGGCTTAAGGATTTCTGTTTCATCGCTAATTTTTCCAACCGATGATGTCTAGTTATTAGTTTATTTTAACATAACATTACTTTGCTGCTCGTTGTCAACTGCATAATTACCAAGTCTGGGTTTACCAAAACTTTCATAATTTAGCAAATTTACTACCATAGTTAAAATTAAACTATTTAACAATTCTACATTAAAATCAAATTGTTATTAGCCTATTAAATGATGCAAAAAACTATATTTATCAAGCATAAGTGCTTTATTTTTTTTACATTTCACTGCTTAGGTTAAAGCAAAAACCTGTTACAGGTTTGAATAATATTATTTATATTTTTGTATAATAATAAGATCATTACTCATTTTACGAAAATCATAACAGTAGTTACTCACTTGAGAAAGACAAAAATTTTAAATTTAATCTTACTTTTGAAAAATAACCTAATTAGTTGTTTACAATATTGACTTCTGCAGGTTATTAACCTAGAACTAAGCTTCTTCTTTTCTATTCGTCTTGAACGGTCTTCGAACCTATTACTAGGGCATTAGGTTTTATTATTTGATTAGCATGCCTACTTAGGTAGAGTGGAAGGGAGTTGCAAAACATCACCGGTCAGGAAGTCTTCTTGTTTTTTGCCTTGGCAAAATTGGCCATGAGGTCTATTAATTTCGGGACTTATCCGGAGAAGCCTGGAAGTTCCGGATATTTATATTACCATCGACAGAATAGGTATAAACTTGATTGAGTCGATCTACCCATCTGGGGATAATATACTCTTAGGCCACTTCCCTCTCTAGCATCTAGCCACTAATTGTAGTAGCAGTACCCTACAGTAGTTATTAGTACCCTAACACCATCCGTAGACCGTCATACGTATTCAGCAGGTTAGCCAGTTGTGAGCAGCTTGGTCCAAGTGTTCTATCTAAACTCTAGATATCGACCATCCACTTTAGCCGTAGACCGAGCTGTGGAATAACTGCTGGCGCTTGAACACCATCTTGCTTTGTACTCTGTTGGGTGTCCTCTTTGGGACTACCGAGGTTCTGCAAAACCATACCTGGAGCACTACTATCACAAGTAAGAACGTTCCTTTTTAATACTCCATCTTGGAGACCAGAAGTCTATCCAGCATCTGCATTAAGGGATATATTTCTATGAGTAAAGTAATGAAATTAGAGTAAATCCTCATAATATTTGAAATATTCAATAATATTATTAATAATTTATCTGTGAACCTCGTAGTACTACTGGGGCAACTGTCATTTCATAACGGGCACTAAGATTCCATATTACCCCAATAAACAGCACTCATTAGTTTCATTTTATTTTATTCTATTGCTTAACACGCACCACAGCCAATCACAGAAGTGAATTGAGCTAGTAATGCTGTCATACAAAATTCCTTCTTTGCATGTGGGTAAGAGTAGTATTGTAACAAACCATGTTGTGATACATTTTTGAAATCAGGATAAAAATGTTGCTAATCGGAGTTCTAATCCAATATGGCGTCCATAAGAAAAAACAAAGTTTTGGTCAATATCTCGAGTTTGATATTTAAGGCTGTGTATTTGCAATCGCTTATTTGTTGAAAATTTACATTTTTCGCTATTTTCAAGAAGTTACTTTTGTGTGTTTCATTTAATTTAAAATCATGTTTCCTAAAAAATGTATTGGTGTAAAAGGAAAATGTAATCGCTACGTTCGCGCACATAAAACTTCATGCTGTGCTCTTTACTAATGAAACAAACCCTAACCACCCATAAATAATTATTGCACAATACTAACCTAATATTTTACTTATAATCCAAATGTATTAAAATATGGAACCTGTGCCATTTAAAATAAAGAAATTAATGTTCTGGTATATACAAAAGTCACCGGAATTTGAAAATATCTTTTTGATAGAAAATGCTGACAAAACTTTTAATTTGCATTATCTTTATTATCTGTATCTAATGATCCTTCGTCATGACACGATATGTCTAACATCTTATGTAGTACTCTATTTGGCAAGGTTTGGAATAAATTTATACTGGATTCTGAAGTTCGTCCTACTGCAATCTCATATTTCATAAAAAAATAAGTTGATTAAAATTACGATATTTATATATAAATCATAGCTGAGTAATTTTTTCAAAAAAACAATAGTTGTATTTGTTTATTTTAAATTACTTTCGAGTGCTTTTTTTTTCGTAGTACTACCACAGAAAATTTCTGGTTAATAAAGTTGAGGTAACTTAAATTTTGTCCATAAAGTTTGATTAGTTACTTCTTGGCATTTACCAATTTTGTCGTATAAATTTCGAAGTTCTTCGTACTACAAGTAAATAAAGCAATGTAATTAGCAAAAAGTATCATATAGAGACAAAGAAATTATTTTATGTATTGTTCATATAATAATTTAATTTTTATTTTTGTTTTAGATATTTATATTTATCCAATTCCTGCTGCTGCAACTAGAGTAGTAGCCATTTTCTTTGCAGACTTTGTTAATGAATTAATAGAAATAGGTGTGTCACACGAGAACCTTCACTTAATAGGCCATAGTCTAGGGGCTCATGTTTCCGGGTTTACCGGAAGACGTATTGCAGGAGGAAAAGTAGCCAGAATTACTGGTAAGCATTATAATGATACTTGAAGTATCAAATCTAGATAGAATTCTTAAACTTTCATATATAAAATTCAAGTTTATAAAAGAAGCTAGAAGCTATTAAATCAATATTAGTAAAATGCTTTCTTCAAAAAGGACGCCAAAAGTGTATAAGTAAAAAAAGAGCTCTACCCCGATTAAGTCTTTTTTGCTCATGAGTCTCAATTAATTTTTTAAAATAATTATTGAAAATCATTATTTTTACGTACTTACGCTCTTTTACCTGCCTCGGAAGGACCGCGCCATTTTTAAAATATTTCTCAACATTTCGCTGTCTATCATAGGCAACTTCTTCAGGAATTGAGATGTACGTAGTAACTCAACTATCTAACGTAGCCACACATTCATACTAAGCCCGTGTCTACTAGATTCAACTTTAGTCCTCTCTTACCGTACTAATTTAAAATCTAGGGAACCCCTATCCACCACCCTCGATCTCCAAATCGGTCCTTATCATTCACAAACACAATCATTGGGCTGGAGGGTAGGAGATTAACTGTCGTTATCTTTCTTTGTCGGCGTATAGTACAGTGATTTCCTCACTCTGGTCCACCTCTTTTATATCCGGGGTTGTTGTTCTCTTTTCTAGGTGTGGTTCGTGTTATTCTTCCTCCTTTGTTGGTTTTCTGCTTACATGCCTGGTCCCTAACTGTCCCCTATCCTCGTACATGTTCTCTTCTAGCTTGTAGCTTGTTGACTAGACGTGGTTGGGTACTTCTTGCAACTATCGCTGTGTAGACGTAGAGTCCTGCGGGAGCATTTTAAGTCTTCGGTATGTCAGCTATATATATATATATATATATATATATATATATATATGCTATATAGCAGTGGAGATAGAAGTGCTCCCTGTGGTATTTCTTCTTCCTAATAGGGTTCTATCCAGTTTTATCCTGAACGTTCTGTCCTGCAGATAACTGTTAATTAATTTTAACATGATCTTTAGATCAGTCCTTTATACCACACTCTGTGGAATGCTTTCGCTACATCTAGGAATACTGCTTCCGTCGATTGGTGTTAGTTGAAGCCATAGGTGATGTACACGGACACCTTCGGTACCTGCAGTTATACACAGTGCTGTCATCTGAACCCAAATTGCTTTGCCGACAGAACATTCAAGGTTTTGGTCTGCTCCTGGAGAGTCGCTATTTTGTTCATAGCGGGTAGAAGGTTTATGGATCGATAGTTCTGTGGGTCCTTGTCGACTTTTCGGATCATCACCAGCTCCGCCTTCTTCCAGGTGTTGGGGAAGTGTCTGTGCCGTAGGATTCCAATTGATCAGAGACCTCAGGTACACCTTTATCTTGCTGGGTAAGTTTTTTAGCACTCTGTTGGGGATGTTTTCGTGTCCTGATGTCTTCACCACTGAAATAAACTCTATTAGTTTGCTATTAGTTTTCAGCGATGTGTTTCCTAGGTGATCTGGTCTTCTTCCTCTAGTAGGTCTTCCTCCTCCATCTTCTCTTCGAAGTTCTTGTCCTCCTCTTCGTATTCTATTTGCATGGACTACTATTCCATTGTTTTTCTGAATACTTCTGCTTTTCCATCTGTGGTGTAGGCCAATCCTTCGGATCTATGTATCGTTGGAGTTGCTCTTCTGTTCTCTCTCGTTCTGGTTCTTTGGGCTCTTTTTTGGATCTTGTCTTCTGCTTTTGGTGGGGATTCATTATTGGCCCTTAAATTGGCTAGCCACTAGAATGAATCTAAGATTGGTTTACAAGTACTAACTCTTGAACTGAGATTTTATGAAAATTAGTTTTGTATAGTTTTATTGTTATCGCTAATAAGAGTCCTCATTAAACTCGACTAGAAACAAATTTGAGTTTTTTAAACTGGATTCTTTTAATTCAAAATTTGTACAATTATAGAAAACTTTTTATTCACAAAATTAACATTTTATTTATATATGTGAGTGGTAAAATAGAAAACAATTTAAAAAATGGACATTATTTAACTTCCAAACACTGAAAATTGAAATATCTTAATACCTTTTGCATTTCGGATAGGACACATAATTGGAAAGAGCATTCAAGGTAGAATTTAGCGCTGTGTCTGGTTTTTGAATCTCATTCGAAATTAAAGAGGAAAAAAATAATTTCGAAAATATCAATTTTAATAGAGACAAATATGTTACAACTACAGTTATTGTAAGAGATGCTCGAAATGTTCCCCAAATTCTCCTAATCCTCAATAAAAAATAGTGTCCGTCAATACATTGACCTTCTCTTTTCAAATCATTGAATTGGAAAGCAAGGACAGCTAGAATGGTCAGCAAGGTCACCAGACCATAATCCCCATCACTATTTACAAATATAAATCACACTATCTAGATAACTTGAAGATCTTTATTACCAACATCATTAGATCTATCACGCCACAGATGTTAAACAATATCAGACATCACTTTTATTTAAGAATGGAGTGTTACCAGGACGGGCAATGGGAATATTTCAAGCATTCCTTAATCTATTGGATAAACTTTCGTTAATTGAAATAACTGATAAGGCATTAAGTTGGATTAGATCTTTTATTACATACCGCAGTCAGTTAGCTTGAAGAGTGTCAAAAATCGGACTAAACTTAATGTCAATTCTGATGTTACTGGCGTTAATATTGGAGTACCTCATAGTTCAGTTTTTATTTCTATACTATTTTCATTATTTGTCAACAACTTGGATCAATGGCCCATTAATTTACTTTCGACAATGTATGCTGATGACACAAGCAATTCATCTCCGATAAAATGGAATATGATATTAAGTCGTAAATTTCTTGATACGGCTAATTACATGGAATCCTATTTTCAGAAGAGCCTTTTTAAACTAATTTAAAAATTTTAAAAATATTTTGAGTGAAACTCAGTTATGTATATTGTACCATGTTAAAGTAGAATAATAAAAATGAGATATGGCATTTGCTTATGGAGATTACCGGTGAACTATGGAGGCGTTTTTATTGCTCAAAAAAGATGTGTTGCTAGATTATCAAGATTATCTGGTGTATAGAAACTACGGATATTAATTTTACCATCACTTGTAATTTTAAAGCTTTGCGTTTATACGTATCAGAAGAAATACATATTTATTGGTAATGAGGATTACCATTCATACAACACTAGATAAAAAAAAAAGTTTTCACATTCAGTAGATAATACAAATATGACGCATAATACACCTAATTTAATTGGTATCCAAATATTTAATAAATCACCAAATTCAATTAAACTATCTCGGTCACTTTACTCTTTTAAAAAACTGTTAAAAGAGTTCTTCAGTAATTATCTTTTTACTCACTTCAGTGAACTTCAGAAAAGTGAACAAATGAATAAAATTATTAATGAGGTTTTTTTGTATTACATTTTCGTGTTTCTACATATTAGTTACAAGTATCAAAATATGGAGGTATTGAATTTATCACATTTGGCTGTTACTCACTGTACATATTGTCGCTAATCTAATACCAGTGTATAAATATTTACGTAAAGGCGACAAAGACCTTAAACATTTTGCTTACTTTATTTATTTATATATTTTTACTGCACCAGTAACTCATAGAAAATATTTCTTTATCTTTCTGCTTAATATTTTTTTTTTGATAGGTCTAGATCCGGCTCTTCCTTTCTTCGATCTTATGCCAAATGATCATTTAAACCAAAACGATTCTCATTTTGTGGACGTAATTCACACTTGTGCGGGGTTTCTGGGAATAAAAGAACCAATAGGACACGTGGACTTTTATCCGAACGGCGGTGGACCACCACAACCAGGATGTTTTACTGATTGGCAGGTAAATATATTTCCATTATTCTTCTGTCCCCTCCTTATATCCACTATTTTCTACATTTTACGGATATAATCTGCACATCAATCTAACATAAATGTTCCCGTTCGAATTTTAAGACAATCATTGAATACCTTATCGTATACTGCTAAAGTCACCTCAGCCATATAAAAAAAAATAGAAGGAAAAAGGCAAAAAAAATTACAATAAAAATGATGTATTATTCAAATGTATATTTTTTTTCATATGAACAACATTTCCAAGATATTGTTACGTGTTGGGTTATTTCTGAATAATAAATGTACAAAAATAATGTAAATGTTAATAAAATTAATAAAAGGGGTTCTTACACATTACATAACTTGGTTAATGGAAATTAAAGATGCTGAGTAAAAACAATAACAATTTATTTATCTAATGAAAACAACTAAATTATGAGGGCAATTTACACAATAACTAATACTCTTAACAGGAATAGGCACTATCACATCTCGATCATCCGAGAACCCATTCACTCCCGATCTTCTTTTATTTCACTAAGCAAGAAGACCCTAATGTTTATTAATTTTGATGACTTTACTAAACCCCATAATTCTCTCTCAGATAATGTTAAATAAATAATAAATATTATAATTTGGAAAATAAAAAATAAGTTTTGTGTACAGGGCCATATTTAACTAAATCCCTGTACATACTATATTACAATATGAAAATGTTTCACAAAAGCTGGTCTTTGAGCCAAACAACCTATTTCTGCAAAAAGCACCGTTTATCAGAAAAAATAGTACAAAATGGTGTATTATGCAAATTAAGATCCAATATCATCACGTGACTTTTTCCGACTAAGAATATTTGCCTCCTTAGAGACCATATAGTCCATATAGGCCTACAAAGTAACTAACTATAAACATGTCTCCTTCCTTCTGATTTGATTACATGAAACAAAGAGAGAAACAAATACGATCTCAACCAAAACTACTTTAGCAACATAGCTTTTGTTATACACATATCCACTAGAGTACTGCACAGGCCCGGTCCTAGTAGAAAGTGATTAAATTTTCTTGTCGCACATATGAATGGATGGCGTATAAAATATATTTGCGGTGGGTTAAATTTATTGTGGTGCACTGAAAATGATTTAAAGAGAAAGTTTCCAAGAGTGGATAATAATTACAACATTAATGGTTATAAAAAATTACAAGATACAATAAATACTTTGCCGCATTTCTCCAATCAAATTTTTGTGAAAAAATCACGATCGCGTAGGACGAGTGATTCCGTCTGAAAATTGTTTAATACATTTTTATGAAAACAAAGTTCATTGTTAATTGAAATTTTATCGAGAAAAATCAACCCCTTATTAATTTACTTTCGAAAAAATCAGTAAGTTTTTTAAATTTAAATTAAGTATGTGGTTTATTTTAGACAAATTTTGAATAATTGAGTATAGGGCAGTAAAAAATACACAGTAAAATATTTTTAAAACAATATATTGATATTTTTTTTTATTTTATTCTCCATGCATGTACTTGTATTCATAAACTCCATGATTCGAATCGTTTACAGTTTCCGCAAACGGTACTGTACAGATAGTAATTCAACTTTTACGAAAACGTGTACTAGACCACGCTAAACGTCAGTCGAGACAGCATAATCTGTCAAAACATATGAATATTGTTGCCAGATTATAGATTTGTATATTTCTGGGGTAAAGGCGCAATCTACTGTCTAACTTTTCTCAGTATTTGAAATATAATTTTACTGGTGTGGATATTAAAAAAAATTGCATCAAAACTTTAAACTTAAAAAATCTTCGCGAACGTATTTCTTGTTTTGTTTTGGTAGTTTTTGTAATTTTCTTCGGCATTTTAAAGTATTTTAAAAAAGAACATACGTCATTTTCTTCATTGGGGACATGAGCACATGAACCACTTGGTTAGGGAGGTTGTTCTCAAGTTGAAACATTTGTTTTCTTCGGTGCAGAAGGAGCTGAAAAAGGAAACAATACATTAATAAATATTGTAACTAAAACAAAATGTAGCCATTTAGTTAATAATTAAATACGGTAAAGGGAACTAGATTACCTGTAATTTCTCTTGTTACTGATAAATCACAGTCACCTTTCTTAACATCAACTAAAACTGTTGGAATGGTTGGTCAACTATGAAATACCTACTCAATGTCTTTACTTTCTCTAACAATTTCTATATCAAATATAAAATATTTTTTTGAAGTTTTTTCCCCTCTACAATTTTTATTGGTTCATTTTACAAAATATTATCAGTAACATTCACAGATGCAATATCTATGTCGTTAAAACATCAGGATTGTAAGGCTAAATTCCTGTTACAGGAAAACATTTTTCAGCCTTTTAGATAAGGGCTATTCTGGTACACGCTTTCCCAACTAGTGAAACAACTTAATAAATGGTAATAACTTTTCCTGGATTCATTGTCATTCATTTAGCAGCTTCTTGAGTATAGGCAGATTTTAATGGGCCAAAAAACCCGACATCGTGTAGATGTACTATATAACTACTATGGGGCGGTAATCTTAGTAGAAGAATGAAAGTATTTTAACCACTTAATGTAAACAGTTCTGAATTTTTCGGTCTCTTTTTAGGATATATTAACGAAGGTGGTATGTAAAATCTCTAGCGATTGAACTACCGTGATTTGCAGCATTCTTTCCCCTGATAAAATTTTCCCAACGGTTTTTTTCCTACGACTGCTAAAACTTTCCTGTTTGGAACTGTGAGCATTTCAGTTTGAACCATATTACAAAATAGTTTTTCCGGTCCATGAATATTTTTGAATGAGTTACTGAAGATCGTTAAAAAAACCTGGTTGCGTGAAAAGTATTGAATCCGATAGTAAGAGCTATGCTTATTTTTTCCGGTTGTCTAAGGGATAATTGATATTTTTGGCAATCAAGTTGCTTACTCTTGGATTTCGGTAAAGCTGCCTATAAATAACCAGTCTACTCTAGATGAGTCGATGGGACGGTATGTAGCACACAATACGTCAAACTAAACATGTATACTGTGGCTAACCTCATTTGTAAGATTATCAAACTCAAATTTCTGGCTGGACACAACTGATGCGTACTGTTGGAATACCTGCACTCTTAGGTGATCCTACCTTACCCATTTCTGACATTTTGATTCATAATACTTTTTTCTATGTTATCTTTTTAGTAATCCTTATACCGTTTCTTATTCTTCTGAAAATTCTAGGTATAGGACATATACGTCGAAGATCACCCATCCAGGTAGTAACCACCCTAGTTCCTAGTTAAAACTGCTTAACTGCAGGTACTGTAAGAAACCTCATAGCTGACCAAATACCTCGTAAAACCATAAATATACGGGAAAACGAAACTGTAATGAAATTGCAATACAAATCTCATACCTTTATGCCTTTATTAATACATTACAGCTGATTTGAAATCGATTTATTTAGTTAGGTAATAAACACACAAGGAACTCAGGAACTCAGGAATTCATATTTTCATATATTCATAAATTTAAATTCCGAATAGTCACATTTCTTTTCTATTCTTATACATTATTATTATTTATTATATCTATTATTATTACTATTATCATTAATAATAATTATTATTAATATTAAGAACTGAATGGTATTACTTATTAAGTTTTTAGTGTGTTGAAGCGAATTTCGTCATTCAAATTATTTTATTTTTTTGAATGTTAATTTTTGGAAAAAAATTTAAAATAAAATTTTTGAAAAGATGATGAAGAAGCCTTTCAAATGATGTATTACAAGTCCCGAGTTCCCAATTAAAAATTTGGAAGTTGTAACTATCACTCGAAGGGGGTTTAATATAGGGATGACATTTTTTCGTTGCAGGATGTCATTTCATAGTCTAAAATTGATGTGTTTCTAGATGTTTTTATAAATATGCACATTAATTGAAATAGTGAATTTATTCCATTTGACTGTTCCACACTATATTTGTAATTATATGGGCCGAGTCTTTATTCCTAAGTGGTATTAATATTTTTTTCGGTATATTTTATTAGTATTTGATTTTTCGTATTACATTTTTTTTATGAAAAAATATATACTTCCATTTTGCAAATACATCATGCTCTTTTTTTCTAGACATTGGAATCCTGTAGCCATGGTAAATCTTACAAGTTATTTGCGGATAGTATTAATAATGAAAAACCCTTAATAGCAATGACATCTATTGGTCAAGAAAATTGTTCACCAGTTAAAATGGGCGTACACACACCTCATACCATAAGGGGTGTATTCTTTTTAAACACTAATTGAATTTTGTATAGCAATACAATCTCCTACTATTACTAGCTTACATTTAGTACCAATATAATTAATAATTCAAGATTTAATAATATTAATAAATATTTACTGTATGTTCACAGCTAATATAAATAAAACAAGATTCTAGAAATAATATATTTATTATTTATTGTATTGATATAGTATGTTGAAATTTTTTTTATTGAAAATTCATATTATTTGAGTAGACATTTTATTCACCACCACGATCAATGCTCTTCCAGATTATTGTAGGTTTGTTAATACAGTAAAATGATTACGAAATCCTTCAGAGATAAGAATTCTCAATAGAAACGTTCTTTAATTAATGAAAGTCACATTACTATCACAATATTGCAACACTAAAACAAAAACAAAAGTCACATATAGCTGACAATTTAAAAAAATAAAAAAAGACAAGTAAATAGATACAGATAAGCAGATCATCCAGATTGTGTTACGAGATTGGGTCATTAGTCGTTTAATGAAAAATTAGACAATATGACTTTAAGTCGTAAAAAAAATGTGTGGTCCTATATTTTCAAGGATTTATCAACATGTTCTATGTAATTTTCGGGTATACCAAAAGTGACGACCAACTCTGTTATTTAAATAGAACCAATACCCTTTTTTACATATTTAAATTCGCCGAAAAATTTTTGAATAGCTTTGTGTAACACTCAATGAAAATCAACCATTTCTGAGATATCAATACTTTTGTCAAAAAATTGTCGTAAACAATTTGTATTCCGAAAGAGACACAAATAATACATTCTCTTAACGGCATTTTGGAAATCGTTTATATCACCAAATATTGCATATCTTCTTGCATTATGATTGGATCATGAAGATAGAGAAATCAAATGATTTATAAAGAAAAACTTCCACTGCCAAGCTGATTCTCTCATCTTTACCGTTGAAACATTTAATGAAGGAAAAACTGTATTTCTTTTTTTTTATAATTGATGACACCAAATACCAAAATTTTTGAAAAAACAAATATGTATGTGTTACAGTTTGTCCAGAAATGACTATTATATCTATTAAATATCCCATTTTAGTACATTTAGCTTCATCACACCAAATTATATATTTTTAAAATACTGCAATTTTCTTCATATCTTTTTTCTGGGTAGATCTTCCAAGTGTAAATATTGTATAAGAATCTATGAAAACAATATTTGTAAAGTTCTGTGAATTGTTTTGAACATTTGCTGTTTAAAACTTTTAGTCAAATTCTTCTGATAAAATTAGGATAAAATGAACCACAATTTTTGTGTAAACAGTGGTTTATATGGCAAATCTAGTAAAAACAAACTCTTACCCTACTCGGGTGTTGAAAATTTTATTACATAGTATGACTTCTTAAACCTTTAGCGTTTGGAAGTTATTTAAGTTATTTTAATTTCCTTGTTTAATGATTTATTATTTGATATTATAGAAAACTATATTTTATGGGAGAAGGTTATAGTAAACGTACAACTTATCTATAATTAGTTAATAAGACAAATACTTACTTCATTCTCTTCAATCTGAAGAAATAACTTACAAACATTCGAAAGGTCTACCTCATCGTTTATTTTTCCTGTGGTTTTTATTCAAACTCCAAGTAGAAGCTTTGATTGAGAAGGAACTCCAAGCAAAATTCCTTGAAGAAGTAGAACTCACAGAACTGTTTGATCCAAAGGTCCATAGAGAACTTTCAGAAACATTTCCATCGATATCTTCTCTTTTTCTAAACAAAATTTGGTCGAAAACTTTACGGATGTGACTGTGAGTGCGATTGAATGGATTAGTATGCATTTTTGAAATAAAATGTACTTTAAATAAATAAATAAATAAATAAATAGAACCTTTCACAGTGTAACGTTGAAACGAATATGACACCTGCTTTTCAGAGTTAAATTCTTAAGTACATATTTTATGGAAAAAATATTTAAGAAATCATTAGAAATTAATAAACAACAATTCTTTTGTATATACGAGGTAAGTTAGATATATTTTGAACCAGAAAAAATAAAATTCATTGTTTTATTATACATACATTGTCTTTTTTATAAAATATAATTTAACATAAAAAGTAGCATTTTTTCTAATAAGCATTTTTTTATATTGTATACATTACTAGTACAATGAAAACATTTCCCAAAGCTGCAACGAAGGTCATTCAAACGTAACAGGTTACACTTAGTGGTAGGGCAAAGAATGTGACAAATAAAACGTTTTATACAGAGTGATCAAGAAAGGAGAATGTTGAGTCGCAAATTGGCCAACTACTGCCAACAAAATGAACAAATCCGACATATTCCTCGAAATAAAACAAAATAACTACAACTTTGTGTAGGAGGTCACATAACGCTAAGAAGCAAGTATCAATACAACAGTAAATCTTTCGATATTAAGTTCAGAAAAAGAGATCATAAAGCAGTATATGAATACTGAAGAGCTATATATGGACAGGGGGGAAGTCGGGAGCAGGAATACTGATAGAAGACCTAGGAATACAGCAGATCTACGCCCTAGGAAAGCATATTTCAATCTGAATTAAAGGCGGCAGAGGAACTGGAAGCAAAGGCGGACCCGCAGCAACGCATATGCATTTGCTGCGATAGTCATGCAGCTCTAAAGGCAGTCTAATCATCCCAGAAGCAGAATGGCTGTGCTTCAAGAGTGTGTAGAGGCCCTAGACAAGTTAAGCAACAGGGAGGTAACACTACTATGGGTTCCTGGCCATAGTGGCATCGTGGAGAACGAACGGGCAGACGAGCTAGCAAGACTCGAAACAAGTAAAGCGCAAACGTCTTCATTACTTGAAGAGTGGACGAAAAAGAAGTTAAGAAGAGCCTGGGAAGGTAGTCGAGGATGTAGACAAGTCAAACAGGCAATCCCCGGACCGGATCTAACAAGGACCAGGTGGCTACTGGAAAGAACCATACAGCAACTATGGTTGATCATTCGAGTCCTCACTGGGCATTGCAGGCTCCGAAGACACCTGTCCTTGTTTGGGGCAGTGGAGGACCCAGACTGCCAAAAATGTGAAGGGGAGGAAAGCACCCTCCAGTATCTGTACAACTGTGAGGTCTACCGGCATCTGAGGAAATAAATCTTTGGTGTCGAACAGATGAAAGCGGAAGATCTAAACGCCCTCTCATGGAACGATATCCTAAGCTTCAAGGTGAAAGCGTTTTGAGGAGGGGCAAACATGAGGAAGAAAGGAGGGGGAAGTTTGGGGATGGTAAAAAGAGCCTGAACAGGCCTACTTGCCAAGCATCAGCCTCCCAGCCCTTATACCAAAGCCAATAGTATGTGAATAATTTAAAAATCAAAGAAAGAACAGGAGGAAATTAAAAGAGAAGACAAAACCTAAAGAGGTGTCTTCAAGATTAAGATTCAATTTAACTAAGTACAATCCTGAAATCAAACTTTAAAAAGCGTTTGTTATAAAGACAAAAATAGTTGATTGTGTAGGGAAGGTGAAATCTCCATACACATACTTTCGGAATACTTACAAACGTACAGTATCATTGTACTGTACAAAAAAGTAATCATTTTATTACTAGTACAAAAAAGTAACACTAGCACCGCATTAATCAAAAGAGATATATGAAGTCTTGATTTATTAGAAGTGTCATTCTGATATTTAGTGTTGAAGTATATGAGTCCCGCGTTCGAATCCTGGCATAGATATTTATGTGAATGCCCCAATTTGTAATTTAAAAAATATAGTAACAATATTATTATAGTACCATTATTATATACGGAAACACACAAAAATCAGTATGAAATTCATAAAATATAATACCTTTAAATGAGGATATTGTTAATGTTTGCACCGCAAGGTGAAATGAAATTTTTTCAATATGTTAAGAACCCTTGCAGGAATAGATAAATAAATGTTGAAGATAATCGTAAGAAAACATTTTTTTGGAACGTCCTTAAACAGTCTTTTGATTTTCAAGTACAAACATTTTTATTTATAACATTCTCTCTTTGTGTCTCCCAAAGTAGGTATCATACTTAGGATTCTACATAGTTAATAAGTATTAGATACTATTTTGCAAAATTCGTTTAGGCAAAATTTTCATTATTTTCTTAATAATTTATATGAAATAAAAATTCATAATATAAATAAAATAATGTTTTTTTAAAATACGTTTTATATTACAATAACCAAAAATAGAAATAAAAATATCTCTAATACTATATCACCTATTTCATTTTTAAAATCTACAATTTATTTTTTCAGTTAAACATATTTCTCATCCTAAATAAGTTATAACATTCAACCTTAAAAATTTACAAACAAAATGATAGATTAAAAAAACAACGCCCTCTAAATTCATTTATACAATGTACTATACAAACCGGTCCTACCATCTTAATTAAAAAATTGAAAATTATATTCAAAAATTTCTCTGCGTAGTATTTTTCCACTTCTTTCTACAATATTCTAATAATTATAGGCATGTTTCCTGTAAGTAATTCCAAATTACAAATTAATTACTAATAGTCTGACTACTGAACATACCAATCCTAATCAATAATTATAGAAATATTTATTAACCTATCATCAAAAATATCAAACACTGCAAATTATTGAGGGTAGCGATCCACCAGATTTGTAAAAGCACGAAACCTATAAGAAACAGTACAATTTTGCTATTACTATATATTTTTATAGTTGATCAAATTGCTACCAATTTTTTTCTAAAATATTAGATTTTCCATCTTTATGTTTTTAATAGTTGGATCCAACAGTTTAGGATTTTGTTGCTCTAGAGCAACTACTTTGTTATGCAATTGTAGAAATAGAAAAGATGCTCCACTTTAAGTTGGAACTTCCATTGTCTTGATTTTTTATTTTCATGTTTTAAATGGCATCCATACCATAACTACCTGTTATTAATACGTATTTATAGGGAGTGATTTGAAAAAGAAGCAATACGCACATTTAACGGGAAAGCAAAAATTTGGCTCATGTACATGACGATTTGATACATTGAATAAAGAAAAATAATTGCAGACACTTTTGCATTCCATAAATCAGGTGACCCCAACTATAAAATTACAAAATTCTAAGGCTTCCTGGAAAAACCTCCAGCGCCATTCGATTAAGTCGACTACCCCCATTATAAATATTGCAAACAGGACCCTACACAGGAAAAAAGACGATTCCTTTAGTAGGACTAACTGTGAGAAGAATGATCCTTTTAATACATTTTTTATTTCAAAACAAAAAGGAAATTCCGCGTCAATTGCTATGTTCTATTAAAAGGAGAGATGCACAGCATGATTAAAAAAAATAAATGTAAGGAAAAAAAAGTTGTGTAGAGCAGTCTGTATAAAATTCACCTGAAGACGATCGAAGATACAAGATTCAATAAAAATTGTAAAAATGAAGAAGTCAAGACTAAGGAAGTTCGAACTTATTATACAGAAACAATATTATAACATTTTCGAATTAAAGATTGCATGTTAATTGTCACGTAACGGTAACATTTTATGGTGTTAAATAATCTACTCCTTCTAAATGACCAGCGTCTCTTCTCCTTTGTGCTTCCAACCTTTCTCTGTCATATCCATCTATTCCAAGACCAAGTCTTTCGATAGCTTTTTCTCCAAGGTATCCATTTACCTCTTGGTATTGTCTGGAACGTCTTATGCCTATATCTGGATCAAATGACCAATTCTGATCTTTGTGTAGAACGGGATGTCCAGCAACATTAAATTGCACTAAGTCTTTAACAAAACCTGCTAGTTGACCAACACACGAACCAAATAGAAGTGAAATTAATATTATCTGAAAAAGATCATTGTTTTAAAAAAGTGTATTCGAATAAGACCTAGTTCGAAGTATCGATTAATAATGATATTATGTATAGGTAAGGATTTTTTTAAATAATAATTTAATTTTGTAATTTTTACTTTTATGAATGTGGTTTTATTTGAAGAATAGTATCTATTTTATAAGATATTTTCCAATTAAATGTATTGTGTATTATAACATGTCGATTATCTATATAAAGAAATTTTTGATGAAGATTCTGATTTTTTATAAACATTTTATTTGGATTTTTCCTATCTTCCCTTATTAATTTTTTTCTATTTCTCTTTTAATTCATTTTGACCTCAAAAATGGCTAAAATCATAGCACAAGGTTGAAATTAACTGTCCAAATAATAATTATTAATAGATTTTTATTGGATAGATAACTACCATTATATACTGGGTGTCCCAATAAGAATTGCTCTCGGCTATATCTTGGAAACTGTGTATAGTACAGCTTCAGGAAAAAAAAGTGGATTATAAAAGTGGTCTTGAGAAAAATCTGTAAATTATTTTGAAGATTACGTGTCCACCCCTAGAGGGCGTAGTTCAATACCAAAAATTAAAAAATAAATATTTCACAAATTTTGCCTAATTAAGAGGCATTGAAAATACGATCATCGTATTCTTCCAAAAATTCTACGTTTATTTGATTTCACAAGTTTTAGTCTGTCTTTTCAAATAAGAGGCGGGGGAGAGTGGAATCCTTATTATGGAAAAACGCCTGTAACTCCGTTCTGCTTAACCGATCTTTGCAAACTTAGTCTTGTTGAAAACAGCTCTTTCGACCAATGTAAGAGTAATAATTTCGACACGACCTAATAAGTAACATGCACGCTAGAAGGCGATATTTAGTTTTTTTTTAATCTAGTTGTGTTTGGAAAATATTGAATGGAAGCATGTAGTTTTAACAATAGACTATAAAAGTAGACCAAATTGGTAACAAAATGGGTAAAAGTGCATGTCGATATCTCTTTCTTATTTCAAGATATCTTAAAATATATGTAAATTTTAAGCATTTTCCTTTGAATATAAATTACTATGTTTTTACTGAAAGGCTTTTAACAATTTTGAACTCTATTTTTTTAATTTTCGGTATTAGTAGCGAGCAAATCGTCGTAGAGAGTACATGTTTATTGCGATCGAGCGTGTTATCAATTTCGTACTTTATCTTTATCTTTATCGGATTAGTGGTCAACTAACAAAATTCCACAACGCCAGTGGCGTACCCTTTATTTTATGGAGTCTTGCCACCAAAAATCGTCAGGTAAGCAGCAAGTCTCTTACATTAAGAACACCCTGGGGACATGTTCCCAACATCCCAACAATTTCATGGGTTTCCTCCTCAACCCCAACCCTTAAATTCCACTCAACTAAAACTTAAAATCAAGCCCACAGTCACCGAAGAGGTAGCCCCTAGTGATGACGACATCAGCGATATTGAAACAGAAAATAAAAACCCATGGCAAGAAGTCAGAAAGCGAAAATTCGTTAAACAACACGACGAACCAGGATCTCCAAACACACCACCAACAAAAGTACAAAACCGTTATGATATTCTATCAAATACTGATGGCAACGAGCAAACCGACCAAACTGAAGCAAATAAACAACAAAAACCAACGAAACCCCCTCCAATATTCATATATGGCGTCAAAAATTTTAAAGACATGGTCAGTAATTTTTCTCAAGTAGTGGAAAAAGAAACCTACTACACTAGAACTCTACCAAATGACACTGTCAAAGTTGCAACTCATACAATAGATACGTACCGAAAGTTAGTCAGACACTTGAAAGAAGAAAACATAATTCATCATACATACCAAATAAAAGAAGAACGTGCTTATAGAGTTGTAATAAGACACCTCCATCATCCTATACCCACAGAAGACATTAAAAATGAACTAGAGAAAATAGGTCATAAAGTTCGCAACATAACTAATGTTAAGCACAGATTAACAAAGCACCCCTTATCTCTATTTTTCATAGATCTTGAACCACAGGAAAACAATAAAACAATATTTAAGCAAGAGTTTTTGTGCAATTCCAAAATAACAGTAGAGGCTCCTAAGAAAAACAATTCAATCATCCAATGTTTACGATGTCAAGCATATGGCCATAGTAAAACGTATTGCTATAAACCATACAACTGTGTTAAATGCGGCGAACAACACGATACTAAGTCATGTAAAAAACCAAGAAATACTCCGGCGAAGTGTGCATTGTGTCAAGAAGACCATCCTGCAAATTACAAAGGCTGCTCAACTTACAGAGAACTAGTTGCATCAAGAAATAAACCAAACATAGAAACACATACACGTCAACGCATACAAACAAACTCAATAAATAACTCAAATCGTCACATCTCCCCTACATACAATCAACAACAAACATATGCAAATGTAGCTGCAAATTCCAATCCTGAGCCTAAAACCAACATAGAATATCAGTTAATAACATTCCTAAACGAATTCAAAAATATGTTTTCGCAGCTTATGAGTCAAAACAACATGATCCTAAACTTGTTAACAAAAGTCATTAATAAATAAAATTCAATAATATTCTTAGAATTGCAACCTGGAACGCCAATGGTCTGCTTAACCACAAGCAGGAAATTATTACATTCCTAAATTTCAATAAAATCGATATTTTGCTTATTTCAGAATCTCATTTCACTAACTTAACCACTTTTAATATACCCCTCTATTCAACCTATAGTACTCCTCACCCTGATGGTACGGCTCATGGTGGGTCAGCGATAATTATCCGCAATTGCATCTCTCATCACGAACTACCGAAATATCAAACAGACAAAATACAATCCACAAATGTTCAAATAAACGCAGTGCCGTGGCATTTTAACATATCTGCAATGTACAGTCCACCAAGGCATGCAATAACTTCAGACGAGTATAAAGTTTTCTTTCAAACTCTTGGCACTAGATTTATATCTGGTGGCGACTGGAATGCTAAGCACACACATTGGGGCTCAAGACTTATCACAACAAAAGGTCGAAATCTTTTAAAAGTTGTTCTTGATGAAAATTATGAAGCTCTCTCAAATGGTATTCCAACGTACTGGCCAAGCGATCCTAGAAAATCGCCCGACCTGCTGGATTTCTTTATAACTAAAGGAATCTCTAGAAACTGCTGCATAGTAGAATCCAACTATGACCTCTCGTCTGATCACACACCAGTTATTATGAGCCTGAGTACTACAGTTATGAACAAATCACCTCCTCCCAAATTAATCTCGAAAAATACTAACTGGACTGCTTTTCAATCACACCTAGAAGAAAACACTAACTTACAGCTACGAATAAAATCTCCAGAAGACCTAGATACCACAGCCCAGTACTTTATCACTCTTGTTCAACAAGCAGCTTGGCAGTCTACCCCAGAAACTAGATATACACCTACTAATACCGCAGATGTGCCACTATACATTAGACAACTCATTGCTGAAAAAAGACGGGCTAGAAGAATCTGGCAAAGATCTAGAAACAATTTAGATCAGCACACTTATAATAGACTATCTAGGCAACTAAAAGCAGCCATTAGAGATGCAAACAACAAAAACTTCGAGCAATACATCACTAATCTGACAGTAAATGATAACACAATCTGGAAAGCTACGAAAAAATTTAAAAGACCACAAATTTCAATTCCCCCGATCCGTAAACCAAATGGCAATTGGGCTCGTTCTGATAAAGAAAAAGCCGACGTCTTTGCTACGTATCTTACTGGCGTATTTCAAAGCGAACCAGGGCCTGATGATAAAGAGGTAGAAGATTTCATTAATACAGCATGTCAAATGTCTCTTCCCATTAAAAGTTTCACTCCAAGAGAAGTCAAAGAAGAAATTAATAAACTTAACCCACGGAAAGCTCCAGGTTACGACCTAATTACAGGCCAACTGTTAAAGCAACTCCCCCGCAAGGCTATTATCCTCTTGACAGTTATTTTTAACCGGATGTTAAGTTTATCCTATTTTCCTACAATATGGAAATATGCCGAAATCATCATGATTCCCAAACCAGGAAAACCACATAATGAAATGACATCTTATCGACCTATAAGTCTTCTGCCAACCATAAGCAAAGTCTTTGAACGTCTATTAGTACAAAGAATATACGCAGACCATGAATTCCTAACACTGCTACCTAATCACCAATTTGGTTTTCGGGAAGACCATTCTACTGTTCAACAAGTCCACAGATTAGTGAATGAAATCTCCAAAACTCTCGAGAATAAGAAATTTTGCAATGCAGCATTCCTCGACATCTCCCAGGCTTTCGATAAGGTCTGGCATAAAGGCTTACTCTTCAAATTAAAAAATGCTTTATCCAGCAACTACTATCTCCTTATCAAATCCTACTTATCAAATAGGCATTTTTCCATAAAATTCAATGACCAGCAGTCTAGTTTCTGCCCTATCAATTCCGGTGTACCCCAGGGTAGCGTTCTTGGACCGCTGCTTTTCCTTCTCTTCACAGCAGATATACCTCAGACCAATAACACTACAATGGCTTCCTTTGCTGATAATGTAGCAGCACTAGCTGTAAGTGAAGACCCTGCAATAGCATCTGCAAACCTCCAACATCATCTGGACCTACTCAGTAACTGGTATACTAGATGGAGAGTCAAAATAAACCAAAATAAATCAATTCAGGTTACCTTCACAACACGACATAACACCTGTCCACCTGTTAATATTAATGGCGTACGCATACCAACAGCAACCGAAACAAAATATCTTGGCCTCCACCTGGACCAACGCCTTACTTGGAAAAAACACATCCAAACCAAAAGAAGACAACTCGATCTGAAGCTTCGACAAATGTATTGGCTTTTAGGTCGAAAGTCAAAACTTAACCTTTCCAACAAAGTTCTGATTTACAAAGCCATTCTCAAACCGATTTGGACTTACGGAATCCAACTGTGGGGCTGCTCAAAACCAACATCAGTAAACATCATACAGAGATTCCAATCCAAAGTCCTAAGATCATTAACGAATGCACCATGGTATGTGAGCAACCGGACACTCCACGATGACTTAAAAATTCCCCTAATTAGAGATGAAATCAACCGATTAACAGATTCATACAAACAGCGGACGATCAACCACGAAAATGAATTAGTAGAAAATCTATACAACAATGGACCTGCCACAAGGAGACTTGATAGAACTTGGCCTCAAGATCTACTCCAAAATTAAAATAATGTAGGACAAGGCGAAACATCACTGGATGTTTCCCTTTACACACGTAAACCTTTCAATATATTTACTTAATACTCTGTAAATAGATGTAGATTGTAAATAAAGAATTTTAATAAAAAAAAAAAAAAAAAAAAAAAAAAAAAAAAAAAAAAAAAAAAAAAATTTCGGTATTGAACTACGACCTCTAGGGGGACATGTAAACTTGAAAATAATTTCCAGGTTTTTCTCGAGGCCACTGTTGTTATAAAAAATGTTTACCCGAAGCTGTGTTATACCGGGTTTCCAAGATATAGCCGAGAGCCATTCTTATTGAAACACACAGTACATAAAATTTATGTAGGTATATATTTGATATTGAGATTGTCTGAATATCCTATTGCAATACTTGTATATAAGATGATGACTCTCGTAAATTCATGAAAAATGACGTAGGAACATAAAGGCAAAAAGTCAAAAACCGAACCATATTTTTTCCAAAGAAAAAACATGGTTTCCTCTGTGATGGGGTGTTGCAGGAACAAGAGTAACCTTAGGAAAAATATTTCCTACGCCACATGCCTAAAGTCAATAATTGCAACATATTTTGTTTCCTGATTTAATTTTGTTCAAATAATGGAAAAAATTTAACTATTCAAAAATGAACAATTCCATAGAAAAATTATTTAAAAATTGCCTATGCCCTCTCTTATTCTTTAATAAAATAGAAATAAGTGCATTTTGGATAGTGAAAAGATAACATTATTTAAATTAATTGTTAACTTTCACTCGGTGGCGTAGTAAATATTACGGTTAACACGCCTTTTTGTAGAACAGCACTGGAAAAAAATATTAAAATATTTTCATAAAAATCAAGCACTTAGAGGATTTATGTTCCCATGATTTTATACATCAATTTACGAAAGTAGTCTCCTGTCAACCGTTGTTGGTCGAATATCCGACACCGTATACGTACATATTTATTTCTGTATTTATTAAAAAAATGCATGCTAACTAAACAAGTACATACAAAAAATAAGTTTGCCAATATCGAGTAATCTTTAGGTTTCTATACAAGGACTTCAAAGTTGATTGAAACGTTACTGCTATTTTGGTCCAAAGAAATTACTTAAAAACTTGTCTGTATAGTTTTTAATATTAGATTAATCAGACTTACCCTGATAATCATGGTTTATTCGCTTCTTCGTAGAAACCACAATACTAGCGTGCGGTTTGGCTCAAGACGAAAGTGAAAGTAGTTACTATAGTTATTAATGGAAATTACAAATTGGTTGATACTCGTATATTAGGAAATGAATAAGCATAATATACCTATACATATAGGGTGAGCAAATTAGAGATTCCGCAGTTTTTTTATTTCAAATTAGGTTATATTAACTGATACAATCGAATCTACGTTGTTTTTTAATTTGAACACAAGGATTAAAAATTATTTGTCAAATGATCCACC
The DNA here is from genome assembly GCA_951812935.1 of Hermaeophaga mercurialis. Lineage (NCBI taxonomy): Eukaryota > Metazoa > Arthropoda > Insecta > Coleoptera > Chrysomelidae > Hermaeophaga > Hermaeophaga mercurialis. The sequence continues at coordinate 34,161,485 of OX638363.1, forward strand.
TGTATGAACATTACTAACAGAGGCGTAGACAATATTTGTAAACTGTTCTCTCGCTTCTAAAATATTATTTTTGTTAAACTATTTTCTAGAGACGATGGCTCTGGGAAACGTTGTCACAAGGCTAAAATGTGTTCACGTCCTGCATATTGTAGGTATATTTTGTATATTGTAAACTGTAATTATTTGAAACAGCAAAAGATGTTAGATTATGGTCACTTTCATGTGTTCAATGACTAATCTTCCATAAATAAGTATATTTCTAACAAGTAAACAATGTATAGTGTTGGATTTGCAAAATTGAAGTGTAATTATTTATTACTTAAGAAAACTTCTGCTTTAATTTCGGTATATGATACCACTGTAGTTATCTCATATTTTACGCATGAGCATTTGTTGTGATAAGTGATAGAAGTTGATTATTGTGAGTCGTTGAAATACAATTTAATGTTAAAGTAAAGAAGAAACTGTGGATTCAAATCCCGAGCATTTTCGAGCCACGATTTTGTTTTATTTTCGATAAAAAAAAAAGTGGAAAAGAGTGTTTGGATGATCTTAGAACTGCTTTTAATGATGAGATACCGTCAAGAATAACTGTTTTTTTGGTGGTATCAAGAATTTAAAGATCGGAGCAGTCTTAGTGGCGAATTTTGTGACGGTCGAACTACAACCTCAAAAACATTAATGGTGTAAGAAAAATGATAATGGTAGATCATCGTGTGACATATAAGGAAATTCATTCTTGTTTAGGCATTGATATGAAATAGTTTAATCAAACTTTGCATGATCGCGTAGGTGTAAGAAAAATGTGTTTCCGATGGATACTTCATAATTTAACCGAAGGTCAAAACAGGCTCGAGTCAAATGGTGCAAAGAAACACTCGAACGATTCATCTCAAGTACGTTATATTTAGTGTACGACATCATTAGTGGTGATGAAAGTTGAATACTTCTTATGAACTGGAAACAAAACAACAATCGACTGTTTGGTTGTTCAAAATGAAGCAAAGCCAACAAATGTTACTAGAAGTCAAAACCTTTCAAGAACAAGATTGCATGTTCTATGTCAAAAACTAAGCATGCCGCTACCCTCCCAATAAAAAATTGCAGAACGGTGAATACCGAGTAGTACATAACTATTTGTGTACCAGAAGATTTCTCTAAAATAAGAAAAATCAATAAAAGACATTGGATAATCTGCACCAGGACAATACGGCCCCACACAGCGCAAAACAATTGATTATTTAATCACAAAAAAGGTGGAATTAATATATAGCCCTGATCCAAGTCGAAACTACTTTCATACGTTTTCAAAAATCAAAAATCAATTGCGTGGTCAACGTTTTTCAAGGCCTTAATGAGCTTAACATCTTCAGATTGGAGAAAATGTTACAACTGTTTTATTCGAATGAAAAAGTGCATAGATTGTCAAGGCCAATATTTTCAAAAGGTATAAAGCCACTTATTGAATTCTAAATTCTAAATATTTTCGTATTTCGTTTAGGTTAAAACTGAAGTTATGTATTCGATTTGAGCAAAAATGTTTTCATTTATATACATGGCTGTAAAATTTCAATTTTATCAACTACTACTTTACACAAATTACAAAACCAACTTTGAAATTACGATTATGTATGGACGAAGATGAACTTTTAGCGGTGTATGTCACAATCTCAACAGCAATTTGAAAACTGTATTTTTAAGCTGACAAATTATGAATCAAGGTAAGTTTTAATTAATATTTTGTTTACACACTTTTATTCCACAGCTTAAATTAAAGTTCGATACTGACGAAACAAACGGCCAAACCTAGGTAAGTTAATCCCCGCCATTGTTTTTTATATTAGAAAAAGCTATTCATAACATATCCTTTGCGTTTTATATCAATAACTAGAACTTCCAGAAAAGTAGACGATACAAATATTATTTTTTTAAATTATTTATATTATACTATAACACAACATGATCGAAACTACAAAAAGTTTTTGTTAAATATTCACTGGGTATTTCTTTTACAGTCATGTATCCGAATCTTAGCAAATCTGAAAGATTTTCTCTTTTTCTTAACCCCTGTATAATATTATTTTATGCTATTGTCTTAAAAGCGCTAATATATACATTTTTTTATTAATGTATCCTGTAAATTTAGCAATCTGTATTTGAATTTTTTATCTTAAAATTCACCACAATGCCCTCCTGAGTTTTCGGAACGTACTTAGAATTCAATATAGAGAATTTTTCATACAACTCAACACACTAGACAAAATTCCGTAAACGTTTTAAAACTGCTTTTTATATCTTACGAACAAATATTGCACCGCAATTAAAAAATATTTTTAGATGCCACGAAATAATAGATATACAATATTCATTTTGGTTAGGATTAAGGTGCATTCTCTCCGTCCATAAATAAATTAAACAAAGAATTAAAAAATCACTCTGTAAAAAACATGTATTCCTAGGACGCCTATGTCAGTTAAAATTATAAAGTGGGAAAGTTTGTTGTAACTTTCACTTTGTTGTTACGATATTCGGCTTTGAACTCTTTGACTTTATTATTAGTGATACAATATTTCTACTAAATTCAAGTTAAAATGATGTCGAATTTATTTACAGTAAGTACTACAGTAAAATAAATGTTGATTTACTTTATTAAATTTTTACTTGTACAATTATTACGCACAGAAAAATATTATAAATAATGTACCAAAGTAAATATCCTAAGAGCTCGGAGTCGTGTAGATTACACAAAATTTTTAAAAATACATTATTAGTTGTAATTATAAGATAAGTGCATATGTTCAAATTAACTATTTCAACCGTTACTCTGTGGAATCTATCCATAATAATTATAAAAAATAAATTATACTTATCTTTAATTTCCACAATATTTTAAAGGCTTTTTTAAAATACTTTTTCTGTGCCTTGAGTTTCGCTTAAATGAATGATAAGTGTAATTCTTCTTTTATATTTAATATATATGTTTGCCGATAATAAAATAATGTGTATGTGTAATTTCAGATTTTACTAATATTTGGTGCTTTTATATTAGGAACTGCTTTACAACCACGAGCACCAAATTTCCAATATTACGAAAGGTAAGGCAATGATTGTTTTTAAACAAAAAGTGTTAAGAAATTATTGAAACTTCAATCATCATTTATTTCAAAGAGTGATTTTTATTTACGTAGAAAGCAATTCAATAGAAATTATCCTCGTTCAATAACTTTCGAGATAATGAGAGTCAATTCAATAGGTACAAAAAAAGATTACAATGTTTAGTAAGGCAGAACGCCCTATTACATAACGTAGAGTTTCGCTGATTTGTTTAGGCAAACAGGGTGTTATAAAAGAGATCGAGTATTTGAACAGGGTATAGTATGGACACAAATAAGTCAAAAAGTCTTAATAAACATAGGTCCGCAAATTGACGGAAAAAAAGAATCAAAACACAGAAGAAAAAGAAATTTTTTATTACATTTTCGAATGCATCATTCATTATTAGACAACGTTCGTTATAATTATACTGTTCAAACGAATTCATATACATATATCAGACCATAAATGTGTGCCATATATTCTACTCACTAGGGAAAATTTAAAATAATAACAAACAAATATATGGCTTGTGCTATTGAAAAAATATATCTTTGAATTGATCACCAATTGAAGAAAAGAGCTTTTTTTGACCCTATTCACTATTTCCCTTTGTACCTTTTTTAATTGAGGATAATATGATGGTTGAGCCAATAGCACGTTTTACAGAAAAGGGTCACACCTTTGTAAAAGGCTCTTTATACTCCAGTTTTAGAATAAATAATTATCTTTTTTTGCCATACCAGCTAGAGCAGAATTAGAACTAAGTATATTTTTTAAAAGTAGAATTATTGTCCGCAATCTTCACTTATATTATGTAAGTTATTGCATATTTTCTATATATTTGTATGTAGATACAGTGTGTACATAAAGTAGGGAATAAATTCATTTTAAGTTAAACAAACAATTTTGACGAAAAGTCCTGAGACAAGTCGGTTTTTGATTTTAATTTATTGTATTTTTACATAACAATGAAATATACAAGGTAAACCATTTGTGAGTAACGATGCCATCGACAATTTTTTTAAATGACACATCCTGTATATTTTAATTTTTTTAGATTGAAAACTTCAAGAGGATTCCAAAAATATATCATACTTGTGTTCGGTAATTAATAATTTTGAAGATACGATCATTTTAAAATTAATACCGACATACCTTTTGTTATCATTATTGTAAAAACTTGTCAGATGTAAAAAGTTGTGATAATAAGTTAAAGCTACTCTTTAATACACACTAATGACAGTGATACTTGTGAAGTGTAGTACCAGTTTAGTTATTCTAAATTTGCTTTTTGACACTTTAAAAATGCGTTCATCTATAAAACAAAGCATTGAAATTCTTATCTTAATTGGTTGTGGCGATAAGATGCGAACTCAACAAGAGGTATGCGCTATGTTTAATAATAAATATCCAGAGCAACCTATAAGTACGTCAACAGTAAGCAAAATTGAAAAAAAAATTAGGGAGTTTAGTACCGTAGAAGATCTACCTAAATCAAACCGTCTAGCACTTGCCGAGGATACTAAATTAAACGTTTTATTGGCTATGGAAGAAAATCCACACAACAGCGTTCGGCGTTAGTCAAGAACATGATGTTCCTTTTACTTCTATTTATAAAGTATTAAAACATGAAAAGTGGCATCCCTTTAAGATGCACCTTGTACAAGAACTATCAGATGACGACCCGGATCGTAGAATAGAATTTAGTGAAACTTTGATTAATAAGATACTTTATTTTTAATGATGAATGCATATTTACATTAAACGGTGAAGTCAACAGACAGAATTGTAGATATTGAGCAAAGGAAAATCCTAAATGGATGAGAGAACATCACACTCAATATCCACAGAAAATTCATGTTTGGGCAGGATTTGTTCGAAATAAAATCATTGGACCCTATTTTTTTATGGAACTGTAAACGGGTCGGGCCAACTTATCTGCAATTTTTAATTAACTTTTTGATTCCAACTTTAAAGAATTTATTCCCTAGTGCAAACATTTCCGGAAATATCGATGAAAGTCTGTGGTATCAACAAGATGGGGCGCCGCCACATTATGCAGCCGCAGTTCGAACCTTGACGAAGTTTTCCCCTATAAGTGGATCGGTAGACAGGCCCCAATGAGTGGCCACCAAGATCACCCGATCTCACGCCATTAGATTTCTTTTTGTAAGGTCATCTAAAAAATGTTGTGTATAAAAGTAACCCCCCGACATAAATAATTTAAAACATAGAATAAAGCAAGAAATAAATAACATTTCGCAGGAAACCATTAATAAAGTTCAGCAGGAATTTATTGATCGCTTAGGACACTGTCAAGCACAAGAAGGAAGACAATTCGAACACTTACCATAATTTATTGTGGCAATTTATTGTTACTGTTGTATTATTTTGTTATTTTAATTTAATTAAAGGTCTTCAAAAATACAGATTTTAAAATTATTGTATCTTCAAAACTATTAATTACCGAACACAAATATGATATATTTTTGGAAGCGTCTTGAAATTTGCAATCTAAAAAAATAAAATATACAGGGTGTGCCTTTTAAAAAAATTGTCGGTGACATCGTTACTCACAAATGGTTTACCCTGTGTATTTAATTGTTATGTACAAATACATTAAATTAAAATCAAAAACCGACTTGTCTCAGGATTTTTCCTCAAAATTGTTTGTTTAGCTAAAAATGAATTTATTCCATACTTTATGTACACATTCTATACATAGAATGACTGTAGCATTGTATAGATAAATATATATCTGAAGTTGAAGGATTGAGTTTATCCGCATTATCATTGTTTGGTCCTGCAAAGAAGTTTTGTTTCTGACAACATTTAGGCAAATTCTCAATTGCCATCTTCAGGTCTTGTCCGCTAACGTTCTGTTGTGCTTACCCTTCTTGTTATATGAATAGTGTATTGAACCTTCAAAAGACTAGACATTGACAACGTGAATGAATTCCCGCAATTATTTCAACATGACATAACACAAGGAAGCCTGAAAATAAAAAAAAATAGCGCATTTCTTAACCATTTCCTAAGTCAGTCGTTTACAAAAAAATGCTTCCCTATTTATTATATTTAAATATACATATTATTATTAATAATAATAAGTTAATTGTTTCTAAAACAAAAATTTTTATATAAACAATGAAAATATATATAAAAAACAAATTACATCAAGATGAGAAAAGATAAAAGAGAAAAAAATACATACTTACAATAAGAAAGACACTGATTGTTTTATTAATTCACGCATTAATAATAAACGACCTAAGTTTTAATATGTTCCTTATATATGAAGAAATGATGATGAATGTGTTAATTCCAAAATCATTTTTATAATAAAATGTAAACATTCTCATTCTTGAAATAGAATATTTATTCCATAACAAGTGATAGAATGAATATTCCGTAATTGTTCTAAACAATAGCGATAGCCATGGATGTCAAAACTGTCAATGTCAGATGTAAATGGCGGCGCCGTAATAACAAATTTTAATCTAAATAAAATGAGTGAATTTTTGGTCGTGGAGAAAATATAGTTTGTAACTCGGTTAGAATAACAAAATTCGATACGAGTGGAACATCCCGTACGCGAGCGCTAGCGAATTATTACTGGATTTCGCAAAAGCATTATTTAATTGATTTATAAAGGAAATTGTGGTTTACATATTTCATAGCGCAATAAATTGAGCACTCAAGGAGAATATGATATGTATATACAATGTGACTATATATCATACCTATTTCATTAAGCTTTATGCATTTTATGAATACGTGTACCATTTAAAGAAAATTTCAACCTATAAAGATTACAATGTCGTAGTTGGGCTCTAGTGCGAGTGGTCTGGATGGGTAACTTCAATGATAAATATTTTTGAGGACTTTTGTTGATAGATACACTGTAAAAAACATAGAAAAGTACGATATCGCTATCATAATAATTTAAATTCAAACTTTTCAAGTAAATAGTTCTTGTGTTGCTTTAAACTGAATACCTGAGGCCGAAACCGTTACATAGTTTGCTAAAGTGCTAAGAGCGAGAGATTCAAAGATTTTAATTTGTGGTTCCCATGTATCAAGTTTGGCTTTAGCCACTACAAGTAACATACCTCCGATTATATGTTTCTCTTCCTCTACAATGTTGCAGCTCATTTCACGTATAATGTAAGAAGAGGAAAGGGTTGTATCAAATAATTGAATTTATTGAAACTAGAAATGTTTTCATCCTTAAAGAAAAATATGGTTTTACTTAAACCGAAGCCACCTCTAGAAAACGTCATAATTTTAGTATTATGAATTATTAACTGTGAGACTTTTTAAATCTGAGTATTCTTCTAAATATTTTAATTTTATTCTTGCATCTACTTCCGAATGCGCAAAGAATACTAGATCATCAGGTTATAAAATAAATCAAATATGATTATCAATGTCTACACCTTAAACATCTTTCATACAGAAAAAATTCGAAATCTGCTATAAATTAAGAGTAGTGGACTTAGTGATTCACCTTGTAGGACACCAGAAGTGAATTATTATCTAATAACACTAATTATACTAATTATTATTAAATTTAAAAATTAAACAGTTTATCCCAAATCATTAAATGATCTATAGTGTCAAACGCGGGTTTAAAGACTACAAAAATCGCATATACTTTTTTGTGTTTATTTAGGCAGCCTGACATTCTATGTATATAGAGTGGTCCACAGAAAACAGTCCACCCCGATATTTGGCAGTGATAATTAGATTTTAAGGAAATGTCGAAACACGTCGATTTTTGTTCTAAGGGGGACACATTTTTATGATACAGACATCTGCCATTTGTCAACCCCCTCCCTTCTACTTCCCCAACCCCTTAATTTTAAATAGGGAATATACCATGTGTGGCACGTCATTAGAAAGGCATTTACATGGAGTATTCAGGCATATGATCATCCACGATTTTTTTTCGATACTTACACCGTTTTTGCAAAAAATAGTCTTAAATAATTTAAAGTGCAACACCTCTTAAAAATTAAACGCAACGCCTATGTTTTGCTAATGTTTTAATTGTTTCTTTCACATCAAAACCTTGAGACACTCCAGAATTAAGATTCAAAGATTGAGATTTATCAGAATCAACTTTGCCACATTGTTTACGATTTACCAGAAAATTAAAAATTAAAACATTCGCATTCTGGGTAAATCCTATATAGTATAATAGGCTTAGTAGTAATTTATAATTTATAGTGTCACGAGAATTGTATATTGATTTTGATCAATGAATGAGTAATTACTGAAGTGATCTTTTACTTGTTTTTCCATTACTTTTTCAAACATTTTAAAACAACATTGGAAAAATGGTTATACCCCTAAGGCGGGATCCACACATTGGAACGAACGTTGGCTTGTTTTTCTTGAAGCGTCCATACATTGGGGCCAACGTCAGTTGCCTACAGTACCAGTCGGTGCGTCCATTGCTCTTGACTCATTTTCGCTAATACTACTAAATGATCCTCACCCGTTCATTACTAAACATCTACTGAATAGAATGCCAACGTGGGGCAGCCATCTCCAACGTTGGCGCCAATGTATTTATTTTTCGATTTTCGAAAACAAATATTTAGTATTAAATATATTTTAGGCCTAAGTACCGATACCCTTATTATGACGAAAATGGTGTTGGGAGACTTCTTTATGGATACGGCGATGATAAACTCTACCAATATAAGGTGTTTTCACCATTAGAAGGAATTCATTAGCATAGGATTTGATTATTTTTAATTTTTTATATTTTATTTTAAACTGTTAATAAATGTTTTTCTCTATAAATCGTTTATTGTGTCATTCTCATCAACATTTCGCCGAATAGCCCCTGTATCTGAGGCCATAAATTTGAAGTAAAAGACGAAGAAAAAATGTAGAAAAAGCCCGATGCCCCTATTCTAGGCACTTCCAATTCTTCAGTTGATTGCACTGAAGTACTGAAACAATAAACCATAGAGAAGTTAATAAATTTTAGTTGCCATTTCATTAGTAAAACGAATATATAGTAGATGACCTTATGGACATTTCGTTAGTTTGAAATGGATATGAAATGCATATAACATCCCTCCCATTATATATATATATGAAGTAATAATCTATTTCTAATTCGATTGTCCTGTCCGATCAGGATCATGAATGAACTACGCACAATCGATTATAGAAAATTGACAGTCTTTGGAACAAACGTCAAGTGTCAAGTTGTCCTTCCTAAGCAATTGTCATGTTAATTGTCGTGTCAACTTTTGTGTTATTTTTTTATTAAAGTTAGCAATATATAATGTCAATGCAGTTTTATCTGGATTGAAATAAGTACACTCAAAATTAAGAATAATCCTGCACATAGATTCTTCTAGATTATAAAATGTGATACATTAGCCTCTGTTATAAAACTAGTTAAATATGGAAGAATAATATGTATTTTCCAATAGGTTGGCCAAAAATAATCAAAACACCCGTGTTGGGTTCTTCTGCGATAAAACATATAACTTCAAATAGAGATAGAATATTATTTGCAATTCTTACTGATGACTGCTTAGGAATATGGTTTTGCAGGGTAATTAATATAGTTGTTTTATTGTATATAGTCCATGCTACTTTCATTATATTTATAAAACTATAGGATTTGACTACGAATTGTATTATTATCATTAGAGGATTAATGTAAAACTTATTTTATATGGAATACAAAAATATCTATTAATTACTACTTACAAATTACATAGGTATCTAAATGTATTCAAATATATCATGGGAGATTTCAATATGAAGTAATTTATTATATTTTCCTAGTACAGGACTTTACAAGAGTTCAATAACATTTTTATTCTCAAATATACAATATCAATAAATGTTGGTCACTTTGATATGAATACCTGCTTCTGTACATTTTATGTAACTCAATTTTCTATAATCATAAATCGCTTAATCTTCACTTGTCAAATTAATGGAAAAATAGTTTAAATGCATATTTATAGTCAATTCTTTACTGTCAGTTTCTTATACCTATTAAATTATTTATATTTAATATACATTTATAAAAACAATATGTTAAGTTATATCATCTGTATTATGTCAATTATGCTTTACCATTTTTTAGCCATGTGTACCAATAGCATTTCAAAGGCGTTCACATTTCTCCATAGAAAAATATGGGACAAATGTTATTGCAGAATGGAAACCAGATTCAAGTATGATTGTTATTGCAGTGAGTATTTTGTTTACTAAAAAATATAATTTCTATTATAGCCTTAATTCTGCACTTATGTCACATATAATTAATTTAACCATTTTTTTATATTAACCACTGGGAATCTAATTTCATAATAGAATATTTTTGTAGACATCAGAAGGTCACTTATTATTTTATAAAATAGAAGTTCCACCAGATCACAAAGGTCTTTATCATCAAACTGATTCTCCTCATCTCAATCTTAGAAGAGACAGTGCAGAATTATTTATAAAAGAAACAATTCCACCATTAAAATTTGTTTTGGTAAGTAATATTATCAACATATGTATATTTGTGATATCCAATGAATTAATTTATTTACAGTAATTTTTTTATTGCAAAAGATTATATATATTAAATGAGGCAATTAGTTTTATTTAAAGATATTTATATTCTAGTATATATTATTATAAATGTTTAGAATGAAGAGGTAACAATATGGGATGGTAGAATTACTGGTGTTGTTTGTATAACAATGATGGAATTAATGCTATCCACAACAAACAACCATGTTTTGAGGTATCGTTGGGATGGTACTCAAAACAGAGACTACACACTGGATTTAAGAAGAATCCCCTTTTGTATCAATCAACAAGTGGCCAAAGCAGTACCCATAGTAGAGGAAAATATTTTTATCACTGATATTGAATATTCTCCATTGGTAGGTGGATTTTCCATAGTACTAAATGATGGAAGAGCAGCTTTTTTGACAGCACCATCTTTGAAATTCGACCCAAATCAAGTACAAGGAATATGGGCTCAAGGCATAGATGACGCTACTTGTACCAAAATTAACCATAAATTTCGTCTAATAACGTTTGGTCGTTCAAATTCTGAATGCATAGTATATAATATTGATGAAAGCACAGGAGGTTTGGAAATTTCACATACTTGTGTTCTAAGTAGCAAGGACTACCCTGGGGATCCAGGTGAGAATTTGGTATTTAATATCATTTATGCATAAAACTACGTATTTTACTTAAAATTGTTAAGTGTTTTAATATTAATTACAAAATCAGGCAAAGTTCAATTAATATGAATTTAATTTTGAGTGAAACATGAAAAAGATTAGGGTAGTTTCAAATAGTTCTTTATTTCCAGGTAGTGTTGAAAAAGTTCTCTGGACCCCAGATGGTTGTGCATTGGTTGTATCTTGGACTAAAGGAGGCATCGCATTGTGGTCAACGTTTGGAGCTCTGCTCATGTGTTCTTTGGGATGGGATTATGGTTTAAATATTGATTTAGAAAAGTCAAATCCTCTGCATATTACTTCTATGGAATTCGCTACGGAAGGATATCAACTTTGGATGGTGCGAAAACAATCAATTCAAAAAAATTTAGAACAATCTGAAACACCTCAAACCAGCCTGATACAGTTGGATTTTGTTAAAAGTGCCTTGGCGGTTAACCCATGCATGGTAAATATATTTTACAACCTGTTGGATATATTTTTTTAAATGATGACTCTCTTAATAATAGATTTTTACTGGTTTCAGAGCCTTCAGAGTCATTTATATCTACAAGGTGAAGATAAACTATATGTCAATTCAGCTAGCACATTCATTAGAGTTTTTTCGGGAAGGTCAAAAAAAGAAGACATATTTGGTGAAAATTCATTTTCACTGTCTACAACCTTAGCTGAAGGGCGTCAATGGCTCGTCATTCCTGTTCCGTCCACATATTATGCTACAAATTGGCCAATAAGATACTCAGCCATTGACTCAGAAGGTTTGTAATATATGATATTGACATAAGGGTGAAAAAAATAATAAATATAATGTAGGCGACGAAGAGGTTCAGATATATGGACGAAGCGTCTTAGTAAACTATTCTGTACTCATATACATATTAGTAGGACAACAAAATATTCTCTAGTTAGTAGTATACAAAGGATGGCTGACACTGGAACTAGGTTTGTTCACTAGCCGATCAGATTTGCGTCTAGCTTACTGTAGTCGGTTCCAAAACATTCAGTGCCAATTAGAACCAATATATCTCATCATACGCTTAAACATAGAAGTTCTGCTGAGGAAGCTGCTCCAGAAGATTATCCTTTCAAACAAGCTACTTCCTTATGCTTAAACATTTTTCAACCTTTTCCATTATGACCTAGAGGGCCGTGCCTGTTTACCTTCCTTCTTCATATTCACATTGGTTTTAGGTGGAATTTTTTCTTATCTGGTCATTGTATATTTATTTCTATTCTAGCTTGTTTTTTCTGAGGTTTTTTCTTTGGTTTTTACATTGGATCTTGCTTCATGTGCTTTTGTGAATGTCTTTTATTGTTAAATATTCTCTGTAGTTGTTTTTTATATTATTCATTTGGTTCTAAACACTGGGCCTGCAATTTGAAATATATTCTTATAAAACATAAATATTTTTTAATTATTCGTTGCAGGATTGAATATAGCAATAGCAGGCCGAACGGGTCTGGCACATTATTCGGTTTTATCAAGAAGATGGAAGTTGTTTGGAAATGAAACACAAGAAAAAGACTTTATAGTAGCTGGTGGATTGTTATGGTGGAGAGAATATATGGTCTTAGGTTGTTACAGTATATTAGATAACGGAGAAGAATTAAGGTTTTATCCACGTGAATCGAAATTAGACAATAAGTTTGCAAAAATAGTTAGAGTACCTGCACCAATTTTGCTCATTAATATATTGCAAGATCAGTTGATCACGTTAGGATCTAATGCTCAAGTTTGCATTTGGCAGTTGCAATTGAATGATAATGGTAAGGATATTTCTGTTTTAACATATTGATTTATAATAATATATCCCTAGATTTCTCGAATATTACCAATTCAACAATGACAAAATATTTATTTTGTTTTGTTAACAATGCAAATATGGCTGGTTGTTCATATTATTGATTCTAAACTAGATTTATTTGCACTCGAAAGTATGGTACACTAGAAGACATTTTGTGCTAATTTACTGACAGTGTCTAGAGGAGTAAAAATCCTTCTAAATATTTTAGACCAATAGCCTTGCCTCAAAAACATATTGTTTCAAATTTACTTGTATCAACTCTTTCTAATTTGCCTAAAATCTATAATAGGAACTCATCAAGAATCACCCTGTAAATTGAAAAATTATATAGACATAATAGAATACTTGCTTGTAATAAAGGATTATATTGTGTCGAGTTTTATGACAATAATTAAGGTGTTTTTTATTTGGCGTAACTATATTTTTAATAATTTCACACGAAATGTCATGAAATGTACTATACTTTTTTTATTTTATATGTTAAATATTTTTTTTTATTATAAAAAGAACAGTTAAAATTTTCTTACGCATACATAGTAAAGATTAATTTGTTACAACTGTTTCGACACGTTTGTAAAAGTTTCTATTTATACAAATTTAACAGGTATCACATATTCTTAAAATGGAAACTTTTTTTTAGTGGGAGACGTTGATGTGACGAAGACGCAGGTGGTTGACATTTCAGCCTTAGCAATTCATCCCGCCTGCATCGCGTCCGTTACCTTAACTTCTTTACGAACTGAAACTGTCAGAGGGCAGAACAATATATTCGAAAGTATTTTATTAAACGTTAGCGGACGCTTATTATTGGTGCAGAGAGAGATTAGACATGGTGAAAAATACGTTTGTTTATTGCCGACGGTTCTCGCCAGCTGCGTGGAAAATGTTTGGGTACCAAGACAACGAAGATTAGAGAAGGTAAATTTTAAAAATTAAGCTGTAATGGCTGGAAAATCTAAAAAAGAGAATGCATGCTTAGACGCCACATCCCATATTGTGATTCATTCATTAGGTCTCAATTTGATCCAAAGAGACTGTTATGCGTTCTAGCCCCAATCAGACTGCTAAGGCATATCTGGATTCTTGACTAACACCTGATTCCAACAGTACGCCTGTTATTAACAACTTGATATGTTGTTAAAGTGATGTCTTGGCAAGAAGAATAATTTCTATCGCTTAAATCTTTTAGTGAAAAAATTTCTATAAAGCAGCAAGCGCAACAGGTTTAAATGGAGGGGTTGAGACAAGAGGTTGATCATTTGGTGGTATCTAGTATAAATGCTGGTCTGTATATGGGTATTACAGTAGGGCCCTCAATTAGTGACAAGTGGAAACCAGAAGACTAAAATAAATGTTCGTCAAGTAGAAGCGTAAAATATGTATTCATTTAACACAATATTCAATCCATTACTCATCAGAAGCTAATTTTCTGAAAAAAAGTCACAGCCAGTATCTACAAATACATCAGTGTCAAGATACATATGATTACTTCTTAAACCATTCCTGTACAGAATCTGTCAAATCCAATTATCCAAAGTGTTAGCCTCAAATGGTGAACATGGAGCTAAGTACATCAAGTCTGTCTTAGCAGGAGAGCAAAGTACTTCATTTCTATATGTTGCCTAAAGTGACTCACTTTCTGCTGCAACCATTCACATAACAGCAAAGCAAACACTTCTATTTTATTTCCATTGACTTGAAGGAAATTCTTTCAATTTCTTGACGGTGTATTAGTAGAACCCAATTTTTTTCTCGTTCACTTTTTTATCTTCTCTGTAACTACAGATTTTAGACTGTCACTTACAAAGTCGTTGCATCTACTTTTTTCTAGATGAGCTAAGATATATAGAAATCAAATTGCATACTGTTAATGTTTTTACTATACTAGAATATAAGTTTGAACCACAGACAATAGGCAACATTGCGGCAGAATGATATATTCTTAATGTGGGGTGATCTACATGGCATATCGGTTTGATGTGTTATTATTGTATTATAGACAAATTATATTCTTTAAATAATCACAAAGCTTACGAGGTCTGTAAATTAAGTAATGAGACTGGCAACGTTGCGTTTGATCTGGCAACACTGGAAGCGTGGGGCTTAGTGGGGCGGCAGAGGAACATGTGATCTACCTTCAGTACTAGTTTGACCTCGCTCGAGTCATTTGGTTGTGCGTAGCGATTGTTTTTGTGAAACAGTTTTTTCTATTGTGTTCTAAAAATGAATGACATCAATTTCGAGCAACGGTGTGCTATCAGGTTTTGCTTCAGACTTGGGCACAGTGCAACGGAAACTTCTTAAACTTCAGCAGGCCTACGGAGATAGTGTTTTGTCAAGGGCCCAGGTTTTTCGGTGGTTTAAGGCATTTTCAGAAGGAAGAGAGTCGATTGAAGATGAACCACGAAGCGGAAGGCCTTCATCTTCAAGAACCGATGAAAATGTCGACAGAATCCGGGATATTCTGCGTTCAGATCGTCGGTTGACTGTCAGAATGATAGGGGAAGAGTTAAATTTGACTCACACCACCATTCATCAAATTTTGACCAATGAATTGGGGATGAGAAAAATCTGCGCAAAAATGGTTCCAAAAAACCTTTCGCAAGACCAGAAGAACATCAGAAACGAAAGGTGCCTTGACTTTTTGGATTCAATTGAAAATGACCCCCATTTTCTGGAACGTGTCATTACTGGTGACGAGACTTGGGTGTTTGAGTACGACCCAGAAACCAAGCGCCAGAGCATGGAGTGGCACACTTCAACCTCTCCAAGGCCAAAAAAGGCAAGGATGGCGAAGTCAAAGATCAAATGCATGCTGATTTGTTTTTTCGATATCCACGGAATCGTCCACAAAGAGTTTGTACCCCAAGGTCAAACGGTCAATCAACACTTTTACCGAGAGGTTCTTGAAAGACTTCGAAAAAGGGTCATTCGTGTGAGACCAAACATCAAGAACAAGTAGGTGTTGCATCACGATAATGCTCCTTGTCACACAGCAATTTCAATAAACGAGTTTTTGGCCAGTAAAAACATTCCTGTGGCTCCTCAGCCTCCTTATTCGCCTGACTTGAGTCCTTGTGACTTTTTTCTCTTCCCAAAGTTGAAAAGTCACCTCAAGGGAAATCATTTTGGGACAGTCGAAAAAATTCAAACGGCTGTAACCGACCAGCTAAAGGTTATTTCAGTATCGGAGTTCCAGCACTGCTATGAGGAGTGGAAGAAACGTCTCCAGCGCTGTGTGGCCTCAGAAGGAAGTTATTTTGAAGGTGACAATATTGAATTGTAATTCTTTTTGTATAAAAAATTTAAAAATAATTTGTCTCATTACTTAATTTACAGACCTCGTATACGACTAATCCGACATTGATGATTGGTAAAGAATTCATACATTTTACATGAATTGCACTACTTTAATGAGTTTGTCAATTTAACGTCTCCTGTCTTATAAAAATAGGTACAATTTAAGGTTTAAAGAAATATAAATTAAACAAGTAACTTAAAATATCTAAATTATTGTAATAAGAGATTTAAGAATGTTTATAAATAAAATTTTTGTAGTAATAATTCATTTTGAACTAAATAATTTGTAGGCACATTTGACGGAAGCACTTTGGCTGTTTTGTGGATCTCACGGAATGAGAGTTTGGTTGCCTTTATATCCAAGAGATGGCGATAAAACTCATACCTTTATGTCTAAGAGAATAATGCTCCCTTTTCATTTAAGAATATACCCATTAGGTAATTAACTTTTTCTTTAATTTTTTTAATTTATAATAACATATTCCTAGTAATAACTAATAATAATAAGACAGAGTAAGTATCTAGGAATGATGAGTTTTAATTAATGTACTTATCATATTTTAGAATTGTTTATCAGAGACCTTAAAACTAGAACTTTTAAATTAATGAAATGACAACTTATACCAATTATATATAATTAGGAACCTTATTCCTTCTCTCTTAATTTCAATCAATATTAGTATTGAGAAATGAGTATTTGATCAGAATTTTCCACGTTTTAACTACATTTGTATGTATATAAATGTAATAAAATAAAATAATTTGTTTATTTAATAATAGTAATATAATTGTATGTAGTAATAATAATTATACTAGACATATATTAAACTTTACAAGTTGCCAGTGTTTATTCAGCTTCAATTTTAATAATTTATAAATATTTACATAAAGAGAGATGTATTTCTGCGCAGTGTGTATAATTGCAGTTTATTTTGGGGGTTAATCAAATTGTCACAATTCGTTTCGATACATTGTCTCCGTTAGTAACTTGATGTCTGTTTGTAATGTTTCCATAAAATAGGTAGTCATTTTGAATAAATAGGCCAATTTTGTCTTGAGATTTTTGTCATTTCCATTTTATAGACCTCTTGACATGTTTTGCATGCATGATAACAAATAATAATAAATGATTAATTAAAATTGGTTAAAAATTACAATTTTTTGTTTATACATTTATATACATCAAAGTGATAACATTTTCTTAACAGTGCTGGTAATATTTTTATAGATTCCTAGGTATGTATAGGTAGTTTCAGACTTTTTAACTTAAGATAAAAATGTTGACCTTGGACGATTGGAATTAGACTCAGATCTCCATTTATTAAATCAATAACTAGTTCGATTCTATGTTTAATTGAGACTTTTTCTGCATATTTGCTTTTTTAGCTATTTTATTCGAAGATGCGATTATACTCGGCGCTGAAAATGACACAGTTTTGTATTCATCAGATTCAAATTCACCATTCTCATTACCTTTGTGCGTTTTACAAAGAACTGTAAGTTGACCAATTAATTTTACAATTCGTTTATTCTATATAAGTTTTTTCTAGAGTCAAGTGTATTTACATCAAATATTAAGGCAACTAATTGAGCGAAATCTAGGTTACCATGCATGGGAAATAGCTAGAAGCTGTATGGGTTTACAATACTTTCCACATTCTTTAGAATTACTTTTACATGAGGTAATTTGTGCCACATATTTTATAATTTTCATAATAAGATAATTTTTGTAGGTTTTGGAAGAGGAAGCTACAAGCAAAGAACCAATTCCAGATGCTCAATTGCCTAGTGTTCTTGAATTCATAATGGAGTACCCTGTATATCTTCAAACCGTTGTTCAATGTGCTCGCAAAACTGAAATAGCTTTGTGGCCTTATCTTTTTTCCGTGGCGGGAAAACCAAAAGACCTTTTTCAGGAATGTTTAATCAAGGGACAATTGGACACGGCCGCGTCATATTTAATAATTTTACAGGTAAAATATATTTTTGGATCCAAAGTTTTATTTCCCTATTAGTATATAAGTATATTTTTTATTATAATAATAATAATAAAAGTGCTTTATTGGCAGAAACCAAAAGGACATTGACCAAAGTCCTTTTACAAAATTAAATACAGTGATACAAAATATACATAATTGGTAATTACAAAAGATTACAATATGCAATGTAAAAAATAATAATAGTTCTAATTAATGATACGTTTAAGTATTATCTGAAATTCTGGATAATTTCCCATGTAGTATGAAGTGGATATTTTCTTTGTACTCTTGGATGGCGGTTCCTTGTAACACATAGGCTATGCAGATCCTTTAGAGAATATTTTTTCGGAATGTGTCCTTATTCGTTGACTAATAGGTTTGATGCCAGTTGCTTCGTAGAGTAAGAAATTGGATGGACTGTATAAAGGATTTGTGGGATGTCTGTAATAATAATAATAATAATAATAATAATAATAATAACATTTATTCAATAAAAAAAAAAAATATATTAAATACAGTTTAGATTTGCCTTAGCTAGAAATAAATGTTGAAAAGTCGATAAGCAATAGCTTGTTTCGACAAAAGACTAAATAAAATTATAAATTATAATTCACAAGACATACACAACAAATACCACAAAAATACTGAATTTATTTTTGCTACACACTGGAAACAATTTACTTAAAATTAATATTTCTAAGTCGTGTCTGGAACTAGATATTTTCAATTAAGTTAGAAATTGTATGACGTTCTTGAGAGAGAATGAACTTTTTTAATGACTTTTTGAATAAGTGAGGTTTACTAATAGTTTTAATTTCATATGGAGTGTAGTTAAAGAGTTTAAGAGCCAAATAAGTGTATGACCTCTGGCCAATGGATTTTTGTTTGAAAGGTATGAAATGATATTGTCTCAGAGTGGAGCGTGTCGGATAATTGTGTGTTGACTGGCTAAATATGTTATTTTTATGATAGTAACTAACTATTCTTAGGTAGAACAGTTGACGAATATCTAGTATATTTGTTTCAAGGTAGAGATTATTTGACGAGTAAAGCATGGGTCTTTTAAGAATTATTTTTAGGATTCTGTGTTGAATTATTTCAGGGGACGGAGATGTGTTTTTAGAGCGCTACCCCAATTACTGATACAATAGCTCATATGACTCTCAACTAAGGCATGATAAAGAATTTTTAACTGATTTAAATCTAATATATCTATTAAGTGTTTAAATTTACTAACTACAAATCTTAGTTTTTTACACACATAATTTATATGTGTATTCCATTTAAGGTGCTTATCAAGGAAGATCCCGAGGTATTTTATGTGGTCTTTACTTTTAATCGAAATATTTTGGTTAGATATTCTTATATTCAGTTCGTTAAATGGCGGAGTTGTCAGTTTGTTACAGTGAAATGCTACATAGTACGTTTTTTCTAGATTTAAGGTTAGCAGATTGTGGTTGAACCAGTTCTGTATTTTGTGAAATTCTGATTCGACTTTGTTTTTCAAATCTATCCATGTTTTATCTTTGAAAAACAATGCCGTATCATCAGCGAAACCAATAACCTCTGACTCTGGGTATATGTCAAACAACCCATTGACATATATATTAAATAGCGTTGGTCCAAGTATGCTTCCTTGAGGGATGCCACAGCATATTGATAAGCTTGAACTGCATATATCTCCTAATTTAACGTATTGTTGTCTTTGTGTTAAATAGCTTTCAAAAAGTTGGTATGTATTTCCCCTGATCCCAATATCTTCAAGACTATTTAGAAGTTTTGAGTGGCTTACTGTGTCGAATGCCTTTGACAAATCTAGGAAAATACTTAGGCAAGGTTGACCTTCGTTCATAGCTTCATTTATTTTTTCAGTAAGCATTAGTATTGCGTCTTCAGTAGATACTTTTTTTCTAAAACCATATTGATTTTTTGAAATAATTTTGAAGTTGTCTAGGTATGAATTTATTCGTGTTTCTAGTATTTTTTCGAAGACCTTCGACACAGTTGTAATCAAGGATATGGGGCGATAATTTGTTGCTATTTGGGGCTCTTCTTTTTTGTAAATAGGTATAACTACACTTTTTTTAAATATCTCGGGCCACAAACCTGCATTAAAACATTTATTTATCAAAAAAGTTAAGGGACCTATTATATTCTCAATAACTGCTTTCAGAGTTTCAGAGCGAATCCCGTCAATACCAGGAGATTTTTTTGTTTTTAAAGAAGAAATAGTGTTTTTTACTTCAGCCTCACTAACAGGGAAAAGGACAAAACTATTTTGGAGTGTTTTTCGCTTTGGTTTGTATCCAGGATTTAGGGGAATCTTTTTTGCCAGGTTTGGACCTATTTGTATGAAAGTGCTGTTAATATGGTCAGCTATTTCCTCTTTTTTAGTTAATATGTTACCAGTCGCATCCTTCATGGCGTCAATGTTGAAGTTTTTTGTTGTTTTATTGATCTCGTTGACTACATTCCAAGCTCTTTAGATTGTGATTTGTTGTTATTTATTAAATTTTGATAGTACTTATGTTTACATGTTTTGATTAATGTAGTCAATTTATTTCTGTAGTCCTTGTATTGATTTTTTAATATTAAATTATCGGGATTTTTTAGGAGATTTTTATGCATTTTATTTTTTATATTTATAGATTTAACAAGGCCATTGGTTATCCATGGGGTTAGTTTAGAGTTTTTTCTTCGTAATTTTACTTTATGTGTGCATGTTTCTATATTATTAAGCAATGTATTAATGAAATTGTTTACTGAAGAGTTAGGGTCCTGTACTTGGTAGATTTGGTTCCAATATTCTCGCTCCAACTGTTTGTTCAATTGCTTATAATTTATATAAGATCTATATTGTTGATGACTTTTGCGTGGTATATTTAAATTATGAATTATTTGTATAGCTGTGGTGTAGTGGTCTGAAATTGAAGTTTTTATTATTTTTTGTTATGCTTCTTAATGCGGTAGCTTCTGCAGTTTCTAACAATTTTACTGTCGTTTTTGTTGTTATTAAATATATAGGCTGGCAGTATTCTAAAATAGGTCAGCATATAGCATATAGATATGTGCAGCAGATTTTTTACTTATTCCACAATTTATAAAAGAGAGACTACGGAAATATTTACTTCTATTAATACATCTTTTCTTAACGCTGATTGCATGACTCTTAAAATTTAATTTTTGGTCCAATTCCATATCCAGATATTTAACCTGATTTTTACTTGTGATGGTTTGGTCAGATACCTTTAATTTTGGAGAGTTTAATGAATTATGATGGTGACAATGGTGATCCCTATGGGACTCCATGTTCGTTTTGAAATGTTCTAGAGTAATGTTTATTTATTTTAACTCTTATTCTGTTTTCTAAAAAATCTTTAATTAACAAGATGAGGTGTTTAGGGCAATTAATAAAACTTAATTTGAACAGTAATCCTTTGTGCCAGACACTTTCAAAAGACTTACGAATATCGAGAAATACTGCTGCAGTGTTTTTTCCAGCTTGAATATTAGATGTAATTATTGAAACTGGGTGCATAGTAAAGGTATGTTGCTTAAAATCGAATTGGTAGTTTGATATTATCTGGCCTATTTCCGTTTGTAACAGTTTTAATAATTTTTTGAATGTTTTCCTAGTACAAATAATAATGTAATATAGGTCGATAGTTTTTTGTGTTTGTGTGGTTAGTCTCAGGTTTGGGAATCGTAATAATAGTGCTCTGCTTCCATTCTGTTGGAAAATAATGTTAGTTCAAGCAATAATTATATTTTTTATTAATGTATTTTGTTACTTAGTTTGCGTAAGATGTCTTTAGTAACGTTGTTATGCCCTGGAGTGGTGCGCTTACCTCTGCTTAATAACTCGTAGTCTGTTTCCTCGTTAATTTCTAGATCATTTGCTGTGTTTTCCTCAGATAAATATTCATTATACCAGTTAGTAACCACTTAATAGTTTGGTTGGCTGTACTGTAGGTCGAAACTCTCCTTAAAGGTATCTTCATAATAGTTGGCGAATATCTTCACTTTTTCTTTATCCATTTCATATATGGTTTTGTTCTCATAAATTGAAGGCTTATTTGAGGTTGTTTTGTATCTTGAGAGTTTTTTCATTTGTTGCCAATACTTTTCCCCTTTACTTTCATTTATTTCATAGCAAATTGATATATATCCACTTGTGCTTTTTAAATTGTTTGATAAGGAAGTGAATATTTAGCTGCTGTTTTGCTTCACTGCATGGGTTTCTTAAATATTCTCTGTACATTTTCCTTTTAGTTTTTATCATTTTAATAATAAGAGGGTAGCGCATGCGTATAATATTAAATTTTCTGGTCTGGACTGTTCTGTAGTACAATATCTGTTATTTTATTAATAAATTGTGTTATGAAATTTTTCTCCATTGTGTTGTGTCTGGTGTTGTCAATATACTCTTCTATCTGCTGAATCGTCTTATTTATGTCACATTTTCTAAAATTCTTTTGTATTGTTTCCTGTTCTTTAATTGTCTTATTAAGATCTATGATTATTTCTATAGCGTCATGTTCTGTACCGAGGTCTGGAAGAGGTTCTACTGTCAGAATATTGTTTTTAATATTTTTTGTATACATAAATCTATGTGGTGTTGTGTCTGAATTATTTGCCATTCGGAAAGTAGGTGGTGGTGTGACTTCCTTTTCAAATTGTGTATTGTTTAAAAAATATTTTTACCTGTTTGGATTTGGTTCGATTAATATTAAAGTCTCCTATAATGATAGCATATTTATACAAAGTTGCTTTAGTAAAGATTGTCTGTTCAATTTAAGCATTTGGGTGAATATAGAACAAAATAATGTGCAGTCGATCTTCCAAAAATGGTATGGAGTTTATTAATCCCTTGAGTAGCTTGTGTGGGAGAAGTTGTTAACTGTTGTTCAAGATCAAACATTAAAATGTACAGCCTATTTCCAGAGAAATGTTCAGCTGTGTCAATAGAATATTGATTTACAAATTTTTTCCTTAGTTTGACAATCAACTCTGTTTGTATTGTCCATTTTATTAAATTTTCTGATATATTTGTTTACAATCATGTCATGGATTGTCAGGGGAGAGTGGATTTTAGAATTCTTTGTTATCCTGGGATCTATTTCGTTAGATTTCTTGTTCAGGGACTTGATCTGATTGTTAGGAATGCCGTCTATTGGTTTTGTAGGTCTTGTAGGCATGATGCACATTTTGGTGGGAGTTGTGTGGTGCACTTGCTGTAATCATGGGTGCCTCCGCATTTTGTACATGTAATAGGGGTTCAACAATTTTCACATCTGTGTGTGAATTTTTGACGTCATGAAGAAGGTTGAGGCAATTGTGTTGGTGGGTTACTTGGATTTTTATTATATTAGAAAGTTATTTAGTCATAATATGCATATATATCTTATAGAATCTGGAAACTTCAACAGTGAGTAGACAATATGCAACCTTATTGCTGAATACGGCACTGGATAAATCCAAATGGAAACTTGCCAAAGACTTAGTTCGCTTTTTGAGAGCAATTGGTACGTAAAAAATATTGAAATATTTGGTAAAATCCGGAATGAATTATAATCTTTTAATGGTTTCAGATCCAAACGATGTTGAATCTGAATCTCCTAGGACATCTTTTATTCTACCTCCAAAATTAGGAATAGGTCAAACTACTACATCTGTTAGTCCAAATGCCGAAGACTTGTCGTTAATTTTAGGAAATGTTCAAGGACCAAGAGTCAGAAGTTACAGTACTACAATTTCACCAAAACTTTTAGAAAGATCTAACAGTACTTCTGGAAATACTACCTCGGCAGTAGAGAGTGATAGAAAAAAATCCGTGCCAAATTCTGTTGGAAATGCAAAAACTGAGAAGTAATATTTTTAGTTTATTCTGCTTTTTCATCTAATATAAAAACTACATTGCAAATAGTTTATTTCACAATTAAACAACGGAACCATTTCACTGTTTTAAAAAACTGCCTATTAAAAAGTGTTCTTTATATTAACTTAGTTTGTCTCATTATTTCACAGGATTCAGAAAAGTAATACTTCTGAAGAATTCTTCATAGATGTGATATTACAGAAACATGCTCGAAGACTTTTATCAGCACGTAGACTGACTGATTTGGGTTATTTTGCCGCTCATCTTGATTTCCACTTAGTAACTTGGTTAGTTAAAGAAAGAGATCGTGCTGCTAGGATTGATGATTTTGTAAAAACATTGAAACAGATTCACGAGGATTTTGATTGGCCATATCCTTCTCCTAATTTTCCATATGTCAAAAAAGCTTTTTCAAGTAAGTATTAGACTATTCCTATCACTATAATTAACATGTCAGTTTATGTCTACGTTTGTTGAAAATCAAGCTCATATCTTCATATTTCGTTACACCTGTATAGTTTATGTCCTTAATTAGATGTTTTCCTCTATAATGTTTTCCCATAATCTAATGAATTTGGAGTTTAATAACGTTGAAGGTCATCAAACTAACCAAAACTCTTCTTTTATTATAGAATAAAAAATTATACTAAATAAGCCCATTATATTCATTTGCAGATCCACAGTCGCCTCTTGAAAGCCCAATCAACAATATGGAAGATCAACTAAAATCACTCAAAATAGATGTATTTAATTACCCTACAACTTCCAGTCGCATCGGTGATAGTGGATACATGTCCCTTCAAGGTTTACCTTACACGGGACTCATAACACCTGTGAATACTTTAGATCAGACAAGTCAAATGGCGGAGACAGAATTGGACGATCAAAGCTTGTGTGATAGAAGTAGGAATAAAAATGACGCACCCGAGCATCAAATTAAAAAGGTTTCAATCAGTAGTAATTTCGACAACAATTTCAACTTAGGTTTAAAATCTACAGTCTTAAATTCAACTATAGACGAGTCGTTGCTGAGTACTGTTAGTTCGATTTGGGGCGAAGACAGAGATTTAGGATTAATTGGTACCGATAATTGGGAAGTGCCATCTACTAAGATATTAGAACAGTTCTCCAATTCAGACAAAGGTTCACAGAGGTCAGAAGTACAATTAAGGTCAGTATTTAGGCAAGACAAGAAATGTGCCCAAAAAAAAATATTTGATTAGTATTAAATCTAATTCATTTGAAAATAAACAATAAGGTGAAATTAAGGGTTTATTAGAGAATTATTTGAGTTATTTAAAAAACGGATAATTATGACAATTCTGTTTTTATTAAAATTAAATTCCGTTAATTACTTAATAAATATTTTTTTATTTTTAGGTACCTATTGCAGTTGTTTATGGAAGCCAATTGTTTAGAATGGTCTTTAATTTTTTCTATTATATTGAGAGATGCAATGGCTGTTGTACGTCTTATAAATGCCGCTAAGTCTCATGATCAATCGGTCGAAACTATTTCTAGATTAAGACAGGGTCTCCTTATCATCAACTACTGGACTAATACAGAATGGTAAGTAACAGTATTTTATGCCACTAAAGACTAAGTGATGAATTATATTCACGATATTTTTTCATCATACATTAATATTTATTGTGATATCATATCGGAAACGATAAGATACAAAGTTGGTCAATGGAAGTTACATATTTAAGTGACTAATTAAAAGATTCACAATTTCTCTTACTTGTTACTATTATCAATTTGATTTTATATTATCGAGTTGTTTCTGTTTATTTGAAGTTGCAAGTATAAAAATTTTTTTTTTTTAATTATTATTGTCTTGGTAGATTTAATTTTTGCATTTTATTTACATTAAAAATGCCAAACCTTCTCTTATGAATTATGATATTTCAATATTGGAAAAGGCTATGAGCGGCTCTGCCAACTGTTTCATATTCCCGCTATATGTTCAGTCACCACATAGTTTGAATATCCTATGTAAAAAGAGTACCAATCTTAAAAAAATATTCGTTATTTATGGACTCATTCTATATATATAATAGAATGTTGATGTTTATTTCATTTACTTAATTAAAAGAGCAACATGTATACAAGTATAGCGTGTACAGAAATAAATTATTAATGCTTGACATATATGTAAATATATTTGTTTCTAGAAACTTGAGTCAAGATGTAAAAAAAGTCTTACAATTTACGCAACACGTCATTTAATTTTTTCAAAATAGTATCTAAAAGAAGTATCATGAACATCTGGTTGGAGAAAATTTACACATTAGACATACTTATAAAATATAAAATCTTTTACAAAAAGATTTTTATGAAATATTAGAACTAGAAATGTCCCTCATAGGATCAATAGATTTTTATTAAATATAGATAAGTAGCTCATTTTTGCACATTACATAATGGGTTTATTTTTACTCACTACCAGTCAGAAAGCAGAAATGAAAATATTTATTTGCATTCAATTCATAGATTCACGTCAGTATTTATGTACAATAATGGACGTAGAAAAAATATATTACGACATCGCTGTATTTTTTAAAAGACGAATACGTTGATTTATAATAAGAATGATATTTTTAGCTTGGGCTACTCAACATTCATGTTGGCAATACACAATCAAATATCCGTCCTTACGAAAATTTTAGAAACCAGAATTCAACAGCAACAGTTAATTCAACAGCAGGGAGCGATTCCAATAAATGTAACAACTCCAAAACCGATCCGTTCACGTAAATCCAACTCCAATATAGATACTGGCAATACTCAACCATTAAGTAAAGAAAAAGTTC
Source organism: Hermaeophaga mercurialis (assembly GCA_951812935.1). Taxonomy (NCBI): domain Eukaryota; kingdom Metazoa; phylum Arthropoda; class Insecta; order Coleoptera; family Chrysomelidae; genus Hermaeophaga; species Hermaeophaga mercurialis. The sequence continues at coordinate 34,188,587 of OX638363.1, forward strand.
CAATTCAAAGTGAAATTCTAAATGAAAATAATCCGGAAACGAGGGAGGCTGTTGAAGAAAAAGATGTAGTGGTAATGAACCACACGCCTAAAAATACAGGGTGTTCAATCTCGTAAAAATCAAGAGAATGAGAAACCATAAAGGGGTGCATAAGTTGAATGATTTTTCAAATCCTAAGGCTGTTGGCTAATTTGATTGATGAAGTAGTAAAAATTATTGAGCATCTGATCGTGTTGCGCCAGTTAAAAGTTCTGAAATTAAAATAATCGAAAGAATAATTTAGAAATCATTACTTTTTAGGCCCTTTTCTCATGGGTCGGTATACAATCGGTAGAATGAAATCTTATTGTATATACTCTCACAAGACCCTGTAATACCGCGTTTGGTTATTTAAATATTTAGACTCGACATTTACATACCAAAAGCACATTGTACCAATATCACCCCGACCCATGTAAGAAGGGACTTTTAAGTAATTTTTCCCTAAAAATAACAGACAGGAAAGATTAGTATTTACCACAATCCATATATTTTTTTGTAAAATGAGCAATAAAATAAGACTTACTAATTTTATGTAATTGAGAACAGGGCCCGTATGTTCTTTTTGGAAATATAGAAAAAATAAAGCTAAATCTTTTTTGAAATTTTAAAGAATATATTTTCTTAACTTATGTGTAGTTTTTTTTTAATAGATAATATTTGTTTTCACTTATTGCTTATGAAATTGTATTACACTTGGCTCTTTTAAAATATTTTTAATATTTTTAATTAGAAAATGAAGATAATTGTCCGTTTTGCAAGACTTTACAGAAAAATGTAGAAATATAAAAAAGAGAAATACTAATATTTAAAAACCATGGTAAATCTTTCAAAAAATGGCTATTAAGCTGAGTAATTGTGCACTTCATGTAAAAATATGAAATTTCTACTATATACAGACTTTTGACATGTAACGGATTGATTTTTTATGTCTAAATGGTACATTGTTTTAAAATCCCCTTTTTACCTAAAATACCTTGTTTAAAGTGCGCCTTATATAAATGTGATTAATACAGAGTGGGCCATAGAAAACAGTCCACCCCGATATTTGGCAGTATTCATTAGATTTTAAGAAAATGTTGAAACACGTCGATTTTTGTTCTAAGGGGGGCACATTTTTATGATACAGACATCTGCCATTTGTCAACCCCCTCCCTTCCACTTCCCCAACCGCTTAATTTTAAATGGGGAATATACCATGTATGGCATGTCATTAGAAAGGAATTTACATGGAGTATTTAGGCATATGATCATCCACGATTTTTTTTCGATATTTACACCGTTTTTGCAAAATAAAGTCTTAAATAATTTAAAGTGCAACACCTCTTAAAAATGAAACGCAACGTCTATGTTTTATTTTATTATTTTTTTCACATCAAAAGTAAATTAAAACAAATTTTGCAAAAAATTATTAATTTGATACTAAGACAGTTTTAATAAATTTTGCTCTTTAAATAACCCCACAAAATGAAATCCAGGGGTGCTAAATCGGGAGATCTTGCAGGCCATTCAATAAAGCCTCTTCTTCCAATCCATTGCCTAGGAAATCGTTCATTATGATATTGCCTTACAGCTCTACTATAATGCGGAGGTGCGCCGTCTGGTTGGAAAAACAGATCATCTTCTGAGTACCTATTATCATCTCCGATTGTATCTGTGAGAGCGGGACCAATAGTGTCTTCTAATAATTCGAGATATGTTTCTCTGTTCAAATTTTGTGGCAAAAAAATGGCCCAACAATATGATCCCCATAAATTCCTGTCCGCGTGTTTAATTTAAGAGGAAGCTGGGTATGTGTTTCGTAGAATACTCTTGAGATTTTCGTCAGCTCCCTAACGGCAATTGTGTCGATACGGTACCATTTACAAAAAAGGAACATTCATCCGAAAAACAAATATTGAATAAAAAGTTTGCATTAGTATTTGTTTTGTCAGTCATAATCTCACAAAACTGTAATAGTCTGTCTGGGTCATCTTTATTTATTTCCTGTACCAAATGTATCTTGTAGGGATGAAATTTATGATGTTTCAAAACCCTACGAACGGTAGTGCACGAAAAACCAGATTCTTCGGCCAATTTTCTTGTACTTGCTGTAGGATCTAAATTATTATGACCTAAAATTGCTACTTCTGCCGCTTCAATCCTAACACGATTTTCATAGTTCTTTTTTTTATTAAATTAAATTTTCTCACTAGCTCTAATGTGTACGAGTGATGAAGTAGCTTGTCTTCATGAAGCTGATTAAATAAATTCGCTGTTCTTCTTGCACACTTCCCGTTTTCAAAAAATATGGAAATACTCTCAACTCGTTCTGCAAATAATATACCATTTTGGAAGTATTCAAAATATAACTAAATTGATTAATTAACAGCAATGTTAAACAAACTGTCTTCGTATTAAATTACTAATTTTTTACAAAATTTGTTTTAATTTACTTTTGATGTGAAACAAACAATTAAAACATTAGAAAAACATAGGCGTTGCGTTTCATTTTTAAGAGGTGTTGCACTTTAAATTATTTAAGACTTTTTTTTGCAAAAACGGTGTAAATATCGAAAAAAAATCGTGGATGATCATATGTCTGAATACTCCATGTATGCCTTTCTAATGACGTGACACATGATACATTTCCTATTTAAAGTTAAGGGGTTGGGGAAGTAGAAGGGAGGGGGTTGACAAATGGCTAATGTCTGTATCATAAAAATGTGTCCCCCTTAGAACAAAAATCGACGTGTTTCGACATTTCCTTAAAATCTATTGAACACTGCCAAATATCGGGGTGGACTGTTTTCTGTGGCCCACTCTGTATAAGTATTCTTAGTTAAAAATCGTGGTTTTTAGCTATATGTTTCAGTAAGTAATGACATGTCAAAGTTGTTTCTTTACTTGATTACTCTGTATATCATTTTAAAATTGAATTCCTTTTACTATTCCTATTTCAAAAATATAGGGTTTTGTAAGATTATATAGGGCACTGTCAAATATATCGTCACTTTGAAGTGAAAGGCTTATTGAAGTTGACGCCCTCCCTGTATATTTTAAAATAAATAACTAAGGGTTAACTCTTTGTGGGCAAAGTATTTCCAATATAATTAGTTTTATTACAATTAATAAACTTTTGTTTGGTTACTTCTGTTTTGTGTACAGGGTGATCCAAAACGTGCGCCAACGATTTTCTATGGTTTATGAAATTGTACTGCCTATATTTTATATCGTCAAGGAAAACGAGTTTCAAAATACTTTCATTTTTGTAAAGTTATTTTGACTTTTAAGAACGAAAACTAAAAAGTTAATAAATACCAAATATTTGTACAGTTAGTTATGAATTGTTGGTATGTAAATAATGTGTTAGATATTTTTTTCTTTAATATCCTATTTTAGGAATATGCATTTTTTAACCAGGAATAAATAGGTGATAAGTGATGCTAGATGAATATAATAACAATGTTTTGCATTTCTATTGCTTCTCAAATCTTCCGATGGTAGAAATGTGGAGCTGAAGATTATTGCTTCCGGAGGACCGCGTCATTTTATGAGACATTTCTCAACGTTCTCCGTCTGTTAAAAGCGGCTTTCTTCAAGAGGAGAGGTGTGCACGATAACTCAACTAGTTAACGTAGCCAGAGGCGAAACACATGTGTTTAGTCTCTGGCTACGTTCAGTAGTTGAGTTACCGTGCACATTTCCCTCCCCCAAATGAGTTACCGTGCACATCCCCCCCTAGGTGTGTTTCGCCTCTGGCTACGTTCAATAGTTGAGTTACCGTGCACACCTCCCCTCCTGAAGAAGCCGCTTATAACCGACAGCGAAAAATATCTCATAAAATGACGCGGTCCTCCAGAAGCAGTAATCCACAGATTTATCTTTGGTCGTGGAGTTTTTGCTAGTACTACTATGTTATCGAAGAGAATCTTGTGACTCGTTTGGTGCTGGTGTTCGGCAAGTGCGGAATGTGTTAAAAGGCTAGATTTCATGTATCTAAGATATTCTTTGATACCTGGTTATACTGATCGTCCTGTTTCTACAACGTAAAATTGTCCACATGAACTCGGAATTTTGTATATGTTTTTGGAAGATAGAGGAAGCAATGGATCTTTTTGTCCTATTTTGTTGGAGCTTGTGGTTCTGAGGGGGAATTTTTTTGTATTAAGTTTTAGGAATTTGAGAAATATCTCAAAAATGACGCTGTTCTCAAAAGAGTAATCCTCAGATTCAATCTGGACACAAACATTAATAATAAACCGTGCTTATTGGCAGTTATAGTTTATTATATAGGAAAAGATTTCCAGAGTTCCCTGATTACCTGAAAAACAGAATTTCGAGTAACAATGGACGGATTTAATAGTACTAGTATAGTGGCTTATGAGAAAAGAGCATAAACTGTGTCATGATTCTATGGGACGATGGATATAAAGGGGAGGAATAATTCAGTGGCCAGTTAAATCACCTTATCTAACAATGTGGTATATTTTTTTAGGGAGATATATGAATAATTAGATGTATAAAGTACCTACAGCTTGGAAGGAGGATTGGAAAAGTATAAATAAATACATTTTTCAAAGTATTAATATTTCAATTCTTAGGAATGTAAGTAAGTTATTTAAAAACTCTGTTTGAATATAATGGTGAGTTAATTTTTGACTGCTTTTATAAATGTTTAATTATTAGTTACTAAGAATTTTGTGTTTATTCTTGTTTATTTGTTAAAATTATAATTTTATAAAACGCTTATGACTTTATTTTTCCAATATGCAAATAGTTGGGGAAGGTTTTTTTCTGAGCTGTCAAATTATATACGGAATTCATTGCTAACTCTAAAAAACACGATATTTACCAAAATTATAATTTTCATTCTTAAAATTCGAAATAACTAACATTTCGTTTTAGGAAAGTTAAAGGTACTTTTTCATGATATAGAATATGAGTTGTGAAAAATATAGGTGTGTGTTTTAAGTACATAGAATAAATGAAACCAAAATGTAGATTAATTGTAATAAAACTGGATTACATTGAAAAAACTTTACGAATGAATGATTGAGCAACCCTCAGTGCTTTGCTTTAAAATATACAGTACGTTTACTTCAACAAGATTTTCACGTTTATATTTTTTAAACAGGAAAAGTAAGCAGATTTCAAATTTAAAATAATATAAAGAGTATTCTAATTAAAAAACAACTTTTCTATGGCCTAACTTTATGAAACACCCGCTAAATCTAAACATAATTTTAAAATGTGAAGCTTGCGTACTCTCTCTGAATTTGTTTTGTTTGTTACTATTAGCCCACTGACCTCGGATAAGTTTCTGAGGTATATTTGTATTCCATTATACAGGGTTTTGGGATAAAGTATGGAACAAAGTAAATATCTTTAAAACGAAACGGACGATATTTATGAAATTTTGTAGGTAAATGCAATGGGGCAAAATGTATCTGATGTACATTTTTTTGTTAATAATATACTTCCGGTTTAACCGGAAATACCCTCAACTTCGTTAATTTAAATGGGACATCCTGTATATTTTTGCAGATTTTGGAAGAGTTTGTTATTTCTCGAATTTGTACATACTGGGTTTAGTGGAAATCATTTGTAAAAACGAGAAATAACTCACTTTTAGTTGTAGAATAAGTAAATTTATTTACTTTAGACTAATGAGTATAATAATTTAAACAAAATTAATTCAAATGTTCAAAATACTACCCGTTCACCTCCTGACAATATGCCAGCCTTTTAACAAATTCTTGAGTCACTCCAAAACTTCTCCACCTTTTAGTTCACCTTTATCAATAATTCTTTGTCTCAATTCCTGCAAGCATGTTGGTCGTTTAACGTAAACACGTGATTTTAGATAACCTCAAAGAAAAAAATCTTGTGGGCTTAGATCCGGAGAACGAGCAGTCCACTCTATGAATCCTCTACGTCCAATCCATCGATTTGGAAAATTCGCATCCAGAAAATCCCTAACCCGTTTATCAGAGTGAGAAGGTGCTCCATCTTTTTGAAACCAAACATTTTGTGGTAACTGCCCATTCTGTTGAAGTGCAGGAATAATTTTGTTATTCAGTAAATATGAATACTTGTCACCGTTCAAGTTTCCGTCTATAAAAAATGGGCCTATTTTCGACAATTCCCATCCAAACATTCAACTTCTATGGATGCTGGGTATGTGCTTCATGAATCCAATGAGGATTCTCATTTGACCAATACCTTGAGCTATGGCGGTTAACTGTTCCATTTAAACATAAAGTTGCTTCATCGGAAAACACTACATTACATTCAAAATGCTTGTCGACATTACAGATGTCCATCAGTCGTTCGCAAAACTCCAGCCGTCGGTTAAGATTATCGTCTAACAATTCTTGAACCAATTGTATCTATACCGATAATACTTTTCACTTTTCAATATCTTCCCTACAGAACGTCGAGTTATACCATGGTTTAGTGCCAAAATTGTGGTAGAAGTTTGAGGTGATTCCTCTAAATCAATTGCAATGTTTTGTCTAATAGTTTTGTTCATTGCGGTCCGCGGTCTTTGGCAAATTTTTGACCATCCCAGTAGTATTAAAACGTTGTAATGTTTTAGTAACTGTTGAACGTGATATGGGATTTTTTTCAGGATGCAAATCATTAGAAATATGATACACTTCTTCATGAGTTCTAACACGATCACCATAACTGATCTTAATACGATCTTTTTCACTTAAATGAACCGTTCCTAATCGTACAATTTATTTTCGTAAATTACAATTTGACAGTTTGGCAACAGTTACATACTACATAGTACTCGTTTATTTCTTACTATTAATACAAACAAAATCAATTTATTTATCTAAATGGTATTTTACTCTAATGTATAAAAACTTAAAATTGGTGTATTAAATTGTTGTATTCCCCGTTTTTACATATTTTTTACACTAAACCCAGTATGTACGAATTCAAAATAACAAGATCTTTCAAAACCTGCAAAAATATACAGGGTGTCCCATTTAAATTAAAAATTTGAGGGTATTTCCGGTTAAACCGCAAGTATATTATTAACAAAAAAATATACATCAGCTGCATTTTCCCCAATGCACTTACTTGTAAAATTTCATAAATATCGTTCGTTTTGTTTTAAAGATATTTACTTGGTTCCATACTTTATCCCAACCCCGTATATGTCATTAAGGACGTTTTTTTATCTCATGTGTAGTGAATTTCCACTTGTTGTAAAATTCTCCACATTTAAAAAGTATGCGTCAGAAGAAATAAATTAATTCGGTTTTATTTTTATCGACTATGAAAATAAGAAGATTTTCTCATTGTGGCAATTAAAATGGCAGATCGCTTTTATTAGTGGTAAAAATTTATTATAATTATATTTAAGTCAAGAGCCATTACCTTTTGGTAATCAGTCCCCTTAACGGGCTAGAATGACTTTAATGATTGAGGTGCTTTTAATGAGCTTGAAATGCAGATGTGTCGTCATGGGAAAATTATGATATTTTAAACTATTTGATCACTAAAACAAGCAATTTTAAATATTAGGTCTAATACGACCGTAATTGAATCTCGGGTGAAATGTTATTACCTTCCATCCAAATATAACATTCTACTTATCGTAGAAATTTCAGATTTCCCCAACAAAGTGCGATATTTCATTGATTTTATAGTTTTAATAGCTCCAATCACTGTAAAAATTTTAATAATATACTTTTCCTACATAACAAATGTTTTATACAATGTTTTTAAAAAATTAAAGGTATGTTTTTTTTCCAAATTTATTGATTGTGAAGACCGTCATTGTGGTCTCTGCTCTTAAAGATCAAATAGAAACGTAATTTAAAAAAGATGTTATGGTATACAATGACGTATCTATTGAAAATTAAGATATTAATTAACCTTTCTGTGATCATAAGCAAACACTGTTTGAGAATTTGTGCAAGGAATTCTAAATTTATTACTTTAGTCAATTTTACTTAAATAAGTAGCATATTTATATAAATATACTGGGTGTCACTACTTCGTTTGCAGGCAATATCTCTCTTATTTGAAAAGATAAAAAGGTATATAGAAAAGTTATCAATTGCATTCCAATATCCATTTTGAAAACATCACTTGAGTTTACACCATTTTGGAAACCACCTTCCACTTTTTATTATCAAACTGCATCCATATATATACAGAGTGCGGCATTAGTGCCTCGAAGTACGATTAGTCCACTATTATTGAAGATACGAAAAAAAAGTTTTTACAAGAAGTGTAGACAGTCTTGAGATTCACATTTTAAAATTAGTCCCAAATATACAGTGTATTCAGGAATGCAGTTCCAGACAAAAATGTTGTTTTTTTAAATGGAACACCCCGTATATTTTTACATTTTTATAAACCTCTCGCCAAGCTAATTTCAACGATGTATCATATTTGATGTCTATTATGTTTAATACAGGATCTACAGCCACTTGAAAATCACATTTTTTTGAATTTAGATGTCTCAAGTCTGTCTACACTTCTTGTAAAAACTTTTTTTTTCATAACTTCAATAATAGCGAACTAATCGTACTTCGACGCACTAATGCCGCACCCTGTATATATATCATAATTAGTAGCTTTTTCATTTATTAACATAAAAAATTAACAATTTACGATTTCTAAATTCAATGTGTTAACAGTATTAACTTTAAAGAATAAAAAAATAAAATTAATGAATTTTTTAATGGAATTAAAGCAAGTGTTCAAAACATTTTAAAAGATCGCTTAACACAGCGAGTATCAATGCTGGTGTAATGCTATGAGCTATGACATGCTTCACGAAAATATAAATTTTCTTGTGTTAATAAATGAAAACTGCTAGTATGAATGTTGCTTTATTCAAAATAAATTGAAATTCATTTTCTATGAAAATATATTATAGGTTGTGCAATTTGATAAATTTGAATAAAAAGTAGAGGAGTGGTTTTCAAAGAGTTCTAAAAGCATGAAATTTCTAAAACGTCTTTAGAAGGGCATTGGTATGCCATTGAAAACGGTTTATTTTTTTATCTTTTCAGACCCGAGATATTAAAGGATGAGCCACTCGGTATATAGTTAGATATTAAGTTTAAAATTAGGATATGGATCAAAGCATTTAATTCTAACATAGCAATCAGTTATACTTGATGTTGTTTTATAATGTTGGGATGAATTGTTACCTTGTGCACATTAATTAATAAACCGATGGTAATATTACCTTTTTTTCTACAGATTGTTGACTAATTTTTATTAAATACTCTTGAATCTTTGTACCTATATATTTATTTATATGTTCTATATAAATTGTAATAAAATAAAAATAAACTGCGTTTTATTATTAACTTTCCAAAGAATGTTGGCGTAGGTGACTTGCTTTTTCAGTCGATTTTCTCGAAAACTAGTATCGAGTTTTTAGACAATTGTAGAAAATTTCTTGGTTACAAAGAGTGCCACCAGAATCTGTTTTTTGCCAGTGAAGTAGATCTAAATATTCCAAAACCTACCTCTGGAATGTTAAAAGTTATCGGTAGAAAATAAAATATATTTTTTAACTATTTTAAGCCTACTAAATCATTTCTATATCTTGAATATTTAAGGAGCCCATTGAAAAAAATAACGGCCTGTCAAAAATGACATAATTTTATGGTATGTTTATAGAAACTTGAGGTATATTTCCACGTCTTGAATGTGTTTGTACATTTATGAAACATCCCGAGTGTATAAAATTAAAATAAATCAACACGAATCGATTTTTTTGCTATATAATTCTTAAAGAAAATTCCTACATTTTTTCTTAAAATTTCTGTATTTTTAGTCCATGTTAAATCTTATCCAATGTATTGAAGAAGCTGAAGATATCGTTCTTACGAGTTTTGTTGTTAGTAAGAACATGGCGGAACATTTGAAGTCATTCTTAAATATTGAGTCTAGAAAAAAGTCAAAAGATCACAGAAGTTAGTTTATCAAAAAGACCAGTGAAAACGAATAGGTGCAATGACAGAAAACAAAAGTAGAGCTTGGCGATTTCAGACATTTTGAGGGAAATGATCCACATGCATTAGTTGTTCTGTACAAAAAATTAGTAGAGCACACCAAATTAATGGCGGAAACAGCCTAAGTCCGCAATATAATTTTTACTAATATATTCACGAAATTCTTTTACTCGCAAATCATCAGGCATTAAAATAGTTCTACGTTGAAAAAATATTTGGCTACAGAGGGTGTTTAGAATAGAACATTTATGGGACATTTTAGGGCAAAAGATTAAAAAGAGGCAACCATTGCCAGAAACGATCCAAGAGCTGCGAATAGCGTTGAATGAAGAATGGGAACAGATACCGCAAGAACAGATTCAGCAACTTATTGCAAGCATGCCTAGACGTATTGAAACCCTCCGCAGGTGTAGGGGGGGGCAATACCCGATACTAAACCTAAAGAACAGCCAACTGTGGGCAATTAAAATTTGTTTTTGTTTTGTTTAATTTTTCGAACAATGTTAATTTTTTTTGCGTTACTTATTACTTTCTTTTGGGTTACTTATTTTTCCTATTATTACTTTTTTAGTGTTTTAAATAAACGATTTCTATTATTAATGTTTACTTCCTCCCCATTTAAACCACTTAACACCTACAAAATTAAAAAAAAAATATACAAAATGCAAGTGTCCGGATTTTTTTGAGCAGGAGTGTATTTTGAAACTATACCCAGATCTTAAAATTTTTTAAACCAGTTTTGCGTTAAATGAAATCTAGAGTCAGCTGTTCGTTAAAGTGATTTATTACTTTTAAAACGTTTGGAAATGGTAGTTGTCAATTCCATGGAATGTTCGCCGACTTTTTCTATTCAATAAGAAACCTAATGGGCCACTCTTAAGCCTGATTTATTTTCCATTGCCAAAATGTACAAACTTGAATACAAAATGAATAAGATTGATGAGTTTTTAAAATTTAGATATTTAAATGAGGGCATCAATTTGCCGACCCCTGCCTTACTCTGTTCAGTTCATGCAACCTCTAAGCGACAACATTAATTTACCTATAATAATTCAAACTCCTGCAAGGAAACTCAACTTGATACTCTTCTAGCCGTTCTTATGTAGTTGGTTAGCTACACCGCAGGTCTACCCTCTCCATTTCTCCTTTAGCACTCGTTGTCTTATAAATATCGCCATATCACCCATCATAATTTAACGACAGTAGTAAGATATCTAGTACTATTGGGGGGTGTCCCATCGCAACAGATATTCCTAAACTAGCTACCATTTGAACGTACGCCAATTTGCAGGACATCTGTCTGAGCGCCACAAAGGGTCACCATTTCATAATACCGTATTGAATCCTCGGCATGATGATGTCAAACCAGTAGAGGACCTTAGATCCAAATATTTCCCATCATCCTGCACAGCTGCCACGTTGTAATAATAGATTTAAACTGCTATACGGGTTCAGAAAGTACCTAAATGGACATAGGCGATATTTTAAACAGCTGGCAGCGATATGCCCCCTCTCTACCGAACTAGAGGTATGTTACTATCGAATTGTCTTGAACGATGTTCCCACCTCGAAATTACCTACTTCAAGATATTAGTAATGCGTTCTCTCTCTCTCATAACGCGTTCTTTATCGCTCGCATGGATTCGTGTATGAATACAAATATTCACGCCGAATCTGTATATGCTTTTTTAAACTGATCTAATACAAATCATCGCTTGACACCACTAACTCAACATGTTCATAAATTATTGACTATAACCACTTTATTCTTTATAGGGAAACAGCTTGATACCTACATTAAACATAGAAAAGCAGATATGCGCACTCGTCTCAGATATGTTATAAGTGGATTGCATAGTGTTAATGTGTAATTTTTAGTAGATCTCTCGCAGGATATGCATTGTCATACTAAGAAAACAAAAACGTTTATTTTTATTTAAAAAATAAAAGCAAATTTATAAATAATTCCGCTTGCCGCAGACAATGCAATGCTCTCCTGTTCAACTAATTATAATACATTTAATCAATTTTCTAGTAAAAAATATTGAAATAATCATCTAAATGAAAATGTCCATTATTAAATTTTTTATGTCATCTAAGCTAATTTTCAGCATTATATATATCACAAGAAGCTAGAGTAGGATTTAAAGACAATAAGTAATTTAAATATTTAATAGATAATAATTATACAATAGACAAAAATGTGTAATAAAATAGACCTTGAGTTAATTAAAACATAATAGGTTTGTTTTTCGTTTGATTTTTAACATAAGCGGTAAAACGTTTTAAAAACTTTGGATATTCGCGTTTGTACACTGCCCTCAAAACTGATGCTGGGGCCCATCCACCAGGATTCACTACAAATAAAGCAAAAATTAGCAAAACAAATATATTAAGTTGAAAAAAACTTTATAAATGTTAAATATTAAAAAAGTTATAATAATAATCATTATGTTATTGTGTGTACCATAACGATCATTTTATAATACAAAACTAAAATCTGATGGCATCAAAACGTCAAGTGTATTATAATAAATATTTATTATATTTATAAACATTTATCAATTATTTTGTTAAACCCGACCTGTATTATTCTGGTTATTAGGGCAATTATTTGGGCAGTGGAATGTAATTCCTTTCTTAAACGGAAAAACACAGAAACGTTGAAAAATTGACAAATTTTTTGCATTTTTTATTAAATGTATGTTAATAAATTATTTTTGGACCGAGGGAAAGACACGCTATTAAGTGTAGAGTGAATTATATTTATGCGAATTTTTGTTGAAAAATTATAGTTATCAAATATGATATGGTGGCTCTGCATGGTAGATGGAACATCTCAGCAAAGAATGATTTTAAAAAATAAAAGCAAATATTTACTTTTTATTCACAGCCATTTCTTTTTTGAACTAATTTTTAACAAAATGGCGACACCTAGAATATATCAATTTTTATCATATTTATTAGTTTAGGTGACCTCAAAATATAGTAATTTTCAAAATTGAGGAAAATGGCTACGTAAGACTTATCTACTTCAAGTATAGAAATTTTTTTCGATAGCAAAAAATTAAAATCAAACTATAATTACTCAAGTTATCATTGTACAAGTTTGAAAAAAGTCGTTCACATTTTTTTTTAAACTATCTGCCTTTTATTGAATAACCCGATACCATTAAACCCGAGGCCATATGATGGTACTTCTGCAATATCATTTTCTTTCTCTTTATTAGTTTTTAATTTTTCAATCCATCACACTGTTGTTCCCTCTTAAGGAAAACCGATAGAAATTGATAAAACACGTATCTCCGTTGTAACTTAAATGAAATTATTTTACTATAATTTTATTCCATATCTACTGCGGTGGTTATTAATGCATTAAAAATAAGAACAATAAAATAATAATTAGAACTTGGTTGCTATATTATTTGAAGTATAATTCGAAATACTTTTAAGTTTGATAGTTAACATAGGTTACTCATTAATAAAAATATTCAAAGTATATAAATAAAAAAATTTTTTTTAATAAAGGACAAAATCTTTGTGATATTAATTCATGAATATAAAATGACAACTAAAAGGTACGCACATAAAAATATATCGTCAAAATATTACCTTGAAGCCATAAAACCTAATATACAAAACTAACCATTTTCAAATCATTCAATAAAAAACACCACGTTGAAAATATTTTAAAATAGTGAAAAATATCTCTATTAAAGTAGATATTTAAAAACTAGACTAAAATAAAAATGTCTTAAATTGGAGGTTAGGTATTTTTTTTTCTGTGTGGCATTAACCGCTAAGGGATATTAGCCGTCGTGTTCGGTATAGGCTTTGCTACTGTTTCTCTGCGCCACATTAGGAGCAGCACTGTTAATTTGAAGCCAACAGTGAATGCTGGAGTGGGAATCACCTTTAGGGACGAGAAACAATTCTCGCCCCTGCCGGGATTCGAACCGGCGATCTTTCGATCACCGGCTTGCGGCTCTACAAGTGACCCACCCACCCCATATTTATAATACGAGGATTGGAACCTTAATAGTGGCAACTATTTATTTATATCTAATACAAAAGTGATACATATCACCAAGTTTTACAGTCCTTCAATATAGTCGCCAGCATTGTGTACAACCCGTTTCCAACGATGTGGATGTCGAAGGACACCTGTAGCAGCGTCTGTTATGTTGATAGTTCACTACTGCAAGAATCTCTATGAAAGTTTTGAAGCAAATGCCACGAAGTGGTTCCTTCATCTTAGGAATTAAGTCAAAGTCACAAGGGCTAATATCTGGGGAATAGGGTGGATATGGTACAGCATTTCCCAGTTCCATCAATAAAGCAAATCAGTGGCAGCTTGCGCTGCATATGGCCGAGCATTGTTATACAAAATGATAGGGGCGTTCTGCAGAAAGTTTTTTTCTCAACGCTGGTCTGAGATGGTGTTCCAAAAATAAGCAGTAATACTGCGCATTGACGGTCTGCTGTGGGGGAACGGCATGCGTTAGGAGGACACCATCACAGTCATACACGAGAATCGCCATAACTTTCACATTGCTGGTGTTTTGACGAAATTTCGAACTTCGTAGTGACCCGTAATTAAGCCATTCGTTCGATTGGCGTTTCAGTTCTGACTGGTACGATCTGGCCCAAGTCTCATCCAGCGTAAGAAAACCTCTCCTTCGCGCTCCAAGTGGGTTCGAGCAGCATCGTATCGTAGCCATTTCTGGATTTCCGTCAAATGATGTGGAACCCATCGTGAAGCAATTTTCTCATGCCCAGAATGTAAAGCACCGTCGTATAAGCAAATCCTTTCAGTCGGGCCAGCTCACGAATTGTTTGACGTCGATCACTTTCCGTTAGTGCGGCAACAGCATGCACTTCCGATTCGCTGACACTAGGAAGACCTGGCCGATGCAAGTCTGCCACATTTTGGCGTCCTTCGTTGAAGGCTTTTATCCACCTTGCCACTGTTCTGTAAGACAATACAGTCACCGCAAGCCACTTGAAGACATTGATGACGCTGTCATGCTCTACGACCTATGGCACATTCAATATTTATCCAACTCCGTTGTTCTTGTTTCGAAAACATCGTGACAACACTTACTTTAGACCACAAGCTAATACAAGGCTCAGTTCTTCGCGTCACTTCGCATGCGCGTGTTGTAGGAAGGGCGAGTCTTTTTGCTGAGAGGTAAGATAGGTATTAAAGTAACGTGTGGTATACGCGACATGCTTTGGTTTCGTTTCGTGGCGTTTTTACAGCAGTGTTGCCACTATTAAAGGTCCAACCCTCGTATATACAAATGTATTAATTAGGTTTAAATCTTAACTGCAGAGATTTGAAGATTAAAAATACATACCAACAGAACAATAAGTTATTTTGCAGGATAAATTATCTCTAGTTAGTGCTGTTCCTTCTTTTGGGGGATCCACAGTGGTCTGACACAAAAGACAAACTGTTAGAAATACTCTAACGCATTTACCATTATTTGGCTGAAAAGGGAAAAAAATTTAATGCATGATTCTTAAAGAAATCGATAGTAATTTATGTCATCAGTCTTGTGCATAAAAGCTCGTTAAAGTTATTAATTCAATAAATATAGGAGTAACGTTAAGACCACGATAGCCGCTATATATTGGATTCAACCCTAAATGATATAATGAGCGTCGTTTAGTTAGTAATCGAATCAATAACGTTAACCATCGTTCTTGCTCATGGCTATATAAATAATTCGTTACTGTTAGATTTATAAATATTTACAGGATAATCAGGATGATCAGTTGAATTATTAACCACCGTCCAAATATCTGGTCCGTCCCTGTCTTTTTCATTAGGCAGCTTTCTTATGTGCGACCAAAATAAGCCGTCTCTTTGACTAGCAGGCCATATTCTCTTATGCGTCTGAAGAAATATCGACGTATCTTCTGATATGGTTTCCAATACTGTCATGTGTTCAAGGGTTGCTAAAAAATAAAGTAATTTATATTTATCTAAACTTTATTAAAGAAGGTTGTGCAAGAGGATTCTGGTTACTAGTCAACTTCAATCAAACTCTTATGAGATTGGCAAATAGTGTTTTTTACCATACCCCTAAAAATACAGAGTGAACAGCTATTTATATACAGTGATCGGCAAATGTGTGAAACCAATTAAATATCTATGTGGTTTTTAGAGATATCAAAATGAAATTTGCTAGGTATTACAATAATAAGCGTATTTGTCTGAAATTTTTTTAACAAGTTTGATCTTCTGATTTGACCATAAGTAATGTCGATTATAAATTTTTTAATGGAATGCCCCGAATATTATTTTATTTTCAAATAGAGCATTTTATTAGGAGTACAAAAATATAGTGTTTGATATCTTTTATTTCAAAGCAGTTATTAACAAAAACGGCAAACGCTAATGAGATCTAGTAGTCTAGAAATAAACGTAACAATCATATTAATCATAATTAAATTTATGCAAAACACTGAAATAAAACAAGAGTATGGTGTAAACTGAGCAACGTTTTCTTATTGGCAGTAGCCTGGTCTATTTGTAAACTTCCTTGTAGCATGGATTGTTACTTCTGGTGGAATTCTTTGAACCTCTTCGGTTACTGTTTGGTTTGTTAAAATTAACTTTGGACTTCAACTAACTCCACAGAAAGTAGCAAAGAAGATTACGGTCAGAATACCGCGCAGGTCATTCAATAGTAACTCTTCTTCCAATACATCTGTGGTGAAATGCCCTGTCTAGGCGATCTCGAAATATAAATATTATTTGGCAATTGTCCATTTTCCTCCAGCGCGGAAATTATTTGTGTGTCTAAAAGGTCTAAATACCTGTCTCCGTTCAAAGTTGTTAGGATGTTGAGTATGATACTCTTGCGATCAGTGAGGATTAGTTTGCAAACATTAGAGGCTATTATGTCAATCAACTGTTCCAATTGAACAAAACGTATACTCATCTGAAATCGCCTCATTTCTTATAAAATTATTATCACGATTGCAAATATCCATCATTGTTTCCCAAAATTCTAATCTAAGGCCAATTTTATACGGATGATAGTTTTCTCGTCTTAATATCCTTCATACTGAATGACGGCTAATTTTATATAGATTGGCGAGTTCAGTACTAGACAGATGAGGATTTTCCTCTAAAGATATAGCAATATTTTGAACATAAAAAGATGACAAACTTCTTAACATATTCTTCTTCTGTTCCCAAACCCAATTAGTATTTCTATTCATTCTTTTTCACTTAAATCAGCAATTTTATATTCAAGTAAAAACAGTACTATTTTGACAACTACTATTATTGGTACAATAAGTTTAATAGACAACTAGATCTTATTAGTTTTAGTTAATAAATCGGTTGGCTTAGAAATAAAAGATATTGAAGCCCATATTTTTGATAATAAAATGGTCTATTTAAAAATAAAATTATAAAATAATATCGAATTCGAAAAATTGAGATAGTAGATCGTCAAACGGTATTTAAACCTTAGTAAGTTCTTTGCGTATACTCCTGATGTCAAGATTTTTTTTCAGTTCGTCAACCCATTCTACTCTTATAAATTAGTTGATAATGTAGCTAAGAGTGGTACCTTTTATGTAGGCAAGTATTTGCCTATACTCGTTGAGTATGAATTTTCTAGTTGTTGAAAATGATGGAACATTAATACATGATATGTTCTTCTTATTCACATCCTAACGACCACTAGCTCCATTTTGTGGACGTATTTGCTTACTTGACAATTGACTCTCAAATTGGCTGTAGCAACAAGCAAGTTTTTTCGTAGAATTGTCAAGTCATTTTCTTTGTAGCAACAAGTTTTTTAGTCAATTTCTTAAGTTAATCCAATGTCTCTGGTAAGTTTACAGTTTGGTTTGACCTCTCATAATTTATGTCAATTTTGAAATCACGTTATATATTTTTATATTTCGTAAAAAAGTTAAAAACAGAAAAAATCTTGTGCAAAGTTTGTGCTCTGTTGCAAAACCCTAGCGCTTTACACAAAATCTTATTTTTTTCCAATTAATTCATAACTAGATACTTTATACAATTGAATATTTACAGCCAGATTCAGGAAGCTTGATTAAATATAACGTCATGATTAAATATAAACAATCGTATGTAATGGCATGGAGCTTTAACAGCGCTGTTAAAATTTCATGACTAGGGCAGTAACTTTATATATGAAGCACATAATTTTCAATTAGACTCAAAAAGTTAGTTGTTTGATGGAAATCCAATAAAATTTGCCTAATATATAATTTCTTTTGAAATACTTACTTTCCCAGTCATATCTATACTGAGGACTAAAAAAATAATGGCAAACTTCGTGACCAGTTATTCCTTTTACAATATGCACAGCTTTAAGGGGATCCACTACCATACCATCTACTTCTTCTTCCCTCCTATACATTTTCATTTCCCCATCTTCTGCAAATAGTTGCCATCCAGATCCGCACTCACCAATGCCCATTTTGGCCATCTTCACTTGTAATTGGACAGTTTTTTCAATCTAAAAGAACAGAGCAATAACCGCACTGTTTTGACTAAGAATTTCTCAACTTATTTCTTATGCATACATAAGGAAAATAATCTTTTAAAAATAAGACCAGCCATTGTAATATCAAAGTTGGTAATTTTCAGTGTTACCTCAGGCCATAAACGGTGTTGTGATGCTGGAGACGTAGGAGGAGGGGTTACTGGTACTACTTGACCAGTTTTTAATCTTTCTCTTAATTCCTGTTCTTCCTCCATTTTGTCTAAACCTGATTCTAGGGCATCATAAAATTCATCATCGGCAAGAACGCTGTGAGGTCCTTCCTAAAAGTAATACAGTCATATGATGTTATATTTCGCTTTGGAACTTTCTTGTTTTTTGGGTTTAGTAGAAACTCCAAAAATGCATTAAATTTGTTAAAAATAGTTATTTATTTATAACATATATAACTGAATTTATTTTACAAAAAAGATTGAAGTAATAATTCAATTGACCACGTCTTCTCTTACGCCCGGTTGGAATATTTCTAATGGTTTTTTTATTGATATTAAAATTTTAGATAATATATCATTCACCATGTATTTCAAAATTATTTTTATTTAATAACACAGTAATGGTCCAGAAGATAATTCAACTAAAATTATCCCATTTTGTTGATATACCAGTAAATAGCAAACTATTTATTATTACTTACATTTTTACAGTTTATTTTAAAAAGGTTATATGTAAATAGATACTAAATGTTGACATAAATTGTAAATACGGTTTTTGGAGTATAAGATATTTAATGATAAAATGTTAAAGGTCAAATTGAAGATAATATTTATTTTAAACATATTTCCTCTTAAGTGTATAATGTGATAGGAATGCACCAGTGCATTATTTTATTTTTAAATTTTAAAAAGAATAGGTTTTTTTAAAAATGATATAAGTAGTGAAATTTCCACAAGTAATATTAATATTTTATAATAAAATGTTCTATTAATAAAAATACCCATAAGGGGCGATGATTTTTAATTTGTTACCAAGTAAAATAATGTCACATAAACTGTTAATTTGTTGCAGGTTTTTTAAGTAAAATGTACAGAATTACAGTTTAATCTACTAGTCATATGTGATAATACTCTAAACAATAAATTGTTCAATTTTCAAAACTACAAAATAATTAAAAGTACTTACAATTAAGTATCTATGAAATTTCATTATTCAAGAAAAGGCGAACTGTGTGTATAAAAATAAATTTGTCTTTACACAAAATGAGGGAATTTACTAATGACTCAACTAGAACTACTAGTGGCTTCGCTTATTATTATTCATGTCTAGCAATTTGTAGTCTAAATATTTATGATATGTTCCTGATAAGGTAATCTTTCCTAATTGCTCATGTAAGTCATTTGAATTATGACAAGGTGAGGTGAGTTTCGTTAAGCTTTATACAATGAATACAAACATATACAAATATTATAGAACAGTCGATTAAGAATAGATGTATTTTTGCATTTTTTTTATTATGTGTATATACTACTAAAATGGGCAGACTGCTCCAAATTATAGAGAAAAAAATATGTATTTAGATTTACACTTAAAAATATTTTGATTTTTTATGTCATTAAAAATTTAAAATATGGCAAAATTTTTTTGTAAATAAATAAAATGTTTTTTTTTATTTGTGGAATTAGGATTAAAAATGCGTTTTAACAAAATTATAGAAAACATTGTAATGAATAAAAAAATGAATGTTTATTTAAGCGAAATAATAAAAATTACTTTTTACTACTTGATGATTTTTAAATTACAAAGCTTGTTGAATTAAAATAGCAATTATAAGGCCTACCTCCAAATCAGGTCCAGGGTGGACATTTCGTATTTTCTGAATTTGCATAAAATAAGAATGAGATAAAGTTTCAGCCCTTTTGCGTTTCTCAATTTCTCTGTCAAGACGTTTGCGCCAAGATTCTTCTCTTTGTGTCATTAAGTCTGCACAGTGCTCCAAAGTATCTATCACAGCTGTAGTGGTCGATTTAAATGTTAATGCCTCTCCCTTAAAATCAACCACGGGTAAAGTTTCTACAAAACAAAGGATTATTTCAAACAATATCTTTTTTTTACAATATTGTTTCTAAAATTTTCGGGTTCTTGGTCATAAAATACTCGTTTATTAGTATGTACACATTTTAAATAACCTTTTATGTAGCAATATATTGAGCAAATATTTAGCATCCATCCTCAATGAAAATTAAAATAAATTGACTTTTCTTTTTCTGTCAATATTATTATTTTTTTTACCCCTTTTTAATACAAGTAGATTTTTCTCAGTTTATTGCAAGACATGTAAAAAACCATAATATACCCATTTAAAAATAAAAAACTAGTCAAAAATGATGAAAAATGCCCACTAAACAAAAAAACATATTTGAAAAGTGACAAAAACAGTTTGAAAAACAGATAGAAGTCAGACATCCTAGGAATAAAATAAAATCCTTGCCCATATTTTTTCTGCTGATGACACGTAAGTTGTATCAGAAGATTTTTCTAAAAAGACAACCAATAATAGAAATAACACATCTAATCTGTAGTCATCTATTTTGATTTAGACAGAAACCTTTCAGAGAAAAGTTCACAAAATTAAAGGATCTAAGAATAACAACAGTTTTTCTCTCAATATGTCACAGGCATTTCACATAGTCTGGCACAAAACGTGGCTAAAAAAAACTAAACTTTCATTTTCATACGTCGATGTCGGTTTAATATCGTCTTATACATCAGAGGACACTTAGAGTAAATCAGATGAACAAATACTATATAATCAGTTTCAATCAACTGACGGAAAAAAAATGGTGGCTAAAGTATATCATAAAAGACGCACTTGTTAATTTCATAATAATGGAAATAAAAATATTAAAATTTAAAATTATATAGTATTTACTACTAAATACTCTATTAGCAAGAGATTATATATTATATATTTGTATTTTTATTTGAACTGCATGCACCAGTCACAGTTAATGTATATATGTAATATAAAAACATTTAGGAGTAAATTATGCCGTTTTATTTAGGAACTGATATTCAACGTACTACTAGTAAACTTAATGAAGCAAACAGTAATATATAGAAGAACAAAAAATGGAAAACTAAATCAGTTATATTTTCTTTACTTGGCAAGAAGTCCAATACTTTTTCCTGAACTGTTTACTGGGTTGATGTAAACCAGATTCTCAGATAGATGAATGCTTGCTTAATTATCACATAATAAATGTGTGATTACCTCATTCTGAGATATATAGCAGACTTGATAGAGATAGTATCCATATTTTCTACTTCTGTTGAAACAGTAACAGAAATTTCTTTCTTCACTCACCAACAAATTGCAGTTTCACCACAAAACACGATAAATCCATTGTAATCTATCTTCTAGGTAGCTTGCAGGTGACATGTCACTGTACAAGGAGATACAAGGTGATTGAGTACCTTTGTATACAAGCTTCAAACTACTGGTTGTATTATGGTATCGAAACAAGTGTTGAGCCATAGGGAAAGGGTCTACTTATCTTTGATTTTTTGTTAGATCTTTTATCAGCTGGCTTAGATTATTCTATTATACCCCTAGTTGGAGAGGTGTGCTCATTGTTGCAGTTTAACATACTGTATTTCTGTAAAAGTTTAAAAATATATTGTGATGATATAAAACCAAATGAGTCTCAGCTGATTCTAATTGAAGAGACACTAAAAATGTTGATTTTCCAAGAAAAGTAACTTAGAAAGGACCCCGCACATTTTATATGGAAAAAGGTCCTCCCGTCAAATTTGCTGAAAATTTGGGAAATTGTTCATTTTGTACCCCTGATCAAAAGTGTCAATATATTGATCTAGTCCTGGTTCTGTTTTTAGAACCCTAATTAAAACCTGATTTAACTGATGTGGAGTCGTTTTCAAAATCAATTCCATACATTTGAATATCCCTGAGCAACTTTTCTAGAATTATATTTAGATGTTTTACCATATATGTAGTTTATAAATTCTTGTACTACTTCTAAGAAAATTACCTGAAGAAATAAGTAGATATTGTTGCCCGAATATCGTCTAAACTTTTACTATATCAACTTCAACATCTTCAAACTTATTACTGTCTCCTTTTTCCACTTTTTTAACCAATGATCGTGTCAGTCTCATAATAAAATTTCAACTTTATATTTCAAAAAATTCATTTCTGCCTAACAAAAGAATGCAACAATAAGCAAAACATAATATCATCTACTTCCAAGTAACGAAACTGAAAATGGTCGCACAAAATCCTAGTGAACAATCTCAAAAATTTGTGACCAAGAATTTGTAGACTTTAGGAATTTTGCTTGTCATTTTTAATTCCTTGTATGCTTCATAATCAATCCTCGGTATATACATAGATATTGTCCAGCCAACTAGTTTATTTTTCTTCAGAGATTGATGCTCCCATTATTACCTTAAATTGTTATTCCTTTAGATTTAATTTTGTCTCAATACATAGGAAATATTTCAATTCAGGAACAAACAAAATAACGTATAAAATCCATTCCTATTTATTTGTAGACATGGTTAAAGCTGTAAATGCTTCTTTGGTTCTCTCATCACATAAATCTTCTAAAACGTTAGCTTCTTTTTTTATTCTATAGTTTTGAACAATTTTCCTTTCGCATTTTATAGCAATAATAGACTTAATTAAAGCATGTAGGGAATATTCGTTCTATTTACTGTAATTATTATTTATAATTTTTCACATTTCCCATGTGTTTTTAAAGAATGTTATTTATGGTACAATACAATTAGAATAAAAGGGATAAATGGCCTGGTTAGTGAATGTCTATCACGCCAATAATAAATTTTTTTGTTGTAGTCTTTGTGAGATGTTTCTAATAAAGATAGCGCACAGTCTTTTTCTTGTTCAGTTACTATTGAATACAATTAATTAAGTCTAAAAAGCAAAAACCATTGCTCTTCATGAATGACAGTCACCTAAATCACTTTTGTAAATTTTTTCATCTTGAACAATTTGTCTGCTTAAAATATAATGAACTCTAAACTTCTTGAAATTATTGTCCTGGGTCCATAATTTTTGATATGTTCACAAAATTTACAATAATAATTTATCTTGACGCAAATTTCAAGAATGACATTTATTCAAAACTACATATATATGTTACCGAAATCAGTTAATACGCGTATTTACTAGTAAAAACGTGAAATATCAAAGAGCACTGGTAATTTCGCGTTCTTACTAGTAAGAACGTGTTATCACTACAAGCATTAGGAAAGAAACGAATTAAAATTTTTATTAGACTATTTACTGCTTCCAGTTAGAACGAGTTAGATAGTTTAGCTTATGTTAGGTTAAGTTAGGTTTCGTTAGGTTTTAGTCGGTTAAAGGTGAAATCTTAGAAAATGCTAAAATGAACTAAAACCTAACCTAATCTAATCTTAACTAACTGGCTAGGATTGGTTCGATCCAATTTTAACCAGTTAAACTTAGGATTATCCTTTATTCTAGTATTAACTGTAATAAAAAATATTTAATTCATGTCCTTCTTAATACTTGTAGTAATAACGCGTTTTTACTAGTAACAACGCTAAATTACGGATGCTCCTTGATACTTCCCATTTTTACTACTAAATACGTGTAATAACGGATTTCGGCTATTTACGGTAACATATATAACCAAGTAGGTATATAAACAAAAATCAGTTAAGTCCAAATATTAACTATTAGTACTGATGAAAAATACATTCTACTAACTATTGTTTGTTACCCATCTCTACGCCTATGTTAAATTATGTTGTTATCCAGGTATATGCCTATGTTATGTTTAATTATAATATTTTGTCAGATCAACATTGATCACAGACAATATATTGATTATAAGATATAACATTAACAAATAGGAGCTCTACAATTTATTTATTTATAAAAGGGGTATTCCCTTTAACAACCTATAAGTTATATATGTATATAAAATTACAACAGTACAGATAGTTTCTCATTAATAATTGTAATACATTCACATAATAAAACACAAATACAAACAATTGCTTGGCAGTTAAAATATGTTAACAGAGGTATATTTTTTAAGTAGGCCATAAACGAATTGTGATTAACAAAAAATCTACATTAACATGGTTCGCCAATTTTACCGAACGCAATTGCTTAATAATGAAAATTTGATTTTATGATTTAAAGGTGTAGGAAGTCATTAGATAACCACCTAGTTTTTAAAAGTTCAGAAAAAAGGATGGTTAGACACTTGGACTATTTTCAGTGCCAGACGCATAATAATATTATAAAGTAAACTGTAGTAATTACTCTTACAAACCTTTATCTGGTGCACTTGTATTTGACTTTATATCCTTTTCAACACAGTAATCAAAATAACTCTGCAGTGTGTCAATTTGTCTACACAAAATATCTTTAAAAGTGCCAATTTCTGCCAACTTTTCTTTAATATTTCTAGAGGATCTTTTAAAGCTACTGCCAGAAGCTGTACTATAGGTGTTTGATTGGAGACTAACTGTTGAACCATGACGTTTTAAACTGTTTTCTGAACCAGTGCCGTAACCCGACTCAACCTAAAAAATAATGAACGTTATTTCTATTTTTTTTTCAAATTTTACAAGAGGATTGTACCTTAAACCAATTTTGTAATGTAAATTTATCCTAAGATTAGAATTAAAATAAAAACGTACTTACCTTAAATGACTCTAATGCCTCCACCCAACTCTGTTTGCCTTCAACAGAATTTGCTCTCAGATACCATACACAATCGTTCACAGATACATCAAATCTACATTCATCAAATTCATGAGGCTGAAAACAAAAATCACATTCTTATTAGTTGTCAAAATTCAAGGTTTAGTGCAATCTGGTGCAATATTATAAATTTTACTAGGGGCAGTAGTCTATAAGACTCTTGGATTTTCTTATTTATATATAAAAACGTCACAATATGTGCAACATACTTTAATTATAGCTTTAGCAATAGATAAGGCTCCTCTACAACCATACCCACTTTCTTGTTCACTTTTATAATAGGATAGTGTACCATTTCTCAAAATAATATACCTATCCTGCCATCCATGAATATAATTTGTCCATTTACTTAATACACCTGAAAATTCGTTTTGATTTTCTACATCAGATTCGTCACTACTGTGACCCTCAGCCATACTAATTTAAATTGTGGGAGGTTAATTTATATTCTTTGATTGTGTAGAGGTGGGCATATCTCCGAAACTATTGCATTTCGTAATTAAATTTAAGAATTCAACTGAATTTCAAAAGCTTTCCTTGACTTCGAAAACGCAAATTTCTTATTCCAAATTTTTGGTTTTTTTGTAGATGACATTTGTTTGACAACAGTATGACAATGACTAAAATGACGTTACGTCACACCCAGTGTTGCCAAATACATTTTAAAAACCGTGTCTAATTAGCCGACGACGGTTACATTAACCATCACTTTTTTCTGATATCTTTCTTGAGTCGATCCGAGTTGTTAACCTATTTATGGATGCATCTAATAGAGTAAACTGATTGTTACCCAAAACTAAATATTTTTAAATCTACTGTTAATTTAGGCGTTTTACAGATACCCAAAGCGACCTTACTCGGGCCGACTCGAGTTATTAACATGTGTTCTTATGCATCAGAAAACGCCTCTAATCGAGTAATACCACTCAGTTATTTAGGGTCAGAGTAGTTATGTACACAATATTGTTATTCTCGAACATATGTTAATAACTCTGGACGACCCGAGAAATGTAACCGAAAGATTTATTATCCTTAGAATTTTTAAATTTTAGTTTTATGCCTACTTATATTAAAATTTTAGGTCGTCACGAAAAAAAGATAGAAAATGTATATATAACTTTTTGCAACTTATATAAATCGATAATCATTTAATATTTGAGTTAGGTTATTTATTATACGTATATATATATATATATATATATATATATATATTTTTTTTTTAAATTTTATTTCTGATATTCAATAAGGTATACTTATTCACATATTTAAATATGGCGGTTTTTTAATATAAACTGCGTGCGCGCAATGTCTTCAGTGTTAATAGTGTCAATTTGCTACAGTAACAGCGAACATGGCGAATCCAAGAAAATTCAGTGAAAAAATAGCCCTTCATAATCATAGGCAGGCTGAAGAGACTGCAGAATTTGAAAAGGTTATGAAGGAAGTAATGGAAGTGAAGGTAAGTAAAGTACGCTTTAGGAATTTTTGTTTTGTAGATAAATGACAATGTAAACAACATCCCAATGATATTTTTTCTATTTTGACACTTGTGATCCTTATAAATATGCGTTTTTAATGAAATTGGCTTATTAATATACTAATTAATATTTTCAATGTAAATATTATTACTACTTTAGACAATCCATTAAAAATAAAAACATTACAATACAATCAACAGAAAGGCCTGTGACAATCGATAATATTTTGACAGCAACAAATTACTGCACAGTGACTACTTTTATTCATATTTTTGTTTTATGATAGAGAAACATTAACTTATTAAAAAAATACTGGGGTTATTAATATTGTAAGAGTTGTTATGTCAATGTTTACATTTATCATTACTGATGAGTTTTTCTAATTATTTCAAAACTATACTCACAAAGTGGACCCCGTAAATTATAGGAGTTAGGAATTTTTATGACCTGCAAAAATCAGTTAATGTAATCAGGGAATTTTCATTTATATTCTATATCTGAATTTATTAAGTATTTCTTTTTTCTTTTGGCTTGAACAATTTTTTATTCTTTTGTATCCTTGAAGATAGTCATAATATGAATATTCACTGTAGGTAATAATAGAGATCTATAACAAAAAACTTTAAATTTAAGTAGTATTGCTCAAGACATTTACAATACTTGTAATTTTGTAATATTATACATTTTATAACAAATAACATAAACATTAAACTGAGGTTTATTTAGTCTGTGTGCCTTCACCATTACAATTAGTCTATAATATTTAATATGTGTTAAATAAACTTCATAACAATGAATTATATTGTAAAAAATTGTTCAAAAGTAAAGCTTGTGCACCAATACATTTGATAATTTAATGATTTATGATTGATAATAAATATGGTTCAAAAAGAAACAAAAAATATGAGTAAAACTATAAATATGTTTATATAAATAAGAACTTTTTGACGATTAAGTCCTTGGAATAGGATGTGGCGTATGTTATTGAGAAATTATTTAAATATTCATTATTCAATTGTTTTCACATGTGTAACTTTTTAAATTATAGTTTTGATGTTTGATGATATTTATTTTAATTTTGTATTTAAATACTTTAGTAGTCTACATGCTTTAACATATTTTAAAAAATATTAAATATTTTATCATCTTTGTTATGGCCTGCAAAGTTCTTTTATTAAATTGCATCCATAAAACATTTACACTGTTAAAATATATATAGTTAATTTTGATTCTTATCGAAGCTCAATACCCAGTATAACTAATGGGTTAATTATTCAACAACTAAATTGCAAAAGAATATAAATAAGTAATTAACATCTATGAATTAATTTCTAGTCAGATTTAAATTTTTAACATGTTTTACCACATAAATTATAATTTATATTTTTATGGTTTCTAAATAAAATAAAAAATTTGTTTGAATATGAAAAAAATTATAGAAATATCTATTTATAATTCTATTTTTATAATCTATTTTGCATTCAAATTATATTCTGTTAATTAGGAGTATATCCGTATATATTTTTATAGTTACTACTTCTCGACCTGTTTTATATAAATTCTTATTTTTTTAGCACAATTTATTGAAAGTGTGTAAAACAACTAAAATTATTTTACTAAATATTGTTTAGGCTTATGGAACATATATTCAATATTAACGTTTTTCTCCTAGCTACAACATTAAAAGTTGTATTTAAGATTACATATGCTATCATTAAAATGTGTTAGATCCATATTGAGCTGTTGATTAGAATTATGAAAATGGATAAAATCCGAAAACAAATAACAAATAAATTCTAATAGTGAGGTTTTCTGAATTATAGTGAACTCTTTTCATAAAATTAATAATATTGGGTATATCGTAATATTAAAAAGAAAACGACCTAAAGGGATATAAACATTGATGGAAAAATCTTAAATTCTGACATTACATCATAGGGTGCTTATTTTGAAGGCAATTCCATAATTTTAGTTTTGGTCAGCGTAGTGAAGTGGGAATGTAAGGTTGATTCTTTTTATCTACAATTTTCTACACCTTAAAAATTTTGTTTTTATAAAATCTTTAATATCTACAGTAGTTAATGAATTATGTACAAGATTTTTATATGCTGAATTCCACTATTTTTAACAATCTACTTCCTAAGTTTTGAAGGCAAGACAAATGTTGCCCCAACCTTTTCCAATTTGATGTTTCTGTTCGCTAATGTGATTGGTTCACTCAGATCTGAAGGATCCAAATCATGTTTAGATACAACAAAACAAACTATATTTTCTTCAATTGGCTAGTATTTTACAAAAAAGAGTCATTGACATTTTTCAGACAAAAATAATTTAAAATATTTTTTCAGACTTACTTCTTCACAACATGTGCTGTATAATAATAAAGTGTTTTGGACACATGGGAAAAACTACATTGGAAAGCATCATTTCGATTTGTTCTATAATACTTTCTCTAATAAAAATATTTATTGACAAAATGTCACTGAATGTTACAAAATTTAATCTTAATAAATGTATTCATTAATATAATGCCAATGAATAAAAAAACACAAAATACTTTAAAAAGTATGACTAATAGTGAGTGAAACTAATATGTCAAATATTTATCTTACATTCAAGAAATCCCCATGTAAATTAGTGACAGTTATTTATTAGTTATATATATATATATAACTAATAAAAAGAAAAGAATATATATATATATATATATTCTTTTCAACTCTTCACAGGTGTCCCATGGCTGGATAAAATTCACTCATGATAAATATAGCATAAAAACCTAAGATTTTAGAATTGCTTTTGAAATACATATATTATGAAATAGTGTCTAGTGTTGGTGTGTGCAATGCCAGAAATATGTATGTATATATATATATATATATATATATATATATATAATTGTGACAGTTTCGAAGGGTAATAATCTACCCTAAAATATCTAAGAATCAAAAGTAGTAAAGACAACATTTAAGTATTAGGGCTATATACAGGGTGCGGCATTAGTGCGTCGAAGTACCTGTAGCTCTTGAATGAATCACTTTAGACCCCAAGTGTGCTAGTTTGTTGGAATTGTTTTATCGGGAGGAATACAGAAAGGCACAAATATACAGGTTGTCCCATTAATAATTTTGAATGCGACGTCACGTGACCAAAAACAAATACCTCATTGGGTAACACAATAACAAGAAAAGATGCAACATTTGCTCTAATTTACACCCCCAAAATTATAATTCTCTACTACTGCCCAATTCTGATATATTACTTGTCTTAATCGTCGTGGGACAACCTGTATATATATATATATATATGAAGATAGTGATAATATAACTGTAACCTGGGTTTTGTAAGCAACGGATTATCTAAATAGTAGTATATTGCGGTGACATATAATTTAAATATACTTTAAAAACTAATTTTCTTTCCATGTATCTTATATGCGAAAATAGTTTATATTTAACGTTCAAAAAAAGTCATTTTATGATTTCGGTTAATTAAAACGTTCAAAATTGAAAAAATATTACTTAGGTGGTACGTTTACAGGTAGCTCCGGATAGAAAAGCGAAAAATACACTTCGTATCAACACACAGACACTGGGTTCTTTCAGAGGGGGGTCACTTCCCAACGTTACAGGAGATTCTTCTACTGTTAAATTAACAGAACAAAATATTGACTTTGTCAAGGTGATATTTCATCCCTTACTAGATGTTTTGTAGACTTGGCTTCTTACAATTACATTTGCAATTTTTAGTAATATCCAAGAAAATTTATAGTGGTCTATCAATTCCTTTTTTTTACTTAATTCTGCACTAATTGTGATAATATTTTTTATACAAGTTTATATAGACTCATCAGTAAAATATTATCGCAATTAATGGTCATCAAGTGTTTTCCTTAATTTTGTTAGAATTATAGTTTATGATTGTGTATATGTTGATGTAATAATTTATATTGCATGCGTAAATTGCAATGCTTTTTCGTTTTGTCTACAAACAACTGTATTTTGTATTGTTTATATACTGTACTATAATGATCCAGACCATCCTGGTACATATTCTAACACAAAAGTGTAATTATTACGTCATTCTTATTATAAAAATAAACAACAAACTTCTGTTTGACACACATGGCATGCTTGTAATTTATAAGTTCTTTTATAATGTTAGATAATAAAAGTAGTCTTGGGGTTTTAAAAACAAATCATCTAGTTTATTTATTTTTTTCAGAAAATTTTTATGTTTTTATTCGCGCTTGTAGAATGTAGTTTTTTCAAAAAAACTTATCAAAAATAATTCGTAATTGAATAAGTTATATTTTTAAGAATAAATATATAGGTGCCTGGTTTTCTATAAAGCTCTGTATTATTAATAGCTTGCTGAACTCAACCGTGGTTGAGCATATTTTTAATAAAAATCTTTATTTATTGATAAAATCTTTAAACATAAGTATTCCACTAGCAACTAAAATAAAAAATTAAGTATATTTGTAACATGGAATTAATATAACTTTTATATGAGGAGGGCGACAATTTTAACAATGATTATTGAACATAAGAGAAAATTCTTATAGGCATTAGGTAATGACATACTTTGTATTACAAAGTTACTTAAAAATGCCTATAGAAATTTAGAAAACATCTGTGGTATGACAAAGCATTTATTTTTATCAGTAAAACTTACCGTTTAGGTCTTAGATGAGTTTAATGCAGGGATATTGTTTGTGTATTGAAAAAATAAAATTTATTAAGTGTGTTTTTTTTTACTTTGAATTGTTTGTTTTATAGGATGAACAGTCAAATTCTGGTAGAATGCCAGCCAGTAGAATTGAAGGAAGAAGCAGGGCAAGATCTCAAGGTGGTCC
This sequence comes from Hermaeophaga mercurialis, assembly GCA_951812935.1. NCBI lineage: Eukaryota > Metazoa > Arthropoda > Insecta > Coleoptera > Chrysomelidae > Hermaeophaga > Hermaeophaga mercurialis. Next base: position 34,220,218 of record OX638363.1, read on the forward strand.
AATGAGAAGGCCCCACGAAAGGCGTTTGGATACGTCTCCATACTATTTAAGCCCTCCGACTGATACAGGGTGGAGACGTACAAACAGTGATTCGGCATTACATCAAAGCACCATGCAGGTAATTGATCCATTTGTTACTTCATTCAAACTAATATATATCTACCGATTTGTAAATAAATAATTAAAAAGTAATCAGCTACAACTACGAATAAACTAAGCTATATAATTAGCAAGAATCATAAACATCTATTAAAATGATAGAACTAATTTTAGTTGCTCAACAATGTATTGGATTGCCATACCTCAGCTAATCTAACAAAAAATATTGCATACTTTTATACGTCACTTTTAATTGTCTGCGTTTTTGCAGCGATAGTATGTTATTAAAATTAAAGATAAATTTAAGTAACGGTTATTTACTAGATATATGTGATCTGGTAAAAGCAGTCTCAAGATTGACAAAACACACAAAATAAAGTTTTTTTTACCTTATTATTCTGTCTGATTTTTTTATGTTTTTAATATTAAAATCCACTTGCTCTCTTCTTGTTACGTATATTTTTTAAGTTTTTAATTGCTGATAAAGTGACTCATTCGAAACTTATCAAACATACGTCTGATAATGATAATTTAGTATTGCCAATGGAAATTTTGACGTTTAAAATAAATTATTAATATAAAAATGGTTATTAAAATTAAAAGTTTGTGGAGAGTTTACATCAAATTAGTAGAAACCCAATTCTCTAATAATAGCGTCCAGATTCAAATCTTTTATCTATCTTTTTTAATAAACATACTAACGACAGAAAGAGAAGCAATCTCTAAAAGCTATAATCTGACTTCATTAGTGTTTAGAATGTTCATCAGATTCATGGTTTCTGAAAGTATTTTGAGGATTTGGTTGGTTTTTAACATGTTTTTATAATTTACTTATATGTAAAAGTTTTTAATTTAGTTTAAATTAAGTTACTAATTAATCACTGAAATATGTGTCCAAACATGTAGAGTTTTTTCTTTGTACATACAATTAAATTTATTATCATTATGATAGGCATTACTGGAAATAATTCTTTGTCTTTGTGACATTATTTCGATAACTTTGTAATTTAAAAAAACATTTAAGGGGATGATTATGGATCGCACCAACGAATGTCCAAATAGAGGCTGGAATATACCTATGATGAATGGACCTGATAGAACTTATCAAGATAGACGACCAAGATCTAGTTGTGACATACCTTCAACTTCTCGAGTACCTGGCATTAGGTATTCCTCAATTAATAAATTAATCTAAAGAAAATTAATTTTTGCTAATATTTTTTAGCATACATCCGTCAGCGCACGATCCTAGTTCAATCCAAATGTCAATAGCAAATACCGGCTCTCTGCCCGATTTGACAAACGTCGATTTCTCTTCACCAATTCACGTACCACTTGATCAAGATCACGATAGCTCTCCTTATAGTTCTGTAAGTATATTTCAATTAATCATAAATCATCATTTATATACATTACAAAAGATTTAGGGTATTTTCAGCCCTTCTACTAGGAAAATATACACCAGATCGATTCTTTGGGTCTGCGTTACGTACGTTTTAATCAGTTACGGCAATACATGAACGCAAATTTGTAAATTGACATAAAAAGGATTTAGAAAAAAAAAATAGAAGAAAATAGCGCGTGTCAAGGTTAATTGAAATTAGGATTTGGCAAGATAATTTTAATGGTTCTTGCTCTACAATCTATCCTTATTGTATCTTCTTGCCAATCCGTTAGTATTTCTTTATAAAAGTTAACCTGTTTTGACAGTTGATCATTAGTGTTGACTATCCCCATCTCTAGGGTTTTTTTGTCATGATTTTATTTGTCTGAACCTCAGATGTACTTATTTAATACAAAAGTTACCTACTGAGAAATAAGTCTCCTGACTGAGAATTTTGTTTATGTCGAGTACTGGTTTCGGACCAGTAGATATTGCTCATGTAAGGGAATCTACTCTTTCATTGGCTTTAAGTGTTGCCTTCGTGTTGTGGGATAGAAGGATGGGGTTTTAACCTAATCCACCTACTGGATTTTTCAATATATCAATTTTGGATTATTGTTAGATACCTTCATTTTGTTGTGAGGTTTTTAAGATAGATGTGATGATACTCGCTACTTCAAAACACCATTTACGTTTTTTATCGCTAACCGTCAATAAAACCGTGCATTATCAAAGCGATTTTCGGAAGTAAACAATGAAATAAAGATTCACTATGCTGACTTAGTACATAAATAACTATTATGCCACACTTTTTTATATCTCATCAATCCAATAAACATTAGAGTCATCTCTTTACAATCATATTCAACCATGAATGAAATGGGGAACGTCATTCAATTACTAAACGAATCAATAGAATGATGTACTTATGTACCTATAGTTTTTCGTACAACTGAATGCGCCTTATTTCATTTAGTTTTTGGAAAAGAATGTCTCTGAACTTTTACAAAACTGAAACTAATAGAAAACCATTATAAATGCCTCTGTAGATTTTATTCAAAAATTGAAAAATTAAATCTGTTTGTAAACATCTAACCCCTGGGAAGCAATAATTTAGTTCGCCTATATATTTACCCTCTTAGATTATTTATGCAGGTGATGTAGACCCAAAGAAAAATAGATCCTTTTGTGCATAAACAAACCAATTATAATTGAATATTCATTGAGCATATATCTGCGTTTTAACGAGTAGTCTGGTAGTGTATTGTCTAATTCCAGAGTCCTTTAAACACCAGCCCCTCAACGCTATCTCCCACGAGTATACCTCTGATTGCTAGACCACAAAACCGATTTCAGTTTACACCTCACTCCCACCCGGTAGGTTTTTATAGACTTATATTTTATATTATTTTCGGTTTTGTTTAAAATACTGACTTTGTGATTATTTAACACATTTTTTAAATAAATAATAATTGATCTATGTCTAATAATAAACTATTAGTATTAATGATTATGCATTTTGTTTCTATTAAATAAATATATAATATTAACTTCACATCAGTCAGTAATTATGTTTTTAATGCCTTGTTTTTATTTTGAGATAAAGACTTTTCCATTCTACTGAACATTTTTCCATTAAAATATTCATCAATAAATTTTCACAAATAAAATTTTTAATAATTGTAGTTTTTTTTTCTAATACATTTTAAACTTAAAAGTCTTTATGGAGTTATACTTTCATTATATTATTGATTATGGTTTCCAATATACATTTTGAGCTGTCTAATATTTAAATCCTTAGTTCTGACTAAAAATGGAATTGATCTTTTTTCTCTTATATTTTTGTTATGTTTCTATTTTAATTTAATAATTTGCTGGTAGTTGTAATATTTTTTTGCTGGTTGATGTAATATTTTTTCTTAATTGAAATTGAGTATTTGTTTTTTTAATTGTGGAACCTATGAGGATAGCTTGATAAGTCTGTGGGTTAAATATATATATATATATTTTTTTTGTTAAATTAGTATTTATTTCTCAGCAGTCTCCATTTACTCAATGTTTATTTGAGCGCTGTGATGCTAATCTCATGTTGATTTGCCAAGATATATAGCGTTGACTATCTCTTTATTGTCGATATAATGTTTTCCACTTAGTTACTTTATTAAATTTCGAAACAGGTCAAAATCACCAGTGCCATTCATGTGAGCAGAATGCGTTAGCAGGCCATTGAATGTTTGGTTCATAAATTTGGACCATTTCAACAACTGATGTGTGAGTTGATGCATCGTCTTGATGAAAGAGCCACATGCGGCCTTAATTTTAATTTTTAAATGTTCGACTAAGTTTGCATAATACTTTCTGATTTTACTCCTTTCAAGGTAATCGATGAGTATTGCGTCAAAAAACAGTTTCTGTAATATTTCATGCTGACCAAACTGTTTTTGTTCTCTTTGGAGCTCATTAATTTTTCTCTGCCCATTATTTTGACTATGCTTTGTACTCGGATATATAATGCTTATAAATCGACGCAAAAACTTGTAGTACCTATTGCGCTTAGACACTTTTTTGTGGAAATATCTGTAGGACACTATTTGTGGTCAGCTGAGCAACCGCATCTATGGTAGCCAACGCCAAAGTTTGTTTCCATGTGTCAATGTTAGTGTAAAATATGTAAAATCAATCATGACGAGATATGTACAGCTAACTTCCTTTCACTCTTTGGTCATTTAAAAACATTTTTTCCATGTTTATCAATACATAAAATTTTCTTACTTTTTGTACATCATTTTCATCAAATCTACTGTTACTATTGTAAAGAAAATTTGATAATTCTTCCTAAAAAAATGTCAAGCTTGACAGAATTGTCAAAATCTGTAGACTGGTGTCGCTTTCTATTTGTAAGCTCACAGATTTATCAAAACAACCTCCCAGTTATTACTTTTATCCTGTTCTAAGGTAGGAAGTAAAAATAGTGTACAGTGAGTCATCGCCCCCTAGTCTCCATAAATTCGGGCTATTGAAGCGCACTTCTTGAGGTTAGGGCGATATGAGTCCTCTACATTATTTCGAGTTCTAACGATAGATTCCAAAATGTCTTATTTTAATGTTTTATGAAGAAGCTTTAGTTTTTGTGAAGCATTTTTATATGCGTTATTTATTTAAGGAATCTTGTTAAAAAAAACTACGACTTAACTTCTATATTAGATTATTTTGACGAAATTTATTAAAAAATGTTTTTACAATCATAGTATGAATTCTTTTTTAGGTTATTAATTAAGAATATTGTTGAATTGTTCTATTAAAATTTCGACATTTTATTATATATTGTTCATATTCGTAAACTGATTAATAATAGAAAATAACTGTTACAATTTTGTAATAAATTAAAGGCATGAATATATTATTAAAGATATTTGGTCAAAAATAGAAGAATTTACTAAATACAAATAATCGCAGGAGTAGATTCACAAGCTTCTGATTTTTTTAAAGAAATTATTGTTTTTAAACCATAATAAAGCAAGACGGTTGAGTAAAATTAGAAATTTGAGATTGATTTCATTGAAAGCAGAAATACAATTCTTTTGTAGAAGTTCAGTTGTCAATGATTAAAGTAAAAGTAGCCAATTTTTAACCAAAACAAATTGCTTTAATTTTTTGTTTGCTCCTTTTTAATTTTATTTTGCATGTGTTTTTGCATAATTGTTACAGAATCAATTAACCGTACCCTTTAGCAATAGATATCAACATCATCAGCAGGTTAGTTTATGTTTTATAGATATATAAACCTTTTATATGGAGTAGATTGTTAGTTGTTTGAAAATTCAAGTTTTTTAAATTTATAATACCCTCTAAATGCCTTTTTTACTGGTTTTCTTGACCAAATTGCAAGACTCTAAAGCTGAAGGGTAAAAGATGTACCGATTTTATAACTGTATCACAATAGAACTAGAATAAACTTTCTTACTACACAAAAAGACCATTAAGGAAGTATGGAAGGTGAAATCAGTAAACTAATTTTTACAGGGTTATTTTTTACAACCATAATCCGTCTTAAAGTATTGTCTTATATTCATTGTGTGAATATATTCATCAAGAGCATTGTAATGCTATCCAGATTAACGAATATATTCGTCAAAAGCACTGTACTAATACTTTTGCGAATTTGTATATTAATCAAGCGAGATGTAGCGATATTGAGGTTCGCGAATATATTTGTCAAGAGAAGAAAAGGGTTAAACAACTGCTATTTTTATTATTTTAATAAAACTGTAGAAAAGAAAAATACTTGACAGGATGTTTCACATTCAAAGGAGCAAACGTTTAAATTACTACAACTCTTTTAAAAATTAGTTCTAGATTATTAGTCTTTTGCAACTTTTTTAATTGACTTTAAAGACGTATTTACTACTGTTAGTAACTTTTCAATAAAACCGATACTAAATATAGACTAAACCTGATATAAAAAACTAATGCCCTTAGAAAGAGCTTTAATGCCAAATACACCTTACAAAGAACTAATAATCTAAAATTAATATTTAGAGCTAAACTTTACTGTCACTGTAAAATTTAATAAACAACAAAATTTAACCCGAAAACTTCTGGTGATATCATTTTTATGCGTAAAACCAATTATATTTCGAAATGGGGGTTCAACAAATACCGTGTTTCAAAGTTCTTGCTTTTGAAAAAAAATTACGATTTCTAAAATAGTTTGAAAAAGTGTTTGTTTATCTTACTGAAGACATTTTTGGTAAAAGTAATTCACAATCTACTGAATTAAAAGTGGCTGATTTCTCATTAGACTTTTCGTAGTTGTTGTTCTAAGTTTGAAATTTGAATTTTTTTGATAATGACTTGATATATTTTAAAAAACTTAAGGCTCCTTTGAAAGAATTTCACCTCCCTTTGGCAGTAGAGTTTTTTGAACAACCCTTTATAAACACTAACTATCTATTGCTTTTAGTTATTCTTTTTTAACAAACATTTGAGCTGATATTAACTTCATAGAAAGTCTTTAAATATTATTAATAAATTTTAAATAGTTACGACCAAAAAGATTATTTAATTTGAAAATACACTAATTTCAGCTTAATTGTTTTATATGATTTTTTATCATTATAAATCTCGTTTAAAAGAGTGTTTTTTTTTCAGAATATACAATTAGATAAAAATTTAGTAAATATGGTGGACTCTTCTAATTATACACATTTACCTGGTTTAACTGGAATTTACCAGCAGCAATGTCCATCAACATCACCATCACCAACGGTAATTTTATTTCTATTTTTTCTAGAAAAAAACTGGTTTTTTATATCTCTAAGAACAGTTCTACGTTTAGTTACAAAAGTATTTATATTTATTTATAATTTGTTTTTATTTATTAGCTATTTTGGTACTATCCACTCCAGAATGTCCTGGGATCCATACGAGTCACGGCATTCCTTATGACTAGTTCCTTTAGTTGTTCTCGGTATTCATAGACTATTTGGAGCCGACACCCTAGAGCTTGGCGTAATAATTTCTTGTCTGCGATACTTTTTCTGGGCATTAAGCTCTCAATATTTAGTCCCAGGCACATACACACCTATTCTAGGTTTGTATGTCATTTTTTAAATTTCCGTGTACTACTTTATGGTTTCTATTTTTAAACCATGTGTCAACGAATTTATTGTTCCATTCTTTTTTGCAGCTCATATTTATGTTTACATTTACAAAGCAGGATGTTTGGGTTACATCCTCAGCTTTTTCCTGCGATGTTTATACATATCATAAAGGCTTTTATAATAGCCTTCTTGGTTATTCAAAATCCATGTATGTTCTAGAGGAGTGAGTCTGTTATCCAAAATAAGGCTTAGATATGTCACCTTTTACTTCCATCTTTAAGGGATAACTAAGAGGAACTGGTTCAAAGCAGCCATCAACTTTTTTCTTATTTGAAATTTTGAGCCAAATTTATATCAAATTTCAGAATACGTGCGCCATGTGAACCATTTAAATGGAGTCCCTCCTGTAGACTTTATTTTTTATGTAATTTCATTCCCTTTCAACTATTTCGTAGATGTTTTCCGAGTAACCCGTTGCGAATATGACTATGTCGTCGGCGTACCCTTGACAGGATATGCCGATGTCAGTCAGACCACAAAGAACTTCATCTACTGTGGGACTCCTTAGTGGGACTAACACTCACCCTTGTAGACAGTCTCTATCGTAGTTTAAAAATAGACATGACATAATAAATACGTGGGGTGCAGTCAATTTGGATGAGCAAATGCATTGTTAAATGCCGTCTTTTTGGCAAATTTTTAATAGCCCATTATCTTCTGGTCGTATATATGAATCAGATTAAACTAATGTAAATATTTTTGCAAATCCTTACTAAGTATATAAAATTTTGTGTAATAACTTTATATGCACCTGTCTATAAATATCTGTAACTTTTAAAATTATAGAAAACCATCTTTACTTTTTTGGATGAATTATTAAATATTTTTGTGGATTCAAATATTTTTGAAAGAAATTATATTCATTTTATCTTTGAAAGAAATAATATTCATTTTATATTTGAAAGAAATAATATTCATTTTATATTTGAAAGAAATAATATTCATTTTAATAAAACATTTTTAGGTGCTTATTTGGCTAGATAAGAGTTAAAATTAATAGTCACCTTTTTTATTAGTTACAGCAATCTGGTGCTTATAGAAGTCCAAGACCTAGTCCGCAATCGTCTCCTAGTCCCGGTAGGCATTCAGCTCCATGTAGTCCCGGAGCTACAAGCCCTTTACCAAATGAATATCATCTACTGAACCAACAGAGTCAACAATTTCAACAAGATTTTGAACAGTTATCAATGGTAAGTGTATTTATAAAGAACATTTTTTACAGGATTTTTAACATTAATCTGCGTATCTTTGATAAAATGATTATGAAAAACAAAATAAAACGGAAACATTGTGATAACCAGTAAAAATTAAACAAATACAAAAAATTTTATCAATATAATTTCAATAGAATTTTAATTCTTTTGCGCATCTTAAATGTTACGTATGAGAAGCAGTTTTTTTAGGATTTTAAAATACAATTATAATATCAATATCATAAACTAATAAAAATGAACGGGGGAGTTTATAGTATTTGTATCGAATTTTTATTATAAAAATTTTATATCATTATTAGAACTAAGACTTAAGGAAGCTAAGGTAAGCTCTTGGACATTTGTCCCTGTTTCCCTGTTAACATTGATTTATAACTTTGGTAAAGTACAAGGTAAATCACGAGGAATTTAATTTTATGCATGAATATATAGAATTTGTTATGAGGAACAGGAATATGAAATGTCTATTAAAAATGGTCTGATTCAGATTTTTAAGAATATAAGGGGCGATTCATAAATTAGCATCATAAGTTCATTCATGAGAAGGAATTAAGGGTTTTAATTTAAAAAAATAAATTGAAAGGAAAATGTTTACAGGCTGATATTTCTCTAAGATTTTTTTTAAATTTGTTTACCGGTTTAGTTCACATATTGAATAAAACAAATTTAAATAGATCAATTTAAAAAAACCGACCAAACTAATTTTAACCGTTAACCGTTAAAAATTATAACCAAAGTTTTAATCTAGTTTGTACACCACCCCTCCCTGCACAATATTAATAAAAGAGAGCAGACACTTTTAAATAGGCATATCATATTCTGTATTAACAAATCCTATATGTGGTTCAACTTCATAAAACTCCTCTTGACTCAATCAACATATATAAATATATAAAAAATGATGACTACAAAATGCAATTATGAGATTATTTTCTTCATTAATTATAATGAAGGTAACTATACCGAGACTTCCAATAAAAATGGAAATATAATTAAAAACTGGTGGTAGAATTTTGAGAACATAATATAATAATAAAAAATTGACAATATATATTGATAGAAATACAATTTAAATGTATTGGGTCGCTAGATGACGCAAAATGCAACACTACCTGCAAATAAAACTTCCTTAAAATATGATTCTATAATCTTCATTAAATTATTCAGATTTTTTATTATAATAATATATATAATATATAAAATTAGTCATAAAATCTGCCATTTTATACGTCATGTGGATTTTTAGAGGACGTAAAGTAAATAACGAATTGAAATTTACTTGGTTCCCAAGTTCCAGCTTGGTAATGGAATTTTTAAACTAGTATGTAATTATAATTTAGAACTGCATTTTGTAATTTATAATGAAGTTGAAAGTGAATAAATAAAACATCTTTGCTAAAATCCTACACACAACTTTAGTTTGTAGAGATAGAATAAGTATTGTATAATACATCATTACACATTATATTACAGACTTGCTTATAGAAAGGTATACTAGACAATTTTCGCTTATTAACATCGGGTCTGCTACAGTTACAAATATGAAACCGTATTCTTATCGTTTTATTTAAGCATTAAGCAGGAGTTATTTACTTACTCCAAAATGGAAATTGGGGTTCTGTAAATAAACTCACAGGGCTTAGTTAATATAATTATCATATCTACAAAATACGAGCAATTGTATTTTGACATTCTCGATTTCACAAACGGCAGGAAGTACCGTAGACATCGGATCGCAGATAAATTTATAGTAGTAACAATGTGTACATTTGATGTAAACAAAGGAATACAAAACATTATTTTTATTAATGATATTCTACTAATATGTGACTTGAACAGAACTATGTAATATTTTTTTATGTATATATAATTATAAAAATTGACGTAATGAGTTTTCTCAGCACTTCTTTGATGAGTGGCAAATGTGCTTTATGAAAAATATGCTAAATTTAATTTGATTTTCTTTCGTTACGTGACCTACATAAATGTTCGGATCACTTTCCATTTTTTTAAATTGTTCTATTATACCAACTTTCAATATTTTTTGTGGTGCGATATCGGGTATTTAAACATATCCAACTAAACATTCATTGGCAAAACGATCATTACATTTGACAACTTTTTCACTTTATCGCGGCGAATCCATAATTGCCATTTACCCTTTCAGAAGGTAAATATACTTAAGTTACAGACATTTAAATGTACTGCCCGACACTTTCACTATTGACGAGTCTTAATTGTACCTTCAGTTTTTTGCCAATGTGTTTGATTAAAAAGATTTCGTTGACATTTATGCCAGTTTTCTCATCTTGTACAATAAAGATTAGGTTACCAAACAAGAATAAATTTAACCGATTTTTTGTTGAGTAACTAATCAGGAATGAAAAGGGTCTACACAAGTAAATATTGACGAAACAATAAATCACAATTTAGTCTTGGTTATATCTGGTATTTTTAATAAAAATACTTTTAGAGATGGTATATATTGCGCTCTCTAGCAGCTTAACTAGATTTTTGAAACGCCATTTCTTTTGGCGATTTTGTTATTATATTCTTCTCAAAAAAATCTACAACCAGTATTTGCCCGGATGTCGATTCTTAACAGGACATATGATCTGATATATCATTTTAATTCTTTCAATATACAGAGTGCGGCATCGAAAACGAAACAGGTCTTGAAAATACATTTTTTTTGGAAAAAATGCAAAAACAAGTGAATTTTTATTCCTAAGGTAATTGTGCATTAAAGTTTCGAAATTAGCTCTCAGATGAAATATAATTTGGAATACGTATCAGTTTTTGTTCCCGTAAGAGGGAGCCAAATTCAAATGTTACGCAACAAACGATCCCCCTTGGAATAAAAATCGACTTGTTTTTGCGTTTTTTTCACAAAAATTTCTCTTTAACATATACGATCTGTTTCGTTTTCACTTTTGTATGTTAAACTTAAATCATAATTTAGATCAATTTTGTTTCAATTTTTTAACTGGATGATGTTTTGATAAAACACCAATTTTAAACATACTAACAAAAAATAGGTTATGCCAATGAATTTTGTCGAAAAAACATCTAGCAATAAATCCATAAAAAAGAAAAAAAAATAACATTTTTGGAAAAATAAGGGTAGAGAAGGAATTGAATGAGTTTCGCGTTTTAGTCGAAATAAAATATTTGAGTTTCACAAAGAAATACATTTTTAAGAAAATGGTAGACATTCGACTCATTTGTAGTGTTACTCATCATATCATTAGTGGTAATAGAATGCATGTGTTGTCAGGACTGGGCACAGCTAGTGGCGAGCCTTTTGGAATCAGGCTGCACCTGGAGTGCGCAGTTGCAGGTGACTAATCAGATTACAAATCATATATTTTTTGAATTTATATTTTTGTTTCTGTAGCATATTTATCTGAATTAGTACATTATTTTTGTATGATTGTGAGTGGCTTGATTATTTTCCATCATGATAATGGTACATATCTCATTTAAAAATTTTTTTTGCATTATTACATAGTAGATAAGTTGAATGTTGTGATTTCGATAATGATCTCGACTTACGTTACAATTTTTAGATATATCTTAAATTTCCACCGTGAGTCATAGACTGAAAAAGTACTTACTCATGTGGAGATTCAAAAAATTGACTTCTTTATAAAAACTGTTTGAAACACACTGTTTCCTTGTTTCAAATTCAGTTTATTTTAAATTATCACATTCTTTGATTTCCGTTGATACCTTATCATCGGGTCAAATGGTTCGCGGTGAATGTTTAAGGATATATTTTCAGATTTCTGGATTGGGATAAAATACTATATATATATATATATATATAAGTATATATATGTATATATCTAAAATAATCAATGGAAGTACGAACCCAGCAATCTGAATTAACAAGATTCTCTACCACATTAATTGATGAAAAGAGAGTCGTAATCAACTATATAATAAACTAAATTTTCCTGATGAAACTAGGAAAGAGTACATTACTTAGAACTAATTATTCACTTATTTTTCATAGATCCATTTTTTCTTTTGTACAAAACTACATCTTGGTGAAATGAACTACTTTCAAGTTACATATTTTTTTACTTTTAGAATACAATGAAATATATTAGAGAACACTGGCTACGTTTACAGTAGGTGTACTAACTTAAACTGGGAGTTAATGTAGATATAAACTAAAAATATATTATATGTACAAGTAAAGCAGTACAAATATTTCCAAAGTATTTTTTAATATTTAACTTATACAAACATCGATTCATTTGTCGGTAATATTTTATCTTTTTCATTTAATTTTTGATTATAGAAACGGTATACGGAATATAATATGATAATCACTAAAGGTTTACCTATTTTCACTAAGGCTCTGACATAGAGGGGAAAGGGAGGTAAAGTACAAATTGAAGATTTATCATAAATAAATAAAAAAATTTGCATAGGGGTAATAAATAATTTGGAAAATGTGATATGAGTGACCTAATAGCAACAAAATCACTAGTGAAATTTGACGACTCAGAAACTTTATTTAGAAAACTACAAAATGAACTAATGTACTGAAAACTGAAATTCATCCAAATATGAACAAAACATCGCATCGTTTTGTAACATTATTAGAATAAACATATTCACAAAAACACATGTATTGTTTGGAAATAATGAAAGGGGGAACCATATTGTAATGGGCGGGTTACTAAAGGGTTAGTTGAGAGGCGAGGAAAAGGGATGGCTGCTCAATACTACGTCTCTTATCTATCGTTTCTATAACCTAAATTTAATGTTCTGTTGTATAATTTTGTTATTCTATATTATTGTCAGTAAAATGCTGACAAATAAAATTTGTTTTGGGCCTATTTGATAGATGACGTTTTGTCTAATTAAGTACTACATTATTTTAAATAATTTATAATTAAGAATAATTTTTTATCAATTGGAGTTAGAAACCTCAAAATTAAACGTAGCTGAAAATAACCTCTCTTACCATTTATTTTTAATGCTTTTACTTGAAATCTTGTTCTTGGTTGTCTTTTACTTTTTCTGTACACATATTTATTTGCATGGTAGAATTTTTCGATTATATATGGCTAATTTCAGTCTTTTAACTTTAGTGAAAAGGTGTTTGAATAAATGTATTGAAGATATCGAGAAATATTTTTTTAAAGCGATTAATAATTAATTAATTTGGATAAGTTAGTCACATCACTTTCTTTTATCTCTGTGCTGTTGGGAAAAATGTTTGAGAATTGGTTTCGTACTTTTTAAATATATTACAATTATTCTATACTTGCTCAAATACAATGTCAATTAATTTAGTAATTCAGATTATTTGCCTCAATATTATGAACACCTATTCTACAAATTGAATTGATGTAAGAAGAGAGATTTATCAAAATAAACTGATGTACCCTTTTTAACTTCAGCTAGACCCTCCCACCAGTATGTCTTACGTGGATCAAACGACAGGTGCTCAGCAAATAAAACAACCACATTCACCTTCAAATATACCAAATTCAAGTCCAATTAACAGTCTCGAGATGAGCACCGATGCAGGCTATTACAGTACATCTCCGCACGTCTATCCCTCAACATCTCCTGGACTGAGGACAACACCAAACACTCCAACTAGTGTGCCTGAAATTATATTAACAGGTAATTCATTTTTCAGTAATAATTCGATATAAAAATTGGTCTAACTGTGGCATATTTTTGCTTAAGATTTTTCAGGTGATGACGGTTCACGACAATTGTCGTCAGATTTGTTCGCCGAAGAATCATTAAGAGAAGGATTAGGATTGGGCACATTGGATTTTGAAGAAATTCAAATATTAACGAATCCATCAATAGGCATATCTGAAATGGTCGAAGATAATTTTAGACTCGACCATCGCTCATAATGTAAGTGCAAAGAAAAATTTAGTTAGCTGCTACAATTAAATTTAGTTTTGAGCATAAAATTAAAATCTTTTTGTCCACACTTTGTGCCGTATATGTTTTAAACGTTTCGTGCATTTCACTAGTTGAAAGAAGTAAAAATATTTTTAATCAAACACATTTATTTTGATCTGACAAATTTTAAATGCAAAATAATAGCCGTATTAAATAAATATAAAAATATGATCCTTGTAGTAGTTACCAGATAATAAAGGTTTCTGTCACCATAGCATAGAAATAGGTAGGGAGCCTATCTTAATATTATCATACTTTTTGAAACAATCAGTGAGCAAAAATATTACTATTTGGTATAATAAATGTGAAAAGGTGATTACTTGATTTTAAGTACTAAAGAAAATAATGAGTTATTAATTAAAATATAGGTGGTATAATTCTTGCTTATGGCATTAAAAAGAGTTCAATCTAAAATCAATACATAGTAACTAGATATCAAGCTAGTGATCATATTAAGCAATTTGTTTGTTTTAAATATTTAGTTCATGCCAATGCTGTTGAATTTTTAGATTAGTCTCACGTGTAGTTTCTATTAATCAGATCCGGTCTTTGGTCTAGTATTGTTATAAATACCAAATTTACTTAGCTAAAGTACTATTTGACATATGTATTATTCTGTAGTAATCTATAAATATAAACAATTTTTCATCAGTTAATGATTTACATACCACATGCGACAGTCGATCATAAATGGCGTTCAAGAGTAAAGATAATAAAGCACAGACTATTTTAAATCTGTATACAAGTTATTCCAGTCAGTCATTGAACGTGCGTCATGAATAAAAGTATATGAAGTAAATCGAAAACAGTGATGTTAATAATTGACAAAAAACGGCATTACTATTGCCTCGACCGTCATAAAATAGTGTAAAACTACTCTTTTTGACACTTGTTACAATGGAATTTTTTGAATATTCATGTGAATATTGGTCACTATGTTATTAACAGTTTTTAATTCTGACATTCAAATTAGATTTTTGTTGAAACTTGAGAATTAAATATTATAATAACATAGTACAGTTCATCAAGGATAGGAAAGAGATTCGCTGGCGATGCGCAGAAGAAAAAGTGAGGCAGCATTCGGAGGGAAAAGGATGCACTACGCTCGGCCAGATCAAGCTCTGTGTACATTCTCGTTGAAAAGTTGTTTAGGTATAGGGTACATTTCTACTTATTATATAGGTTTGCAGTTTATACCAAAACAAAAATATGATATTGTTTATTATTTATTTCATTATAATGAGTTAGGATTTCTACATTTACTTAGAAAGAAATATCAAGAAGGTGATTAAATAAATATACAGGTAAGCTTTTAAGGGTTTATGTAGGTAATTACAATATAGGTCATTGAAATAATAGCAGCAGAATATAATGATTTCACATTAAGGAGAATGATTGCTTAATAAGAGAATTCACGTAAATTTGTTGAGTTCGGACACATTATAATACAATAATATAACAATATATAACGTCTTTAAAGAGGTTCAATACCTGACAGGTCACTATCAGAATCCGAATCATATGCTTCAAAATCACTTCACTATTTTCTTGTAAATTTATTATTAACTCGTCTACTACTAAATCTAATGCTGGTTCCTACTCCATGAAAAACCTTTCAAAGTCTTCATCGTGTTCACATCGTTTTTTCCGCTTGAAAACGACGATGATTCGCCATCCTCGATAGACTTAATTTCCCGTGCAATTTTCTGTACTGAACTTAAACTTATACCAGTGGCCATGGCGACACGCTCCTGAACCTTTTTTAAATATTTTATAGGTTTATTCTCATTCGCTTCTCGTTTCATGAAATGAATATTGGCTACGACTTCCCTAGTTTGTCCAGATAAAACTTTATGTTTTAGTTTGAATTTCAACTACATCATACAACACTATACAATCTCAACCTCTTTCACTGACTGTACACTCGACTTTTACTCTGCAAACGTCTCAAACAGAATGAGAAAAACCTGGCTATTTAAGGCGCATCTCATGGTCTGTCCGATGTCGGTATTATTCCTATTCTTGACAAGCTGTAGCTTTTATTTTCACAAATTTTAATAAAAAGTGAATTGTTAAAAACCTTTATTTGAATACAAAATAACGAAATTCACATATATTACAACTATATTAAAAATTGTATTTCATCACTATCTTAATCAGAGTTCTCACTGATATTAATGATTATGGGTTATAATCTGGATGATAAGCTTGTAACTTTAATATCTCGATATTCTTGCACCAATTCATTGGTGACATATACAGGTTCAGAAAGTACCTAAATTGACATAGGCGAATTTTTAAGCAGCGGGCAGCGATGCATCCCCTCCCAACCGAACTAGAGGTACGACTACGATTGCCGGTACGTTACTATCGAATTGACTGGAACGATGTTCCCACCTCGATATATCCCTACTTCAAGTAGTAATAAGTTTTCTCTCTTTCATAACGCGTTCTTTATCACTCGTATAGATTTGTATATGTCCACAACTATTCAGGCCGAATCTGTATATTGTCTTTTCTATTCCTCTTGGCATAAATATATAATTCTGGTCTTTTTAAATGTATATCATAATTAATATTATTTGTCTATTACCACTCAGTTATTTCCATGTTTTTTTTTTTGAAGCATTGTCCATTATTAATAAAGACGCCTCTGCTCTAAATTAGGGAATAATTGCACAGTGATTCGTTTTGTAAATATTTCAGCATACATATATCCCTGATAATCTGCTGTCATAGATTTAGAACAAGTTGTAAACTGTGTCTTGTACCCCTTCAGTGAACCATCCTGAACAATAATTGTTTTTAACCATCATAGCCTCCTGGTTTGCATATACTTTTACTGCTTTTATCCTATCATCATTATCACCATTTTAAAATAACAAAAACTCGTTTGGTATTTTATCTAGTAATGACTTTCGTTTAAAATTTCGATCCAGAATCCATTATGATAACCATTTCCTAGATAAGCAATATACCGCAAGCAAACAAATGATCAGGTCCGAATTCTATTCAGGTAAAAATTTGAAAATTTTTTTAGTCCACTCGGAAGTATTTCTATGGAAACAGGTAGGTGAAAGTATATTTTCACTCACTAGTTACACAGTTTTTAAAATGGCATTATCCTTTGTCTACGTATATGTATTTATATGTTAAAAAAACATGAACCATCCAATAAAAATTTATATTTTTTATGTTCAACTTTTGAAACTATTTGGGAACAGTTGTGAGGTAAAATTTTTCCTGGATTTAGAGAGTTTAATTAGTTTTGGCAGCTTACCTATTTTTCTAAACAACATTTTACAATATTTAAATGTTGACTGCTCTATTTTGAAGAGATTTCTTCCTCTTTTAGCAAGACTATACACGGCGTTTTTTTCTTTTATTTTCCCTTTTGAAAATCCAGAGCATTAGAAAATATTTTAAATTTGAACACGTACACGTTACAGGAGGTCACAAGGGTGTCCATTAAACGGTAAATTAGTAAGATAAGAGTATCGACCCTAGTTTAAATATGCCTGCAATACAAATAATTTAAGGGTTAAGATTGGGTTAGCATATTTCTAATCTAAACATAGTTGTGATTTGTTTAAATATGGCTTTTTTACAATTGATTAACAATTCAGTTTGAGCCAATAATAATATAAATTGTAATATGGCTGTTGTACCTTATGAAGATGAATTACTAGCTAGAGTGTCAGAATTTAATTCTCTATTAACTTCTCTCTTCTTACAAATTTTGTGCGAACTCATATGGAAACTCATGGCGCTTGTAACTTGGTAGACCTGCGCTCATTGCGCTTGTAACTTGGTAGATTCTAGACGTTTTGAGTAAAACGATTGATAATGTTGTAAATAGGATTTTTGGAAGACAATAATATACCGGCTGAGTCACCTGTTAGTATGTAAGGGTTTAGAAAGGATAAATAACTAGCCGACTTAGTTAAACACAGTTTAAGAGAACTTTGGGAGGAACATTATGTCGATAACAAATTGAAAGTTTTGTTATTTCAATCAAAAAAATATGCTACATTTAACATGTTTGGCACATGCGCTTCATCAAGTTGCATAAACAATATGAAATAGTTTTACAGATATGGATAGGTTGGTGGCAAATGTTAAAAAGCTATCTGAGATTAGTTTACCGCCTTCAGCAGTTATAATAAGATAGGGAACTTGGTTTGAAGCTATAACGTATTATAATGCCTGTTTTAAGGATGTCACACCAGTAGTTCAACGCCTTAAACGTATGAATGCGTTTTCTGAAAATACACGTCATAATTAGAGGAAAACATTCTGGAGATGTGAAAAAGAAACTAAATGCATGCAAGTACATATAAATCCAGAAATTTTAAGACATAAATATTTGCGTTATTTATTAATAACATCGGGCGACGTTAAACGGTTTTTTTTAATTTACAAATGAATTTTCTCTGAAAGGCGACAAAACTTGAATCTCAAACATTGCTAACAGATATTAATAATTTATTGTTTTTATACTAAAGAATATTACTCATGCGAAATGTTAGCAATTGTTTCATAACTTTTGTTTGGAATTTATAATTTTATAATATTCTAAATGGTATGTATATTTTATAAAATTGTTTATGCCTTTAGCAAATAACCTAAAAATGTTTAGATTCTATATTTAAAAATAAATCGGTTTTGGATTCAATAAGTCTATCATATTGTAAACAAGCTTTTAGTTATAATTAAAAATTCGCCGTCTATTTTTCTTGATTGTGCAATCATCACTGTAATAATTTGTTTGTTTCAGAAAATCACTGCCGTTTTTCTATTGGCCATTTGAGCTGCAGTAACCCGAGAATGAGTAAATGCCCAAAACAATTTCTGATTTATCTTTATGTGAACCATACTATGTGTGATCAATAGATTTTAATGACTTGTGGCAAAACCAAAAATATTCGTGAGAACGATAAGGAAAATAGGACGATCATTGTTGATGCAAGCGATTATTATGATTCATTTCTGCTCAATTAAGTTTACAACTGAAAGGATGTCTAGTAAACTTATAAATGTAATTTTTTAAATTTTCGGTACTTCCGTCTTCCATGAAAACTGTTCCAAGCCTAAAGTTTTTTACTTTTACGGGGGGATTTACTTTATAAGAGTATTTAATATACAGGTTAAATATTTTAATGTTGAAAAAAAAACAACTTTATGCTATATTTTGGAATCAGTTTTTTGATAAAACGTATCAAATACATTAATTGATTGGAACTTTGGACAATGGAAAATAAGAATTTTGAAGACATTTGTTGCACGCTATAATGCTCGTAATTATATAACATCGGACTATGCGTTTCTTGCATGCTTGATAGTTTGTTAGACATCAAACGGTAACATACTTACGCCGAATATTTGACATATAATAGTGCCTATTCTGGAAGAAATCGGTTAAAGTTTAAATAAATACAAACTAAAGCACCATTTAAAAAATAGTGAGTTACTATTATGCTCTCCACCATTAGTCAAGAAGCGCGTATTTATCATTTAAAATTCCACGTTTATATGTTATGTTCGAAATATAGATTTATACATTTGATGTCTTGCCTCTATCATATATACATAGAGGAAAAAGTATTTGAAAAATCAAAAGATCTGTTTCTTTTCTAGTGTTTCATCTTCATATCCGGTGGTTTTAAAGCAGGACTTGACCATATTAAAAAAATACAAATAATAACATGACCAAAGAAAGTTGTTTTAGAATGTTATAAAATTTAAAAAAAATTGTAGAAAATTATATAATTTTGGAAAAACGTTTCTTATTTACAAAAATTAAATAAAGCATTCCAATTAAAAATCTCCAAAATATATATCGAATAAATTAGTTACACAAAATAATTTAATTTGTTTTTTAAGGCAACAATTCGACTTAGGATTCAAGGTGTTTTATATTATTACTAAGCAAATGTCACATTTTACGTGAATTTTTCTACAACTACATGCTACAAATATGTTTGAGGCACACTAATCTACCTTGCGCAATTTCTATACAGTTTAGGGATTTCTGAGTGCCCAACTGGCGCTTGTTTTATTTTTCCAGTGCAATATTTAATAATGTATATTACTTTATATTTTTTCAAAATATGTTTTATGAAATCATGTTTCTTTTTATTGATTAGCTCAATTATTTTTAACAATGTTTCAGTTTTTAAAAGAAGATAAATTTAAATTCAGTCAATCGGGAATAGTAATTGCTTATTAATTCAATAAACGTGCAGATTACTTTTTTAAAATACCACAAATGTACAGGCACTCTCCTAGAGGTGTTAAGGAATCAATAACTTTAACGAGCTTTCTATTGTCAGTTTATTGAGATCCAATCCATATATGGAGATTTATCGGCTATCTAAAGATGGGTATTTGAGACATCTTCAAATATTGCTTATGAAAAGATCGGCCATCGTGGCATTCAATTACGAACCAGCCGTATAGTTAGTTACAGCAAACGCCAATTATGATAAGCCATCAACTCGACAGATATTATGAAATTGATTTAAAACTCTTGAAGTCAACTATTAAGTAGCAGATCTTCTTCAAAAACAGTCAAACATTAGAACAGAGAGGCAATAGAGAACGGCTAACGAATTTGGGATCATGCATTATCTCACAATAATTGGTGATTGCTGGAAAAAGATTAAACTTAATGCCACATGGACTGTCGCATTTTGATATATATATTTTGTCTTGTACACACTTTTGGCGCTTCACATAGTTTACATCAACTTTGATATATTATCAATATACTACTAACAACAAAAAGATTTTCAAAACGTTTTAAAAAGTTCAATAAACGTGTTTTATAAATGGCACTATGCATCACATTCCAAATATAAATTGTTTTATAGTGCAGTTTTGGTAATTTAAAACCAACAAAATCCGTTACCATTTTTTACTTTTTCATTGATGTGTCAAACGTAACATATTAACATTATAAAACGCTTCAATTAACATTTTTTTTCCAAATACATTTTTTGCAATATACATTTTTCAACATGTTTGTATAGAAGCAATATTCTGTAAAATTTGAAGGTGACACAATACCTACTTTTAGCTCTTTATCTATTTTTCCAACAATTACTTTTAAAGGTTTTCATAAAATTCTGACAAAAAAGATTATATTTTATAAATCGCACGTTTAGAAAATATATTCAGTGACTGAATCAGAAAATTATCTTAATTTGAAAACTACAAAAATGGGTAAGGATCTGGAAATAAAGTACACTCTACCTATAAAAAAGCAAACTGTCTTGTTTGGGTTTTATGTTTGTTTTTTTTTGAGTAACTTTTAGTGTTGCTATTCAAATAATAGATAAGTTTTTTAAATTGATTTCCATTGTAATTTTTACTACTCAGTTCCTCAATGTAATTCCTGGATATAAACTAGTCTAAATCTAACTTTTCAAGGAAAGTTTAGATAATAAAATAAAAGTTTGGGAAATCTAATTTCAGACATATTCCGAAAAGAATATCGTGTTATCACTATACTAAAAAAATAGTGATTGATAGTTTACACAATTTTAA
The DNA here is from genome assembly GCA_951812935.1 of Hermaeophaga mercurialis. NCBI lineage: Eukaryota > Metazoa > Arthropoda > Insecta > Coleoptera > Chrysomelidae > Hermaeophaga > Hermaeophaga mercurialis. Next base: position 34,242,069 of record OX638363.1, read on the forward strand.
TTATTGGATTTCAACCCATTTTGGAAACGTATACATTAAATGTTTAGCGGATTAAGACTAAAACAAAATAAAAGACTGTTTTTGTAAAGATATGTGACAATATTCCAAAAGATGACCAAATGCGATTACTCTCCATCATTATTTTTTTAGTACAGCAAATATTTTAAAAGTTTTACAGTTACACTTTTTTTTTTCGTTTAAATAATACTGGAAGTTTCTAAACTTAATTTTTTACCAAAAATTGTTTGAAAGCCAATAAGAACTACACCTTAAGTTAGTAAAAAAAATATATTTTTTTGTTTTTATTATGTTGACATATAAAGTGAATAACGAAACTATTTCAGGATACGTTTAGATATGTACAATTTAACTGCAATAGAAGCGCTATGAGTTTAGATGGCGCCTTAATCTTATTTTCAGATCTTTATTGTAAAATAAAGCAAAAATAAATTCAGGAAACAATGACGAATATGAAAAATACATTTGGTCGTTGTGTCTGTTCGCTAAAAATATTTGTATCGTAGTGGATTTTATAAATTTTCTTTATTTGAAGATTGTAAACGAAGTATAAAGAACCCTGTTAGATTTTTATGCAAAAGCCAATTTTTACATATACGTATTGTTTTTAAATTGTTATATATTGTTAAATTTTATATTTATGTATAATGTTGGGTATTAGAAAGTTTATGAATACTCCTCATATAAAGATTTGTTTTTTTATATTAAATTTTAAGAAAAGCACAAAACGGAAATCTAAATCGTTTGCAATGACAGTGATATGCGAGCATAATTCAGAACAATTATATTCAAGACTGATTTACAGTCTTCAGTTGACTGTTATAAACGAATTTTTGGAAATTCCAAAAAAACTTAAATAAAAAATATTCATGTCAAATTGTTCACTTAGTTTTAAAATTACAAATAGTTTTAATTAAATATTTTATAATGACGATTTCTCGTAACCACTTTTGTAAAATTTAAAATTTTTGGCGCTATAGATTTAGCATGAGGTGTTTGTAAATATAGTTGTGTATTTTTTGATTTTTTCTTTGTAATATAATAGTTCATACGTTAAGGTTCTTTTTCAAAATAAAATTAATATAAATGGTAACTGTTTTTATTTTTACTTTTTTTTAAACCCTTAATACCCTATAGAAAGTGCATTTGTAAATAGTACTTTAAAGAAATCTAAAGAAACAAGGTTCAGCGAAATGTCACAAAAGTCTTGATGATGCAGAAAAAACAGTAACAATAAAAACATTTTTCTTTTGAAAATATCGGTCGAGAAAATGCCTATAATAGCACTGACAAAGGCGCTGAATGAATGTCTTGCAGTTTATTCTATATATATCACACACTTGTAAAAGACAGAACAATTCTTACCGTAGCAACCGTGTTTCATCTATAAATTTCAATAAATACATATCTGAAAAATTTATTTTCTAATTATTAATAAGTGAATATTTCCTTAAATGTATTTTAATATAGTAATTTGTGTACCATCAAACAAGGCGTCTGTATAAAATTTGAAAAAAATGGCTTTTGTAATTTGGGCAATATAATTTGTATTTCGCCTAAAATGATGAATCACCCTATATCTCAGTAATTAGATGAAACGAATTATTTCTATAGTCAATATTGATTATCCTAGGGGAGCCTTAATTTCTTTGTTACTATGTACCTATATTGAATTGTGAAACACTGTATGTATCTATTTTATAATAATTTATGTATGGTCGATTTTTGAATATTCGAATAGTATTATTATAGTAATTATGTCATCACAATATGAAAAATGTGGTAGTTTCCATTTACAGCCTACCTGGCTATAAAGTACCACATTTCGCCATAAAGTGTTCTCTATAACCCGATTGTACATAATATCAAGGGAGTAAAATAAGGTTTTATGGACCGCAGCTTGTGGATAAAATAGGCTTTTTAAACACTCCTGACGCTCGACTTCTAGTTTCTGAATAGGTATATTTAATTACGGTATTTAAATGAAATAGTAGTTTATGTAAATTTTAAATCCTATAATTAAGTATGACTTACTCTGTATATAACAATGTTAAATTATTTTATATATAGAGCAAAGCATTAGTTTGGCAAGCTTGAAATGTCCGCTTTTACTGAAGTTACCAAAAAACGTGTTTACAAAAAAAGGGTAGATAGTCTTAAGGTTCACATTTGAAAATTAGTCACAAATATACAGGGTGTTCAGGAAGCCAATGCCAGACCAATATTATATTTTTTTAAATAGAATACTATAGGATTTTTAATACAAATCCCGTTGCACGTCATATATCAATTATGAGATCACGACCCTGCAGTGTTGTCGGCTTGTCTAAATTGTCGAGGAATGTAGGAAGTTTCAAAAATGTAAGGTTAGGTTATGTTGTTTAGCTTTATTATTATGAAAAATTAATTTATTGAAGCGTATATGAACAATATATGATCCTCACACTCAAGACACTTCATCCTGCCAGTTTTAAAGTACATTTGAAAAATGTTTTTCTCAGTTGATTCATTAGCAATCTACAACTGTGATATTCTTCTTCTTCTTGCTGTATTATCTACTTTTAATATTCAATAATCTGTTATAAAAATCGTTATATTATGTTGTTTATTTGTACTATATTTTTATTAAATAAATAAAATAGAGACATATAAAAAAGATAGCAAACTATTTATTGTTATTAAAATAAGACAATGTTTTGTTTAAAAAAAATATATATTTTTCTTATAAGAAACAATTCAACTACAATATTCGAATTCCTACAAAAGGTAAATCCTTTCTCCTAATTCAAATCTGAATCACTTGAATCACTGTCATCGCTGTTAGGATTAATAATGGGATTAATTTCTAGTCTATCAAAAACTCTCTCTCTTTCATACCATTTTTGTATTTCTTTTTCTGTATGTTTAATAGAATTTTTCCATACTTCAGGAGTAATTGTTCTAAGAGCTTCAGACCACATATTTAAAGAATCTTGTTCTTTATTACCGTCTCTGCCAATATGTTTATTATAATATTGCTTAGAAAGGCCCCAAATAAGTTCGATGGGGTTGAAAACACAATGATAGGGAGGAAGACGTAACACTTTATGTCCATATTGTTCTGCTAAATTGTCCACCAGATATACTTTTGGTGGCTTGTATCTGAAAAAGAATATATTTTACTTGCGGTTTTTTATAATATGCCAACATCGCTAAATTCAAAACTGTAACATCGATAGATTTTTATACTTACTGTTCAACTTTTTGCAGAAGTTCATATTTAAACATATTAACAGAAAAATCAATATTTCTATTTGCTAGCTACTTGTATTTCAGCTTTGGTTGAGCCTGTATTGGGTGTTTTGTTCAATAACATGCTATGGTATGAAGCATTATCCATAACAATTAGAGAAGGTTTTTTATTTTTTTATAAGTTAACTATCTAGCAAAGCAAAAAAATAAAGACAATATTATAAAATTACCGAAAACGTGGTGAAAACACACAACTGGTTGACGGCCGGACGTCAGAAATCGTTGAAATATTTCAATCTGAATACTCGACAACGTCGCATCAAGGCATGCCAATCGCTACAATGTCATTTCTTCATCATAAATACGAGTCTCATGGGCGTAGAAAATTTCAAAATTATTTAATGTAAATTATGGTTTTTTGAGTACTAAACATATAATAATGATTTATAAACTTTATATTATAAAGAATAAGACGTATATAAGCCAATATAATTGAAAAAATTCTAAAATTATCAAAATAATTACGATTACTTTTTCGGTTTTTTAGTACTGTGACTACGTTCATGAGTCCTCGTGAATTTTCGTATGATTTATCTTAGTTAGGGAAATTTTAATTAGTTGGCAGAACTATGACGAAAGAGGTACGTCACTTGTGACGTGCAACGGTATTTGTACTAAAAATCCTATATATTTTTTATAGCATATATGATGTTTGTTAACTTTTCCATGTTGTCCAATATAGGGTTGGCTAGGTCCATTCCGACCGTTTTAAAAGTTATAAACACTTTTATGTTAAAATTGATTTATATTTAGTGCCCGTATCTGAAAAGGGAAAAATTATTTTTTTTTTTTTCACCACACCTAGTTTAGGTACATATTCTACATTTCTCTAGTTAAACAATGTTAGAAAAAATAATAAATTTTCTAATTTGATTTGAAATATCTCATAAAAGCTTCCAGTCGGGTATAGGGAATCGTTTACTAAAATGATAAAATTATTAAATGTCCATCCAAATGGCAAAAAAAATATAGGGTGTTCCGTTTAAATAAAATGATAAAATGTTGGTTTCGAGTTTTGACTGACCATATAATTTAGGATTTTTTTGAGATCAGATTTAGAAATTGATTCTGCAGTGGATACTTTTTCTGATTTTCGCGCAAAAATTGCTACTTTTAAACATTTTTAGTTGGTGTAAAAGCTACTAGTTTCAATTAATAAATCCATCATCAGGACCTAATGCGGAAGACTAAGTTTTCTATTTGTTACTTTTACTTGAATATGACGTACTTTACAACACACTCTTAATAGCAGCTAAGTCGTCACGTTATCTACTTGTAATTAATATTCCTCTTTACGCACACTAAATACAGAGAACAGACTTACTTTTTATAAAAATTTCAAACGTTTCGGTCTTTACCAAAAATACATTTGTTTTAGGCGTTCATCAGCAACTCTCTTATATGATGTAGGCAAAGATATACCATATACAGTTTTTTATTGACTATTAAATTTACAATCTACTTCTTAAAAAGTATTAAGTAAATGTGTTGAGTGAGTAGGCTTGGAAGAGAAGAACACCCAGTGGCGTTTCTCCTTATCGTTTATTTCTTTGGTGGTGGGCTAATGGATTAAGTCTTCTGGCCATGTTTTCTGTAGTCTTCTCACATCAGGTCCGTTGTTGTATAGTTGTTCAATTAAGAGGTTGTCGTGGTTTATGGTTCGGTCCTTATATCTATTTGCTAGTTTTTGGATTTCTTCCGTAACAAGTGGAATTTTTAAATCAGTGTGTAGTCTAAATTTCATGAAACAATTTTTTTATTTAAGAAAACACATTTTAGAACTTTGTTGTGGCAAAAAATAAAAAAAATACAAAATCAATCAAATTTTTGATTTTAATTTTGGATTTTCATCGACATTACAGATAAGAATCGAATATTGCAATCTTACACGTACATCGACTTTTCTTATCTTTCTTTTCGAATTGCTGTTTCGAAAAAAACATTTTTATCAGTAAAAACATTTACGATTTTTTTTTCTTAGGTTTCGTATTGTTATTTTCAATTCTCGATTATATTCGCGTGTGAAAATTCGAACTGCATAAAATACGTCGCACTACTGAATTTTGAAGAAATCTAATAAATTTCTAGTACGTTTTTCAATTTTATAGACCCAAAAAATATGTTTTGTAAATTGCACTTTTCTCCACTTTAGGCTATTTATAATTCATTGTTATTAGCTATAGTTAATATCAAATTATTTAAAAGTGTAATGAATAAATCATAAGATTGTGTCTATCCTTATTTTACGAAATATATCCATTATAAATTCAAACGATAAAAATATACTTATCCTAAAATGCCACGAGATTCTGTAGTATTCTGCTAGTAATAGCATCCTCAGGAAAGGCTGCAAGAAATTATTTAAATTGAGTGCTTAATCAGTTACTTGCAGCCCTATCTGAGAATGTTTATTACTAGCGAAACGTATGTTATAGGAATAAGAATTGTAAAGAATCTTGTGGAATTTTAAGATAAGAACCTACCTATATTTTTATCTTTTGGATCGGTAATAAATAAAGATTCTTTTATAATTTTTTACTTTGTTGAATTATTAATGTAGATATCACTTTATTACTAATGGTAATTCTTATTTATGCTCAACATAAAACAGAGAGGGGAGGATAGTCATAAAAAATATTTATTTGAAGCCCTTTTTTGAAGGCAAAGAAAATAAATACAACTATATACTTTCTGTAATGTTTCATTTTTTTTCATATTTGGCTCGAAGAAATATATTATAAATGATTTCTAGTGCACAGTACAGTAAAAAAAATAATTTTGGTAACATTTCACTTTCCCAAAAATTGTGATCACTTAAAATGGTAAAAATCTGGGTGGTCGTCCGAAACAAATCACACCTAATGAAGAAGATGAAATTTTGGTTCGAGTAGATGAAAATTCTGAAGTAAGTTCACATCAACTGGCAAGAGTAAGTCAGTCGTCTATTATTAGAATTATAAAAAAAAAGCTCCATCCATATCACTTCACTCCTGTTCAAAATTTGCTTCCAAGAGATTTCCCACGACGGTTACAGTTCTGCCAACGGGTTTTTAAATGGCGAAACAGTCATTACTGGGAAGAAGAAAACCCGCATGCTGTTAAAGAAAGACAGTATATTTGGTGGGGAATTATAGGCGACCAACTACTAGGGCCATATGTTCTTCCTCCAAATTTAAATGAAGATTCTTATTTCCGTTGTAGACATAAGTTTTTATTATTTTTGAGTACTTCTCTCAGTTTAGTTCCACATTTATGGACACTATGTATTGGACTTCTATTAATCCGATCAAATAAGATTCTTTAAAGTTAATAAAAAATCAAATATTTGTTTAACTGAACTTAACCATTGATTGTTTAGATGTATTGGAAGTTTTTAACAAAAATAAATTATTTATTAAATATAGCCAAGAATAATAAAAAAAGTACATGGGAACATATTTTTTCAAAACTTTTCAAAAGTGGCAGCCCTAATTGCTATATAATATAAATATACAGAACGGGTAGGTATACTTACGATTTTTAAATACAAAAAATCGACAAAAACACACAAGAACGATATAACGATATTAAACTAATTAGAATAATCCTCAACAAATAACCATCATGAGGTTTGGATACAGTCCAACGTTGACCCCAGTGTTATTTTACCGATACCCAGGATCCGCACATTGGCGCCAATGTCGACTCCAACACGTTCGCTCAATGTGTGTAGCGGTGAAATAGTACAACGTTGACTCGAACGTTGGACCGGATTCGAAGCGAGTCGGTTTTCTCGTCAAAGATCAAAGACATTGGCGTCAATGTTGGAAATCGCGGGCACACATTGGCATTCTATTAAGTCGGTGTTTAGCAACGAAGGGGTGAGGATAGTTTAGTGGTATTAGCGAACGTAGGCAACTGAGGTTGGCCCTAATGTGTGGGCGTTTCAAGAAAAAGAAGTCATCGTTGGAACCAACGTTGTCGCGAACGTTCGTTCTCATGTGTGGATCCGGCCTTATATAGTAGAAGGTGTTCTTTGTATTAGATATTAGCATTTTATGTTGCCTCTTTTTAATACTGTAAATATTATCTAATTGTGAAGAGAAGGTTTATATGAGTTTTTTAACTTTCCTGAGGAATTTAAAATCATTATTGACCCAGTTTTGAGGGATATTGCCTTGCTACATATAACATATAAAGTCTTAATAACAATTGGAAGATTAAGCAGAACAAATTGTTTCGAGACTACCAGTGCGGTATTAGAAAAGGAAGATCTACCATAGATCAGATTTTTATGTTAAAACGATAATACGCTAAGCAGACTGAGGATATCAAAGAAAATAACAATATAAATAATATTAAGACATATAATTAGCAGAGTGAAGATCCAAGGAAAAGAAGCGGAAGAGTTTGAAATAACAGAAGGACTAAGACGTGTCTTAGAAGATATTATTAGAAATAGCAACATTTAAGCAACGTAACATTACTGTATAAAAGTCAGCAGTGTTTAACTTACGCAGACGATGTTGTGCTACTTGCAGAAGTAAAAAGGAGTTAATAGAAGTAATAGAAGCAGCGAACAAATCGAGTTTGAAAGTTAACAAAACAAAGAGTGAGTATATGCAGTTACAAAACAAACATGAGCGAAAGGGAGACCTTGAGGTGCCAACAAGTTTTTTGTATTATAACATTTAAAGAGACAAAATCATATGTGTATCTGGGAGCTCTTATAAAGAACAAATGCGAAAAAAAAATAGAAAACAGACGGGCAGGTTTGTATCGATACATTTCCAGAAACAAAAACATATTACACACAATGAAAAAGAGAATTTTTAAAACACAATTAAGGTCTACATTGGTCAATATGATAGCTAAACATGGGCCATGTCGAAAAACAGGATCAAATGAAAATCGAAATTTGGGAGAGGAAAATGTTACCGAAAATTTATAATGAAGAACTGATGAAAAATGGGAGAGGCGTAGAAATGAAGAACTTTATTATCTGTTTAATAAGCCTAAAATATGTGATGTGATCAAAGTTGAAGGGCTACAATGGCTTGAGCATTTGGAGAGAATAGAACATACAGGAGCAGTAAAAAAATATAGCACGTGGGTTACCGGTAGGAAAAAAGAAAAGAGGAAGGCCAATAACAAATTGTAAAAAGAAGTTATAGATGATATCAGAGGAAAAGGGATACATAATTGGAGGGAAAAAGCAACTAATAGAAGTTCTGGAAGAAGATTATTAACAGTTTCTAGGACTCGACGTCCTGCACGATGCTTTTGTATATATATTGATCCAGTTTTAACTTTGTTCTGTTTTAGAGGACACCATATATTAAAATAGTGTAAAAGAGAATCGTGGATATAGTAAAATATTGTTTCTGTGTTTTGTGCAAGATATATCTTATCCCAGGATTCCTTTTCTAAAAAGTTTAACAAATTGTTTATGTTTGTATCTCTCATATTTCTAATTTCTATAATTTCGTTAAAGAAAAATTAAATTAGTTTAAATACAACAAAATGTGTCATGGTCGGATCATGTGTTTACTTCAACGATACCATTGCATTTTTCATAATTAGTGTATACCTGGTTTAATATACTTTGACATTTAGCTGTCGATCGTGTTGGTGTAAAATTGGTGACAAACCATAAGATTATTATTATTATTAAAATATGCAGCCTGTTTTTGGGTCGTTGAATTGATAATAATAATAATATCTCTATATTCTTCTCCACATAGTATTGATTAAGAGATAAGGGAGTTACATTTAATCCATTTTTTGCCCAAACTGCAACAGTTTGGTTTTACCATAAAAATCAAGAATTTGATAACATAAAAAATTAAAATTCGTTAGTTTCAATAAATTCTTATAATAAAAGGACCAATATAATTTATCGATTTCTAGAATATATCTATTATCCTAAAATTTTTGCCGCTAAAATATAAATCAAAATAATGCTTATCCCGTTGTTGTAATCTCCACAGGTGGTAAGGTTTGCAATTGACATATTATCTACCAAGCATTGTTTACTATGTTACTCCTCCCGTTATAATTTTATGTGACACGTGTCTTCTTTTTTCTAATCATTTAGCTTCTAGGCAGTCAACACCCATTTATTTCATTGTTTCAGAACAAAAGTTTGCGTTAGGCATTCACGATATATTTATTCAATTTCATATAAATTAATTATATTGAAAAGAAAGCGATGTCATTCTGTCATGTTTACAAGATAGTAAAATAATATTTGTTTTAATAAATTGTGTTTAAAATGAAATATTAACTTTTTTGTTTGATAACTTTAATTAGTCATTAAATATTACAGACTGTACACTGCAAAAACAGATCTGTAAATTTACAGAATATAACGTTGGCAATTTTGTAACCAACGTTAAATTATGTATTTTTTACAATTACAATATTTAATATGTAAATATTTAAATTATTTGTAATGTATACTGACGCAACAAATTAGGTAATTATACTTAATAGATTACGTAATATAACTTCATGTATTGTGTAAAATTACATTATATACAATGTAAACAACGCAAAAAAAGTTATGGAGTTGCTATTAATATATCATTTAATTTTACATTAGTTTATGTAAAGAAACTTAATAAATTGTGGAAATATACTACGTATATTATGTGTATAAACTTTATAGATTGTGTGAAAAAGCTTTATAAATTTTGGAATAGTACTTAATAAATTGTTTATATTTACAAAATATTTTAATTTACATTGTAAAAATCGCAAAGGAAAAACAATAATCTTTAAACCTATATTTTGAATTTAATCATATATGACACATTTTGTTCCAACTGAAACCTAAAATTCATAAAATAGCTATAATTTTATATTATTACGTTTATGTAAACAAAATGTGTCTTATTAGAAATAGATTTAAATTCCAAATATAGGCTAAAAGTATATTGCTTTTGAGTTTCCTATTTAGAATGTAAAATGTAATTTTTACAATATAAAGTAAAATATCGAGTATATAAAAAAATAAATTTAAATAAGATACAGATATTCTAAAAAATATGCAAAAAACATAATCTTCAATTTTATCTTAAATCTGCAAATTAATTTTTTTTGTATATTATGAACTATAAAAATAAAAAAATGTGGAAAAGATAAAAAAATTCACATATTTTGATAAACAGTTTATTACATATCTGTAATAAAAACATGAGAATTAGTTAACATTTTTTAAATAAAATAAAAGTTATTGTCTATATAACGTTACAGTTTTTATCAAATTAAAAACTTTTTTCTTTGTGCCGGTAATTTTTTTGCACTTAGAACCTGAATCAGGATGTATTTTTAAATAATGTCTTTGTAAAAACTCTAATGTAGTCTCTACTGGCGAAGAATATTTTAAATTCATTATAAAATAGATAGAGACGCAGACTTTCATAGCATCTCACAGAGACGTGTATCCTACTTCATCGATAACTTGTTGGTCAACAAAAACTTTGTAAATTGTATTTCCATCGAACTCTAAAACAAGACAATTCTAATTAGAATTGGGATGTACAAATACATCGTATCTACTATACTTAAACTTACTTGTTTCAGTTCATTATCAGAATCTATATGAATCAAATTAGAGGTGCAGTCAGAATCTAAATCAATAGCTGCTTTTTCATTACTGCTATGATTTGAATTTTGGGCATTATTTTGAATAGTATCATTTGTCTGGAAATGATTCCTTGTAACATGACTTCTAAATGTATGAATATTTTTAAACAGGGCAATTCTACCGCAAATATTATTCATAGGACACAAAATTTCACAGTTCTTTTGAAAATGCTTGTACACGTGTTTAAATATTTCATACCCGTGAAAAGTTTGGAAATTACAGACAGAACACTTTATTATACTCGTATTATGAACATCGTTTGAATGAATATCGTAATGATGCCGTTTAACATGTTGTTTAAAATTATTGTATTTTAGAAATTTTAGAAGGCAACCATTATGTTTACATACAAACGAAGCCGACGGCCAATTTCGGTGTAAATATTGATGTAAATCATATTTTCTCACTGTTACACATTGAAAATTGCAAATGTTACAAAAAAACATAATTAAAATATGGTACTTACTTAAACAAACAAACACTAAACCTCAAATAAATAGACTTTATTTTTATTCCGTTAATCACAATCCTCCAGCGTTCTGCCCACTTTAAGTAACAATTAAAACATTGCATCACTTGGGGTCGAGACAGGTTTGAAGCTACTGCGCAATTGCACTTTTTACAATACAGATTGTGTAACATAATATTCACAGTAATTATTAGGTTTATTTACAGCATCATATGTTGAATTACAAAATATATTATGTAAAATGTTTATTCCAACGTAAAGTTCCAATAATAGTGTAATTTTACCAAAATATGTTTTGTAAGGTTACTATGTAAATAGTATTTACATTATTAGATGTGTATTTAATACATTTACTTAATATATTTGGTGAAGTTTACATAATATGTATAGAACATTTACAGATTTTTTTTCAGTGTATGTAACAAATATACAGTGCTTTTAAAACCAGCCAGTCAAAATTACTTTTGATTTTACGTAAATTTAAGAAAAATAAAAAACACTTTTTATTTTATATCAAGGGGGAAGGTTAAAAGTGTTATTTACCTATTTCCAAGTTTCACCCCTTCGGCGCACCCTCACCCCTATTAAAAAAGTCAAATGGCAACATCAAATTAAAGCTTAAAAAATGCAACCAAACCGTGTAAACAAAAATCTATAAATCTATTCTGTTGATATTTTTCATTTTTATACTTCCTAATTGATATAAAATTTGACGCTTTTTATTATTCTTAAATTTAAGTAAAATGAAAAGTTATTTGGAATGGTTTATTTTGAAATGAAAGCGCTGTATAAAATAAAATAAAATTAAACAGGGATTTTTTATTCGTATATTTCTTTTTTGATATTCGGTACATTTGTTTTCATTCTCCTCTCCAAATAAAGGAATTATGTAGTAGGAGAGACGGGGGTTGGTTGGTGAAATTTTAACTAACATTTTTGTAGCCATTTATTTAAACTACAAAACAAACTTATTGTAATATCATAATAGTTCATACTTTTACCTAAACAAAATATAATATTAATAATAAAGTCGTTTATTATTCCCTAATTCAAATACAATTCAATTATAACTTACAATATATCTTTAAAGTACAAGAACAGGAGAATAAAGGGCTTTGAGGTAGCTTCTGAACCTGGAGAGGTACAGGGCCGTTGAAGTGCAGACTCCAATTTGTGAAAAAATTACTTTTTAATACTAAAGCATTTACAAAAAAAGAAATAGAATCATTTACAAAAAACAAAAGAGGAAGGAATAAGGAGAAAGAGAGAAAAAGAGAAAAAAAGGTAAAGAGAAAAATAAAATAAAAAAGAAAAAGGCTGGGCACATTTCAACGCAATGTTTTGATTACACTGGTATTAAGTATCAGTTTATCGATCAAAGGTAATCATTCTTTATACAATAAAGTAACATTCGTTAATATAATAATAATAATAATAATAATAATAATAATAATATATCTTTATTTTATAATAGCTATTACTTCATAAATATAAAAATTAGCTTGACAATTAAAAGCATAAAGAAATATATACAAATTTGCAATATAAATAAAAAACAATAAAAATGTAAAAATCAATAAAAATAAAAAAGGTAAAAATCAAAGCATTTATCACAGATTTTCTAAGTATCTTAAAAAAAATTAACATTGAGAAGAACACAATACTAGATTTGGAAATAAATTTCTCATAGCCTTTTTTTAAATATTTTGACATTTGGGGAATTTTTAACCATTAAAGGCCGTTATACAATTTCAAACCTTCAACCAGTAATGTTTTTTGCAATGTCTGAGTGTTAAAACTGTCAACAGATCTAACATTGTATGCTAATAAATCAGATTTCCTTATCAAAAAATTATTTAAATAAGGTGGTACCAATTTATTGCTAAGTTTATATATAGATTAGAATCAGATTTGCTTCAATAATCATCTGATCCATGTTTAAGAAACGTAATCTACTTAACATATCTTCTATTCTAACATATTTATTACATCCCAACAGAATCCTCATTATATTTTGCAACAGTGAATTTTTGAATATCCTCCCTACTACAAAATATAAACAAAGACAAACGATAATATTAATTACAGAATAAACTGTGATTCTTTTTTAATATTTATTGTCGGTTGTAATAATCACCCCACTCGGAGTTAGCTGTTAAATCTTTGGTGTTAATTGTTACAAGCTTAGACATATCGTCTGGGTCACAATTTTAACAAACAAATTATAAATCTGCGTATGCACAATTTTCATGAGCCCATACTTGATATTTACTGCATTTTAGCCATTTTTCGTCAGATTTGAAATGACAAAAATTTTCAGCGCAAACTAACCACAATGCATCAGTCTCATCTTATGATTCGTCATCTAATTTAAGAGGTTTTTGTTTTTTTCTGTTTCTGTTTTGCTGTCATATATTATTTTTTAGTCCTTTTGTTTCGCTATTTGTTTAATTTTTTTGGCATTGCTTTTATTTTCTTCTCATTTTTATTTGGAGTATCTGTTAAAATCGCAGTTTTTCGACGTTTGTGATCTTTAGTACTGGTTTAGCGTTCTTTGGCTTTTAACAATGGTCGAATGTCTGAAGAGCTGTAATGCTGAGTGTCACGTGAACGACCAAGCTTTGGTGAAATAAAAATCACTGGAATTCTAATACTTGGTTGCTTGGGTGATATGGTGGTTAAAAGTTGCAAGGATTGTAATATAGTCCATCACGTGAACAATTAGGTTTCGGTGATATAGATATAATAGGCGGTATCAAAGTTATCGACCCTAGTGACCCACCTAGAGTTTGTGGAGTACGTATAGATGTAACTGCTATACATATTTACTTCGTCTGGTTTTTCAGAATTGTTTGCCGTTTTGTTAGATTCATTAGGTTTTTGTTGGCCACCAGGATTAGGTCGATCTGTCACATAACTCGAAGGAAATTAATCGTTGGTAAATATATGCTTGTTGAAAGTATACAATCCAGAAACTCAAAATCCTGACTGAATGTTTTTTGGAGTTGTAGCTAATGGCACGTCATCTCGAACAATGCCAAGTATGTTGTATAAAGACATAGGCTTTCCTATATTGTTCCTCATGTAGCAATCGGAAAAATTATTTACGTGCTTCCTAAATGAAAGATGTGAGTCGTGATTGTCTAAAATTAGTAAAACAGATCGAACTTTTGAATATCTCTAATGTTTGGTAAAATGATCAAGAAAAATGACATAATCTTTCTGTATGATCAATCAGACTTTTCAAAACATTCAAGTTGTCCGTTTTTAACGAAATAACAAAATTGTCAAAATTGCACCGGTCTATTACTTCCTACAGAAGATTAAAAAAACTTTGTTACATTTTTCAGATTAAAGCTAGTTGCTCTGGTGAGACGCTTGTCTCAGGAGTTCTTATAGATAGGGTCGAATAGCACTAAATAAATCCGGACAACCAGTTAACTGACGCTATTAATTTTTCTTGCCAAGCGTAACGAACTGGAATGTTTTGAAACATTTCACCAAATAATTTGCGAGTTCAGCGCCCAACGCGTCAGGTAGTGTTTGTCTATTTCTTATATATCCTAATGTAGGATCCGGTTAATTCGGTTCTGAAAGCAATAAGCGAATGTGAAAAATGAATGGGGGGTTTTTCCTTATGAAAATAAGACATACATATTTATTTTTAAGCTTTTTGTAGTATTTGTGCAACTCCATAAAATTTATAGAATATTGATCAGCAGCGGTTCTAATGGACCTTCCATTTTCTAGTACCTACTTCTTTAGTCGCAGCACAGAATGTCTCTATTGGTACTTTCCCTTTTTCCGTTTTACGTTTGTAGTTTCTCATTGTTCAACCTATTAAACACTATAATTTCCATTTAATACTATGATTCGCAACAGAATAATAAATATTTGAACAATATTACAACTGTTTCTGTCAAATTGCATTTGGGGTTCGTTGTTATACCGTAACAACTAGCCCCCTTGAGGCTGTAACAACCTACCCTGACCGGGTTGTTAAAATAAAATTAATAATATCTGCCTAACCTGCAACTTAATCAAAGTAAAGAAACAAGAAAGATGTTATTTACATGCTGCTGTTTCTTCCGAAAATTTACCAAATAGGAGTTATAGACACTGTGGTTGCAATAAAATAAATTGTCTTCAAAAAAGTAATTTTTAAAACCATCAAAAAACACTTAAATTAGGATCAGAGCACAACTTTTCTGGATAATATCGCTGGGTCTTCTGAACATATCACATTAATGGCAGTTCGGTATTGATTTCCGTACATATTTTAAACCATTTGTAATAACCTGCCCCTGTAGCAACCAACCCGGGTCTCCCCTACTCAGAATACAAATACAGTGCGGATTAATAGAATATGAATAAATGTTTTGGTTACCAAAACAACATCCTTCATTTTCAAAATTCGTTCACATATCTGACAAAAGTACTAAAAATGAATTATCCGGTGTACTTTTTATGATATCGCATACAGATAACTATCAGATAGATTTATCGAGATGTCATATATGGTAAAATGGTAGAGCAACATCTTGGTAAACAGTTCATTCATTTGTGCCTATACAATTATAGTTATTTATTCTATCTTAGGTAAATATACATATGACCTAAATACAGTCACAAAAAAGCTCCTTATTTCCACTAAACCTAGTATGTACGATTTCGAGAAATACCAAGCTCTTTCAAAATCTGCAAAAATATACAGGGCGTCCCATTTAAATTCAAAAAGTTGAGGGTATTTCCGATTAAACCGGAAGTATATCATTAACAAAAAAATGTACATCAGCTGCATTTTGCCCCAATGCACTTACTTGCAAAATTTCATAAATATCGTCCGTTTCGTTTTAAAGATATTTACTTGGTTCCATACTTTATCCCAACCATGTATACATAGTTTAAATTCCTATTGGACAAATATTTCAAATTAAGAATGGTCTAATTTTGAAACAAAGGAGTTTTTCTTTAGAAAAACTAATGAAAATCAAGTAATCTCTGAAGATTGAAAAAAAAATACATATTTTATTAGTACCAAAATGGTATGTTCACCTGTAGGAAACATATACGTACAGGGTGTGTTTAATTTATAAATCTAATCTTTATAGTTATCTGAGAAATTAGAAGTAAGCTCTCATAGAGTCAGTTGAATGGAAAAATTAATCCGAGTATGAACACACAAAAATTAAAATAAACGTAATTAGTCTTCATGAGCCATCCGGTATATAGTAGTATGCAGGTACATACCGCATTGTATACATATAATGCTCGACTTATGCCTAAACATTTAATAGTAGTTATTTAGCTGTTACGTGACACGAGGCGAATTTGGCAAATGAATTTATTGCGGACTATCAAAAATGTACATACAAAATGAGTATTATGCTCCGGATCACTTTAAATAACGTTACGAATATAATCAGGGATAGTGCCGTTCCGTGTCGAGTGACCCTACTGGACTAATATACACTCTCCTGTATATATATTAGATCTTAAGGGGGATTGTTCCGGTGAAAAGGGCAAGTAACTACTACCAAGTTGATTACTCAAGAGCGATTTGCAAGATATTTAAAATAATTGCCGTTTAATATAATAGACGTGACCAGACCAATAAAAATATTTATTGTCTATTTCGGTGCGTCCATTTTATTTTTTGTATCAAATGAAAATAACATTTCCCTTGACAAAAGGTTTAATATACATATATAAAAATAAAGAATTTTATACGTTTATATTTTCTGTTAACAAATAGTGTTCTTTTATTTAAGGTATAAAACTTTTTCTCTTTTTCGTTTATTCAGATTTTCCCCTTTTTAGTGAGTCTATGCTGTACTGTAAGAAGTAACAAATACGTAAGCAAAACTAAAATATTAACTTGTAATTAAACTAAACACTAAAGTCAGTTTCTTAGGTCATTGTTACCTTTTTTTACGAGTATATTGTAAATATGCACTGCAGCAGTGTGTAATTGACGTAGGCGGGTGCTGATTACAATGTATGTACGTCACCACAAGTGATATTGTAAAGTTTGCCTAGCGAAGCGATGTTCTTACAATAGATTCGTTAATGTAACAGGTTGGATTAATTAGTCGATATCCATACTATAGTAATAAGTAAATTGGCACTTAGAGGTAACTCAACCACAAAGAAATTAAATGAACTTTTTCTAACTTATTTATTGGGCGAGGAAATGGTGAAAATTACAAATAAAAATTAGACGAAAGCAACGAGTGACTTTATAATACAACAGATTAAATTAATGCTTTGGGTAATTATTAAACCTCGCCGAATTCTTTAATAAACAATTTGACTCTATTAACTAATTTCAGAAAAGTACCGGCAAATTGAATTTACAAGATTTATCAACACTGAAGACACTTTGTCACAAGAGTATTTTTCGAGGCGGATGTAAACTACAACTGATTCCTGAATTCGTCTAGATTTCTAAACTGAACTTTACTCTTGGTTCTAACAGATTTTTTATGACTTTCAGTTTATTTTCAGTTTTCGGCTTTATAAAACTAACCATGATCCTCAGTTCTGATAATTATTGAAGGGATAACAATTCTGAAATACAACTTTCTTTACGAAAGGAATAAATCCCCAAAAACCTTTCAGCTGTAATTTCAGGCTTACCGAACTATGTCCATTATTTCGAAATTACAATCGTAAAACTCATCTGTGGATATCATTTGAAGCGTCAACTTATATTTTTAGAATTATGCATCTAAAAATGAAATTTAACATCTGTTACTTGATTTTGTATTTGTATATTTTTCCCGAAAGAACTCTTGAAAACTCTTATATTTAAAACATTTATAATATTCAGGCCAGCATGTTTTTTTAACTATTGAATTTGTAAATTAGGAAATAACTTTAAGTATTTTTATTGAAATATTCCTAGAAAAATAAAATAAACTAGCTTTCTAGAGTTGAGTTTGCTTTACAGAGGCGGCTCTGTTACAAGTATAACAATTACCATAAATTCTGCTTGCATAACATCTAGTAATCTAGAAATTACTTAGAAAGTGTACTAGACTTGTTTGAGCTTATTCCAGTTAAAAAAAGTACAAAACAAATAGGACAGGGAAGTGATACTATAATAATACTATAACACAAAAATGGATATGTTAATGAATATCATATATAAGGTATGTACTTACGAAAATAATAAGGGGAAAATTAAATAATTATGCAAAAAAATGTGTCGGTGAATCATTGATGTAATGATAGCGCATGGAATACCATTAAAGTTGGTGCAGTTAGTAATGAAAATCCTGCAAAATAACGAGAGCTGTGCCACAATAGAAGAAAACAAGTCAAAGGAAATACACATAAGAAAATATCTGAGATAACATAATCTTCCTACACTACTCTATTTAATCTAGTGTTGGAACAAATCCTACGAGAAACCAAACAAAAAAACCAAAGGAATTCTTTCAAGCTATCCATATCAAAAGATATATGGGTATTTAACAAAAAAAAGGAAAACTAAGCAAATGGGAGAGGAAGACTAATAAGAAGAATACATAAATAGGAATTAAAGATTGAGAGGGAATGACTAACGAAGAATTAAGAAATAAATTTAATAAATCATCGATAATTCAAGTGATTAGGACGAAAAGAATAAGATGGCCAGCATATATCGACCGAATGTAACAAAACTGTATAATAGATAAAGTACTGAGAATCGGGGTAGAAAACAAAAGAAATAAATGACGGCCAAAGATTAAAAGGTTAAAAATTAAGCAAGAGGATAAGAGGAAAATAAGAATACAAAAAAAATAGTAAAGACGATATTTAGGGGTCCGTAGCCGTCTCTTATAAAACCTGAGGGTTATTTTTTACTAAAATTGAAAATAAAACTAACATTACAACTATATACTTTTGAGGACACTCATACATCATTTTTTACAAAGCTGAGATAATTTAATTTTTTTTAAACAATCTAATTATACCAAACCGCTGTTTGTAGTAAAGAACATGATATCCAAACTTATTTATTAATTTTAATATAATTAGGCTAGCTATATAAGCATTTATCTCTTTGCTCAATAAAAAGTACGTAGTCACATTTTTATCCAACTTCAAACAATAATGCAATAATTTCGCACTAAGCTTTCAGCAAATGCATTATTTTGGACATGGAAATTGTTCACCCATTTAATTTTCAAAGCCGCTTCATGGTCTGTGCTTAATTGTCGTTTTATTGCGGAAGGCTCTGGCAATTAATCAAATTCATTTGTAGGTATACGTTGTGATTACATTGTGTAATAAGCAAAATTCATACTTGGCCAGGCGTGGTATTTTGTTTGATGTTACCCTTTAGCTTCCACTATTGCCGTTCATAATCTTGTTGCTGTTTCCTTTAAAATATTTTTTACTAATTGGAAATACGAAGTTTGAATTAAAATTATTTTTCGGCGAGTAAGTAAAATTTTTAATAAACTTTCTTATTTCCTACATTTTTCATGTTAAGAAAAATGCCTACCAGCTTCAATGAACTTGAAGAATACTTTGATTTGAACTCTGATCATTTTACTGAGTGAAAAGAATTTACGAATTTAATGAAAAAATTAGAAAAGACACCGAGCTTGTTCAAGTATCTTCTTATACAACAGGAGGGGAAATTAGTTATTATTGTAAACAAATGTCGATCAGCTTGTGGAAAATCTCATTTGTGACTGTTTGGAACCTAATGATTTTAATCAATTAATAACGGAACCTACTCATATAGCTAGCACATCTCAAACTTTTCTTGATCTTATATTCACAAATACGAGTAAGCTTATAATTGAATTTGGTACATTTAACAGTCAAATATCCAACCATCGTGCAGTTTTTTGTAAAATTAATCTATCGGTGTACATTAAGTTTATAACATACAGAGGTTATAAGCAATTTTTATATGATAGATTTAATAGAGACCTCTTAGACAATCCTTTTATCATTAATGATAATTCAATCGATAAAACCATTGATTTATTTAACCAATGTGTCATAGCCCTATTTGACAAACATGCACCATAAACCAGTCCAAAGTTACTAAACCATTTGCACCATGGTTAACACCTACTAAACGTGAAAAGATGAAAATTCGAAATAAAATATCCAAATATAAAACATCTAAAAACCGTCATGATTTTATTTATTATAAAAATATTAGAAATGCTGTGTCTAGTGTAATTAGGCAAGAACAATCTGCTTATTTAATACAACGAAATTCCAAAGAGTTACGGAAAACTGTAAAAACATTAAATATTAAAAATAAATCCGATTTTCCGATACCTGTTCATCTAAACAATCCTGTTAACATAAACAACTATTTTTTATTTCAAGAAATATTTGCCCGGAATCCTCACAATTTTATAATTCAAATAAATTTAACCATAACATTTCCTTTTCGTTAAATCTAGTAACGATTGATGAAGTAAATTGTGATGGATTTAAAGTCGAATACCCAAGGAAACGACAATATTGCTTTAAAAATGTTAAACACTTTATTTAAATGTGATAGCATCTTTCATTATACACATTGTAAATTGTTGTATAGAGAATGTATATTTACAGACATTTAGAAATTTCCATTTGTGACACCGCTCCTAAAAGTTAATAATACTCAGGTTTTTAGTTATCTAGGTCTGATAGGTCTTTGTTTATCAAAAGTTTTTGAAAGGGTCTGTTTAAAATTCATGTATTTTAAACCAGTAAAATCAGTGATCAATTCTTTGTTACTGCTCGTATACACTCCAGAAAATTCCACATAGAAAACTCTCGATTAGCCCTTTGTGACATTACTTTCAACTAATCAGAACTGATTCTCCTTCTCCCGCATATGGCAATTAACACATTTGCCGGCAGGAAGTCGTTCCTAACCACCCTTACGAAACAAAACAAAGTTTGTAAAAAATTGATTGAGGAAGAAAGTAGAAATTGTGAATTTGAATACAAAAAACTGTTTTTAATACCTCTTCAGTAACAAAAGTACATTTGTCAATTAGTTTATTATTTACCTGAGTGATAGTTTATGCAAACCGAGATTAAAAACACACACGAAGTGTATCTGAAGTGTATATATAAAATTTGCATATTATTGGAATAAAGAAGATTTATTTGTTACTAAAAGTGTGTTGTTGTTTTTTATTTGAAAAAAGTCACATATAATTTATATGTGTGTAACTTGCATATAAAAAAATAAATAAAGAAAATAATTGCCTCCACATATATTAATTTTCTACAGGGTCCTTAGCGAGCCGATTTATAATTATGTGTTTGCAAATAAAATAACTGATGCGACCCAAACTGACTTTCGAAAAAAATTTAATACTAAAACACAATTACTGAATATAACCGATCATATAATTAGATTACTAGATATAGGATTTACAACATCTGTTGTACTGGGTGTCCCAATAAGAATGGCTCTCGGCTATATCTTGGAAACCGTGTATAGTACAGCTTCGGGAAAAAATTTTTTTTTTTCATCTACTTTTTATAGAGAACTGAAAAAAAACAGTAAACAACCAAGTGAAACTTAATTTATCTGTTAATTACATACAACAATAAGCCATCTAACAATTTTAATTTAACCTACACCTACATGTCAATTGTCAATCGATTTTTCAAATATCGATTCTTTGATTAGGTATCGGACAAAAATATTGGTTGCTGGAGAATCCGTAATTTTTCAGAAGGCATTGTTAAGTTGCATGACTATATTTTCTTTCGTAATAGTTTGTAAGTTTTTACATAAGTAATAGAACAAACTGAATAACACTGACAAATTAATAATATCGATACCTAGAGTATCGATATTTTTAAGAATAATTTAAAGATATTTTCAGCATCAAAATATTTATATGTGTAGTTCAATATGAAACAGGATAAAGAGAAATTGTATTTTTTTCTTCAAAACGTATGTATGTGGTAAATTTTTAACTAGCGTTTGGTTCAAATTTACTTTTTTGTAAATGACTTATAAAATGGCTAATGAGATCTTGGTGGCGAGAAAAAGTCGTATTGCACTATATTAGGATCTTTGTAGTAGCAAAGTAGAAACTGCTACCATACAGTTCGATTAGGATGGTTCCGATTGTTATTTTATCGTATCGAATACCTTAAAAGACATAACGGTTGGAATTTTCCACCTTGTAGATGGCTAATATAACATAGAAGTAGCAAAAGTTACTTTGAGATAGACAGGAACCATTTTCACCATTTAAAAAATTAAAATATGGAATCACACCATTATTTTTAAGTTCAAAAAGTATCAATATAATGCTATTTCCGATAAACTAAGAAAATAATCTTAATATACTTTCTCAAATTATACATTTATACTAATATAAAAAAAGATTTATATAAAAAAAGAAAATTTATTATATTTTAAATTGTCGAAAATAAAGGATCCAATTATCTGACCATCTATGGTACCACACCATATATTTATCGACCATCGACCCTGATGTTGAACCTCTTCCATCAAACGTGGATTATTACGTGACCAATAGTGCATATTGTGACGGTTTACCGTAACATCACTTCTAAATGTAGCTTCATCTGGCCACAAAATACGTGACAGCAATTGAGATTCGTCAGATATCATATCCAACAACTAGTTGCAATAATCCAACCTTATATCGTAATCACGATTATTTAAGCTTTGATGAAGTACTATATGATAAGGATGAAACCTAAAAGAAATATAACATCTTAATAAATATCTTTAGAGAGTTATAAAATAAATAAATTAATATGTTACAATATAACCATGCCAACAAATATTATTGTATAGGTATATTTTGTTTAAGACATATTTTGCAGATTAATAGGTAACTAACTTTTAACTTTACATCCAATGAATTTACCTGTGTTCTATCAAAATACGGTTAACAGTGGTTCTGCTTATTCTTAAGTCTCTAGCTATTGCTCTGATACTTAAACGAGGGTCAAATTGCACATATGCCAAAACAATTATGGTGTTTTCCTCTGAGCGACCTCTGCCGCGTCTTTTATTAACAGGAAGAGTTCCGTTTCTCGTCGTTCTTAAACGGTGTATGAATCGAGGATGACGTTTTCGGGGATATAGAATTGCATACACACTAGCAGCAAAAGTTGCAATTATCATGCATTTAAAATACGTCAAAACTATTAAGGCTGTTTTCCAGTCTGTTTTTAATTCCTATTTTCCCTACATTCTTAAACATTTCAGCTGTTAATTTATTTATTCCTGGTGACTTTCAATTTATTTAAAGGTATCTGTTCCTTATTTAATGCCTCCAATTGTTTCTTTTGATTTTGTATTTTTTTTATGTGCTCCTAGTAACTCCTAGAAATATTCTTTCCATCTATTTATGTCAAATGCTTCTTGGTTTGTAAGAATCATCGTATAGATTTTAAGTAAATTTTGTATCGAATTTAATAAGAACAAATCACAATGAACGTAAATGAACAAATTACTATGTATAATAATTTGATACATGTCTTTTATATTTTTTACATTGCCCACTACTTGTTTTATATATTTCCATTTTAACTAGCTTAACGCCGTTTCTCGGTAACAGAAACTATATTATTGAAATAATAATTGAAATCATTATTAGTAGGATAGGGAAAGTCAATTTTAAAGAGTTCAAAATTGTTAAAAGCATTTCAGTAAAACCATAGTAATCTATATTCAAAGGAAAAATGCTTAAAATTTACATATATTCTAAGATATCTCGAGATAGGAAAGAGATATCGACATGCAGTTTTCGCCATTTTGTTATCAATTTGCTCTGTTTTCAACATGACTAAAACTTGTCAAATTAAATAAACGCAGAATTTTTCTAAGACTACGATGATCATATTTTCAATGCCTCTTAATTAGGCAAAATTTGTGAAATATCTATTTTTTAATTTTTGGTATTGAACTACGCCCTCTAGGGGTGGACATGTAAACTTGAAAATAATTTCCAAGTTTTTCTCAAGGCCATTTTTGTTATACATTTTTTTCCCGAAGCTGTAATATACACGTTTTCCAAGATATAGCCGAGAGCCATTCTTGTTGGGAGACCCAGTAGAATTAGATTTTTCTAAAGTATTCGACATATCACACCTGTATGCGAAACTTAATTATTACAATTTCGATAATACCTTTTTAAGATTTTTTAAACTTTACCTTAATAATCGTTATCAAAAGTTGTTTTAGATAAAATGTCCTCCGGTTTTTCAAGCGTTTCGTCGGGTGTTGCTCAAGGATCAGTTTTGGGTCCCTTGCTATTTTTAATTTACATAACCGATATTCATAAATGTATAAAACATGTTCAGTTACAGTCCTTTTCCTGACGATATACAGCTATCCAAACTTGACAGATGAGGAGTTTGCTTATAAATAACGATCGGCAAAAGTTATCAAAATATTCAAAAGCACATAATCTCAAACTAAATAGTAAAAAGTATAGAACGATCTCTTTCTCCTCAAATTGTATAAATATACATAATATTATGGCTCTCCTTTATTTATAAATAATTAGCGATTATAAGTGAGTAAAAGCTGAAAAAATCTCGGCATAATTTTCGATTGTAAATTTCGCTTTCAAGAACATCTAGCGTTGTTGGTTACAAAATCTTTTCTAAGTATGCTACAGTTATACAGTCTTAACTTGTCCTTACGAAAAATTCTCTGTAAATCCTTAGTGCTCTCGATTTTAAATTATGGTCTAGTTTTATTCTCTAAAAAATAATGTATTATAATAAAACGATACAAATAAATAAAGGCACTATTAAAGTAAAGTAAAGTATTTTTTGTTATAGTAGATTTTCAATTAATATATTTATTTTACGATATGAATTTTCCACTTTTTTTAGATGCATTTTCCCAAAGTATCTACATTTATATCTGAAATTTCCTTCGAACACAAATTTCGTACACCAGCTAATTTAAATATGTATCTTATTGTTTCCAAACATAACCCTTCAGTTGTCCCGGATCGATTCAATGGATATAATTCCATAAGATAAGGTGGCGATATGAGAATATCTTCCCTTTTTCTGGGACTAAGTCTAGAATATATTTTTTTATTTTTTTACATCAATTTGTAGTTAGTGCAATTACGATTAATTCTAGCTTTTGAGGAAAAGGTCTATTTTTAGAATTATATATTTAATAATTCATCTGAAAAAAATCAATCGGTGGATCGGTGATTACAATGTGCGTTGCCACATTTTTGACATTGTTTGTCCAGTATTAACCCATGTTTCAAGTAATTAGAATATTAGTATTTGCTGATTATTCTTAATGATACAGCTGTCCACAGTTAAAATCCATTTTAACAGTAAAGACCATGGGGATAGGGTTAAATTCATCAAAATTTTTGTAAGGCCCATCACTTGTATTTAATTTGTCAAAAGAATTTGAAATAAGCATAGAAAGATGATGCAAAAATAAAAGTTAATTTACCGTATTCCTTTTTTCTTTATAGAATAGATAGAACGTTGTTGACTAACGTTGACCGAATATTCAAATTTTAATTGGCATTATGTTTCTATAAACGGCCATAACCCATCGTCGTGGTTCACCCTTTATATGTATAATTTAATGACTTTTTAGATCCTTTATAGTAAATGTATAGTAAATTTGTAGGTTCAAGAATAAAAATCGTGTACCAATTTGCTAATAATAAATTCCTTTGAAAGGGTTAATCCCGTTATAGAAATGGATGTATATATGCAAAAGCAAAAGACACACAATAGAAGTGTATACATATCTGGAGCGGAATTGATGAGCGAGTTAGTTAACTGGCGAAAATCGTAGAATTGAATGTGATAGTAATGGGTGAGAATCTCTTTATGTCAGATCCAATTTACGCCCTGATTTTATTCGAATCCGTAATTCAATCAAGGACTCAGCAGGCACTCTCGCAACTCACTTCCAAATCCACTCTAACTTCTGTTTCGTTCCGTTTTCGGTTTTTGTGTTCATTTCACTCACCTAACTCGCCGATAGAATCGAGACTGTCAATTTTTCTAAAAAAGCCAATATTTTATATTAATTTAATCGTCAACGGTAACATACAAAGATGTTCGAATTTTCTTATATTTTGAAATATAAATCACGAGAGACTGGTCTGTCCAAAGGTGCGAGGGGAATGCGGAAAATTTACTGACCCCTTACGGATTTAAGGGGTCTGCTAATATGTCATTTATATTTTTTTAGTATTAAAACAAATTACAAGGAAAATCGTCCCCGTTTATTAAGGAGGTTCCAAAAATTTTTTTTTCTTACGACTGTCTTCAAAATGTATTTATTTACTTCTGATAGTTTTCTTAATTTTTTTTTAACAAATATTCCTTCTTACGGTGTATTTAGCTATAATTACAATAAGCAATTTGGTTCTAACTTAAACTAACTACGTTTTCAACTTAATCTAAGGTATATTCAATAGTGTTCCTCAAGCTGTTCTGATACTTATATACACTAATCTTAGAATGTACACTTCACTAGCTCTACTTTTAACTTGTCACTAGACTAACTCAAAAGGCTTCGTCCTCTTGAACCTTTTTTCTAAACCAGTGTTGTCAAGGAACTGGATGGCCTCAACAGTCACGATGAAGTCGATTTTCGTGACTCCTAGCAAATTTTTTGATGGTCTGGTTAACAGTTTCTATTTCAAGGTTTCTGTTTCTGTTTCTGATATATCAGGGGGCATCTACAATGTTCCTCAGCACTTTGTTCTGGAATCTCTGAATGATGTCTATATTGCATTGTTTAGTACATCTCCAAAGTTGGATGCCACAGGACCATACAGGCTTAAGTATTTGATTATGGAGCATAAGCTTATTATGCAGTGATAGAGTGGGGTTTCTTCCAACAAGCCAATACATTTTTCTGTATTTTAGTTTGAGTTCTTCTCTTTTCTTTTTGACATGTACTTTCCAGCTAATCTTGGTGTCCAGGGTAATACCTAAGTATTTAGCTGTATTTGAATAAGGTATCAAATTATAATTTAGTCTGATAGCTATAGGATCTATTCTTTTACTCGTAAAGTTGACATGTATGGATTTGGTCTCATTTAATTTGATCCTCCACCTTTTTGTCCAGTCTTTGATACGGATAACAGCTATTTGTAGGTTTTTGGCAACTTCTTCATTGTTGCTCCCTACTGCTAAGATAGCAGTATCATCAGCGAAGGTGGCAATAGTATTATTATCTAACTGAGGAATATCGGATATGTACAGTAGGTAAAAGGCTGGTCCTAAGACGCTTCCTGGCGGTACTCCATCTTTAATCTCTCTCAGATCGGAGTAAGATTCTTCTTGGTTGATCAGAAAGTATCTGAAGCGTTCTTAATAGTAACTGTCTCAAAGTTTTGCCGTTTCAAAGTAGTAACCTTTTAAAAAGCTATTTTAATAGTAGCTAGGTAGTTCACTTAAATTTAAAAATGTCTTCAAGGCGGCGGACCTTCGTTGTAGTCAATTTAAGTAGCAAATAGGTAACTGCTACACTTTTTCAACACCATAAAGTTATTAATCTTTTTAAGTTAAAAAATAGATAACAGGTTTGAAGCATTTACTTTTATAAAGTTCCGGTTTCTATAATATCTGTTCCTGAGACCAAATGTGTTGCTTGGGATATATTTGGCTCTGACCGTCTTTATAACCGAGATACAGGGGTCATGAGTAACGGAGCACACTGTATATTTTTTTGATATTTGGTGCACATGTTTCTCATTCAGAGCCTAAACAAAGAAATAGAAAGCGAGTGGGTCTATGAAACAACACCTAGTATACGTATGCACGCAGACAATCTTACTATTCAAATTTTGAACTTTTTAATAACAGATTATTAAAACTATTGACACCAGTGACGTTCACGTTAAAGTAGAGTGTACAGCATGCAAGTCTGGTATAAAATTTACCAAACTGTACTGGTCGTTACAAGCTTTTTAGTACTGATTATTGCAGGGTAGGAACACTATAAGGTAGATATAATTAAACACTTTTTTAATCCATATTGTGTTTAATTAAATAGAGAAGCCAATAAACCATAAATAACCTTTTTCTCGACTAGGTGTAATCACCATCATGTAATCATCATGTATCAATTCGAGAAATAACAAGGTCTTTCAAAATCTGTAAAAATATACAGGGTGTCCCTTTTAAATTAAAAGAGTTGAGGGTATTTCCGGTTAAACCGGAAGTCTATTATTAACAAAAAAATATACATCAGCTGCATTTTGCCCCATTGCACTAAAATTTCATAAATCTCGTCCGTTTCGTTTTAATGATATTTACTTGGTTGCATACTTTATCTCAACCCTGTATATATTTTCCATGCAAAGTCAATTCAGGTAGCGATATTGGTTTTTCTTGAAAATCTCAGTTGGCTCCATAAAACCTGCTAACTTAAAATGTCAAGAGGTAACAAGTATCGATGATAAATTACATAAATAATGCGAATATTTATGGATGAGGTATAAAAATGTATTTAGAATAAAAATGTTTTATAAGTTTTTTGAGTAAACCTAAATATTTAAAATGGTCGATTACAGGGGATATTAATGGTTTTGTCTTTCGTAGTGTACTGATAATACAGATACTGATTACGATTTAATAAAAATAATTCTATCCTCCTCATCCATAGTTTTCCAGAGTATTTATATTGACGCAGTAGAATGCTGTTAGTTGAGGATATATTAGAAAACAAGGTGCAGCGAACTTTACTGAGTTGGTATATCAATAACTAAAATAGCTGTTTAACACAGTTGCGGTACCAAGTGACTCCTGAACTTTTTTTTTTTTTTTGAAAATATATGTAGGTGAGATCTAAAATGTCTAAAAACAGTATTTTTGTAATCCAGATAGCCCTACAAAAGGTTTAACTAAAAACTGATTTAGGCTGCTAAAAGACATACGCCAAATTTTTAAAAATATGGTCAGGTCAGACGTGAGATGGAAAATGTCTGAAAACAAAAACTTTCGTAATCAAATCACAAAATCGATGTACGTTTTTAATATCAAACGCATTATGATAATACGATTTTCTTATTTTTTTAACATAGTAGAAATACCCCCTCTCGTATTGGTTTTGACTATCACTACCCACCTAGTTGGGTTCAGAATCATGTAATCTAGCAATTTTATATGGATTTAGCCGGGTAACGATGAAACATGGTTTTGTTAGTTGGCTCTTAAACTATCAGGCAATATCCTCACTTATTACGTTTCTTTGTAATCTATTCAGAGTCCTTGGGGTTACTGAATTTCTCCCTGGTCCTTTTAATTGTTTTTTTTACCATTTTATCCATGTTTTCTATCTCACTCAATTATCTAAAAATAATATACTAGCAGCGGTTGTATAACTTGTTCCTAGGTTCTAACGTCGGAGTTACTTATCAAATAAATGATGAAGTACTTTTGTGAAGCCTTGGACTATTAGAAACGAACACTATTTCCACGTCGACTTCATGTAGATCGCATTTACATAAAATTCATTTTGTGAATGTGTTGGGTAACTTTATGTAGTTATATAAGTACATACGATAGAAAATGGCCGCAACAGACACAAAGAGATGCGAAGGACGAAAATGAAAATCGTTAGGACAGACGGAGTGCAATAGATATGTGGGTAACCGACGTCAGCGTCGCCGACATCTCCAGCAATCACGGTAATGTCGAAACCATGTCGGATCGGCAGCCACACTGTTTTAATCTCCCGCCGAGAACCATAGAAACAACCTATTCACCCGTGCCACCGTCACCGCCGTCGCCGCTGCCTCCGCCGGTTGCAGATAACAGGTAAGAAATATCTGCCTAGGATTGACATGTCTGTCAAGTGCAGAAGAGTTAGAACAATCAGAAAATAATGAATTTATGAAAGCCAACGGTGCATTCACAAACAAAGTAAACAGAAAAGGTATAGATTTATGACAACTTCATAAGTTCTTTCGGATTATAGTGCTCGTATGAAAATAAATATTTACAAATCTTATATCCCTTTCAGCACGATGAAAAAAAAGTTCCCAGATTTTTATAAAACCATGTGTAACATATCATTGGATCATAAAATACAGCAGAAATATGTAAAAAAAATTATACAGTGTGTCAAAATAAGGTACCCACACAATTGTGTTAGTTCGGTTTTAATGCATACAGCTTACCCAAGCAACACATTTAGTACCTGCTACGTGGTAGCGACTAAATAGCGACTACATAGTGGTTTGCCTTATTTGCCACTAAGTCATAGAAACTTATTAAATCCGTTCCTGGTACCAAAGTGGGGAACAAATGTCACGTAGCCAAGTCGTATTTGCTACGTTCCGGTTACAGTCCCTACAACTTCATGGAACCTCACGGCTACGTTGTAGGAACATTCCAGGGTAGTTCCCGTGTAGTAGCGTTCACTTCCGATATTTTCCATGTTTGTTGTCTTTGTTTTTCATATTTCTGAATATTACTTATCTCAACTTAACTTGTTATTCCATTCACTAAGGTTTCCATAACATAATTCTTTTAATACTTATACTTAATATGGCGGTATAACCAGAATTTATAATATTTAAATAATTCATGTGTTGTTCATATCGGATCCAAAATTTACAAACAAATGAAAATGTATCGTACATTTTTGAAAATTTGGTTGAAAAAATAAAAACGCCCTTAATATATAAACACATTTAAGATAAAATATTTAAAATATAAATTATATAAATTATATAAATTTTCTTTTTTATATTAGTATAAATTTATAATTGGAGAAAGTATATTAAGACTTTTTTGTTAGTTTATAGGAAATAGCATTATATTAACATTTTTTGAACTTAAAAATAATGGTGTGATTCCATATTTTTATTTTTTAAATGGCGAAAATGGTACCTACGTATCTCAAAGTAACTTTTGCTACTTCTATGTTATATTAGCCATCTACAAGGTGGAAAATTCCAACCGTTATGTCTTTTAAGGTATTCGCTACGATAAAATAACAATCGGAACCATCCTAATAGAACTGTATGGTAGCAGTTTCTACTTTGCTACTATAAATATCCTAATAAAGTGCAGTACGACTTTTTCTCGCCACCAAGATCTCATTTGCCACTTTATAAGTACTTTACAAATATGTAAATTTTAACTAACCGCTAGTTAAAAATTTACGATATTCATACGTTTTGAAGAATACAATACAATTTTTCTATGTCCCGTTTTATATTGAACTACACATATAAATATTTTGATGCTGAAAATATCTTTAAATTATTCTTAAAAATGTCAATACTCTAAAAAATACTGTAAAAGATACTGTAAAAAATTACAAACTATTATGAAAGAAAATATAGTCATGCAACTTAACAATGACTTCTGAGCAATTATGGATTCTCCAGGATCCAATATTTTTGTCCGATACCCAATCAAAGTATCGATATTTGAAAAATCGATTTTATCTATTGAAAATTGACATGTAGGTGTAGGTTAAATTAGAATTGTTAGATGGCTTATTGTTAAATGTAAATAACAGATAAATTAAGTTGGTTGTTTACTGTTTTTTTTCAGTTTTCTATAAAAAGTAGATGAATATCTATGAGACGAATTAATTTGGAAGCCATTTTGTTAAACATGATGTTACTAAATAGTATAATAATATCATAAGGGTGGCGATTTTAAGTATAATTCACTATATGGTGGCAGTGAAAGAAGCGGCTACTTTCAAGAGAACACAGTCTTGTACTGGGGGGTACCCGGGTTCTATGTATGTTACTTAAAATTTCTATACTTTTAAGTTCCCTTACTTATTCCAAGTACGTTGCTAGAACCGCTATCTGGAACTATAAAATACCATATCTTGTAAGTCTCAATTTAGTAACTGCCCCAAAGATTTGCCGTTTCAAAGTAGTAACCTTTTAAAAAGCTATTTTAATAGTAGCTAGGTAGTTCACTTAATTTTAAAAATGTCTTCAAGGTGGCGGTCCTTCGTTGTAGTCAATTTAAGTTACAAATAGGTAATTGCTACAGTTTTTCAGTACTATAAAGTTGTTAATCTTTTTAAGTTAAAAAATAGGTAACAGGTTTGAAGCATTTACTTTTATAAAGTTCCAGTTTCTATAATATCTGTTCCCGATACCAAATGTGTTGCTTGGGTATATAGACAAAAAATTATTAAACGAACAAAATTATTTCGTATGAAAGCTCAAAAAACGGTTTAGGCCTTTACCTTTGTTGTTTACGTGGGGCATTTATTTCTTTACTATTTTCATCGCCTCATCTTTTCTTATTAGATGACGTCAATAAACTTTCCATGCGGAAATTAAGAAGGTCTTTTATTTCTGATTTTAGGACATTATTTCCTTTACAGGCTTCCCGATACTACATCCAAGAATTGACTACCGCCAGATTTAGAAAATGCAGAGTAATTTTTAATGAAAATTTTTTGTTTTGATCTATATGTTCTATAATATTCCATTAGTTGGTCACATACAACAACGCCGCCCATGTTTTCATTGTAACTTTTTATTATCTCGGCACATTCAACATCTACGTATCGCTTTTCAGATTTGCACCATCTTTTGACAGTGTTTTCACGCTTAACCTAAGATGCATGAGAAAGCATTGTGAGTCATTTTGTATTGTGTCATTTCACAGTAACCATATTTCCTTACTTACAATAGAATTGCTCACTATCATCTTTGACGATTATCTGGTGCAAATTTAGTGTCATTAATGCGATTTAACGTAACTGTGCCCGTACCATACAGTTTGAATTCACTGATGCTCTGAATAACAGAAACTGTTGTAAAATATCTATTAAAATGTACAAAACTTCCTCCAGGTGTATTAGTACATAGTATTAAAACAACTGCTTGCCTTAAACCATAACTTAAATAAGTAAGTGGGTGAACTTACCTTGGTACGCCTCAAAATTAAGAACCATACATGTTGAAGATGCTATAACCCAAATTTTTTAAACCAGTTAGTCTAGGTTTTCCCGTTAAGAACTGACGTAGCTCGCAGCAACTAGTAAACGGAATCATTTGTTCGCCGATACTATAATTGATCGAACTAGTTTTAAACATTGATGACAGTTTGCACTTTCCACAACTTACATTAACAAAAAGTAGGCACTATCTAAGCAAAACAAAAACGGTCTCTAGGAAAAATATCTGCTACCAACTGTAACTTTAGGCGTGTGTTCTAGTACCAGTGTAAACGCGGATAGGAAATGCAGCCAAAAAAAGATGTGCACCGTATAGCTTTTTAGTTTCCAAACTTGTGGTATTCAGTTCTTTGCCCTTTTTAGACAGACAATACGTATTTATATAGAGAGCTGCCTCTTTGAAATGTTCATCTGGAAAATATTATTTAAAGTATTGTAGTGGCCACAAGATTTAGCCTTAAAATAACTCTTGATTTTTGGATTTATTTTCAGGGCTCTTAAATCCCGCTCTTGTCTAAAATATCACTTTCTCTAAGATTTTTTGAAAGCACTGCTGTATTTTCTACCTAAATAATATAATCGCCAGAGTAGTCATCTATCTTCTCTATCTGAGAATCTTCGTCCATGCATTTCAAAAACTCATCAACGTCTTCTTGTTTGTCAAGACTGAATATATGAAATGAAAATGTTTGATTAGCTCATAATCCAACCTTCACAACCGTGTAAGTAAACATTTATTTTTAAAACATAAAATTAATCTTAAAACATAATTTTTTTCACTTTGTTATTATTTTCGTCTACTGAGCCAATCTCGTCAATGCAAAAATTTCAGGACTGAAATTGTCGTAAACAGATTAAGAATTAAAATTCTTGTTCTGAACGGCAAAAGAGTAGTTTGACAAATATAGGTATCAAAAAGTTATTACTAAAGTATAGCAGAAAAATATATTCAAGCGGACTCCAAAGAAAAACAAAACTATTATTTTTTTATATAAATAGAAATAAATCCATTGTTTAATAAATTTTTTGTTTTCTTTGTTAAACCACATCTTATTGAACTATCCATGTAGATATAATTTTTGACTAACTCATGAATATTTTTTTCTTATTTTATTATGATTGTAAATATATTTTTAATTTACCGGGTAACTGAATGTGTCTGAATAAATGTTATTTCAACTACTACCTGCTTTTTCAATAAACAGAGCATGGAGAGGCAGCAAATTTTCAGCTTGTTCCTTTGACTTTATGCAAAGCGATCCTAATTTGTATTCCGTTGCTGTTCCCGGCACCAGTCAATAATTGAAGGGATCCCGGAGGGAAGCGCGTTAGATAGGAAAAGGACCAAGCGTTGTGCTGGTAATCTTTTAGATTTTAATGTCTTTAAATACATTCGCACTATTAATGGATCACTTTATTGAAATGAAAAAGGAAACTCGAGGGAGCAATTTAATAAAATTAAACTGATTTTATGGGAATACATTGTAGAAGAAAGTATATGTCCTATATAGGGTGTCCAGAAACCTTCCTGTCAAATCAAAACCACAGAAAATTTGCGTGATTTTCTATCGATTCAACCTAAATTCCAAAAATGTTTCCTGAACAAACTAGAACTCCTTGAAGATGCCGCCTTTTTTAATATATCTCAAAAATTCCTTCACTTAAAATGTTCGAAATGGGTCCGGAGGTTATGAGAGACGTAACAGATATTATCAAATTATCTTAGTGTTGGTGATTTATGCCAAAAAGCAAAATGTTAAAATTATTTTTAAAAATACATTCTTATAAAAAACTAATATTTGACATAAACGATGTCAAATGTTTAAAATATTGAAAATTTCTTGTGTTGATTATCCTTCTCCAACAAATCCCAACCCTCTTAACAAGATTTTGTGGGTTTAGTAACTGTACCAAGATTTTAATGAAAATGTTGTTGAAATATTTGAAAAAAAACTTTAAGTTGCCAGCTCGCTAGATATCTATCTAGCTTACTTAGTCTGAAAATAAGAGTTGTATCATTTTAATTTGAAACTGTACTACAAGTTTTTTTTTCTTGTTAATAATTCTGCAATAGAAAATTTAAAAATCTCTGAAACACTGATAAGACATAAAAGAAGAGAAAGTAGTCCTTATTTTTATTTCGTGTGTTCCCTAGATACTAAAAATAATAGATAAATCATCCTCTTTTTCTGACCAATATTAAAATCGTACTTTCCAAGATTTGGAATTTTTTAATTTATAAAAAGTGCACTCAATACAGCTGCTAACAGCTAAGATATAGTTTTATTATTTGTTTATTAATTCTTAACTTAAATGATATGTACTTATTAGCTATTCACTAAACATGTTTATACAGGTTCAGAAAGTACCTAAAAGGACAGGTGACATTTTAAGCGGGGGGCATCGAACTAGAGGTACGACCACGACTGCCGGTTCGTTACTATCGAATTTACTGGAACGATGTTTCCATCTCCATGTATCCCTACTTCAAGATATTAGTAATGCGTTCTCTTTCTCTCTCATAACGCGTTCTTTATCGCTCGCATGGATTCGTGTATGACCTCAAATATTCAGGCCGAATCTGCCTGTATACATAGATTGAAGTGGATTTCAACATCTTTTACAAGAATGAACCATTTTGTATTCGACGGGTTGGTTCGTATAATTAATTATAACTTGTATTTTTTATGACATAGAATTAAAAGTTTATAGGTACCTACCATTATTTAGATAATTCGCTTCGAGATCGTATGCAGGTATTTTGTTGATATCACTTTTAATAAAATTGATTATTTTATCATTAATATTTCAATTTTATGATATAAAAAGGCGTTTTTAGAAACTTTTCTAATTCATTTTTTTCTGATTTCAGCAAAAAATGGTTAAAACATTTGTTGCGGATGAGCTACCAAAATATGATATTTTTGCTTTAGTTTATTTGTTTGGGTCATCTATAATTCGATTATGTTCTAAGTGTTGATTCAGGCATAATTATTAAGATTGTGGTGTTTTCAGCCATTTGGTCTCCAAAATCGTTATTTCGATTTATAAAAAATGAGATGAGAAATTTATTCAGTTTTCAGATATTTTTTAATGCCGTAGTATAGAACTTGAAAAGTTAGGTTAGGGACATGTAAGCCGTTTTTATTGATTTTCAAGGATTTGATTGCTACATACATCTAAATGAAAAAAAATGTGATTTTCACGTGGCTGTAGAACCTTTATTAAACATAATAGACGTCAAGTACGATACATCGTTGAAATTAGCTCGACAAGAGGTTTATAAAAATGTAAAAATATACGGGGTGTTCTATTTAAAATAACAACATTTTAGTCTGGCACTGCGATCCTGAACACACTGTATATTTGGGACTAATTTTAATATGTGAATCTCAAGACTGCCCACACTTTTTGTAAAAACTTTTTTTTTTCATAACTTCAATAATAGCGGACTAATCGTACTTCGAGGCACTAATTGCGCACCCTGTATATATATATATATATATATAAAATTGGAGTGCTACAGAGATTAATATAGAGTCCAGAAATCATGACGTAAGTAATATGTTTTAAAGGTGGTTTGAAAACCTCCACGTACGCGTATTACAAAAATATTATAATGTCACAATAACTGGTTATTTATAGGTACCAAATGAAATTTTGTGAATTTTAAACCACAACAAAAATAGAAAAGAAGAAACCCTGATGGGGTGAACAATTGAAAGGAATTATTTAAACGCAGCTTTTCAAAATATTCACTTGAATAATTTGTTTTAAGAAAAAAATTCCTTTATAGTCTGAATCTATTATATATATATATATTATGTTAAATTTTAAAGTGGAACTGGAATGCAATTTTAATATATTTGTAAGACTAATTTTATGTTTAGATATATTTAGATTATTTATAATTATTTAATTTTAGTAAATGGTTAATTTTAAATATAGAGTGAGGACCAAAAATTCGTTGCTTCCCTCCCCTGTCCTCTTTTATTTTTGAATTCAATTAAAAAATATCCATTTATAATAAAGTCGATTGAAAGTACATTATCTAAAATTTGTGTCATCTAAAAATAAATAGATTTAACACGATACAGGGGATTAAAAACTAAATTAGTCGTCACGTGAATACACGGGTAATTCAAATGATTCGATTAATAAAAATACCCTTAAAACGACAAGGTTTAATATAAGTTCAATTTCAATCATAAAATATTTTTTTCAAAATGTTGTGGATTTTGTAAACTTTTTTATTAATTAAAAAGGCGAATGAGTTTTAATAATAATTTATATGTAAAATCAAAACCGTTTTTAAAAAAACACTAATAAAAAAAATTAAGTTAATTCACCAAATACCATTCATTTGCCTGTAGGTATGTTTAATTTTGTCATCAACAAGGCAAATTCATGTCATACGATTGTATCCCAGTTTGTGATGAAATACTTATTTTCGGTTGATACAATGAAAGTGAGCACCCGTTTTAAATTTGTTCTTTAAATTTTGCGATGATCGAAGCACAAAAGCTCACTTTGCATGGTGATCGTAAAAAACATTTATGTGCATAGGGTGAATAATATGTCGTCTATTTGGCTTGAAATTTAGTTTTAGTTATTTTACTTTCATATATTAATTTAAGGTATATCTACTATAATCTTTTTTAAGTTTGGTATAAACGAAAAATTGTGAACTATTTCGAAATTATAAAAAGTCTGATTTTCAAGTAATAATTATTAAAAACATGAGAGATGCGACCGCTCTTTCACTTAATTTTTTTTAGTGGTAAAATAACATGCCTTCATCATGTCGTAGAAACTCACAGATTTGAAAGTTAAAAGATATTCATCAATTAACCTCCCTTAATTGCTCCTAAAAGAAAATAAACTTCAACAAGAGTCGTTCCATCTCTCACATTTTCCACCGAAATAAACCCCGGCGATTTCAAAGAGCAGAGCACCGTTCCCCTCAGCTCCCTTCGCTGTGCCCTCCTACCCCGCAGTGCGTTGTTGTCGGGAGACAAATCGATAGCGTCATCAAACGTTCCGATGGAGTCCCCATCCCTCGATTCTCCCGTAGCTCTGACATGCACTTTCCATCCCCCGTAGTGACAAATAACCCCGAGGGCAGAGGTCATCCAGGGCAGCGCCATGGAGTGGGGCGCCAATGCGGGCAAAGACCAACGCAGACCAATGGGATTAGCGCAATTGCACCAATGAACGTGCTGATCCGGCAGCCGCCACCGTTCACAAATCAAACTGGTAGATAGAATGTGACTTCTGTCGGCTTTACCAAACTACCTGATATAAAATGCTGATGCTTCCACGAGCATCCCGGGATACCGGCATTTTTATTCTCGGATTAACTAATTAAGTTTCATTAGTCACGCACACTCTATATTATTAAGACTAACAACACTTTGAATTCGATCGTTAGGGCTAAGATCGGAACTACCTGTATATTTATTGCCTACTAACGTCGTAACGTCGGCTTTGTAGGCCAAAAGTTTTAATATTTATTTATGATGCTAGTATTAAGAGTGGCATTTGAGATTATTTTAAACAAATGTATTATAAATTATTCTTCGGCTAACATTCTGTATATTCCTGAAAAAAAAAGTAACAAATTCCATTTATAAGGACACTTTTCATACATTTTATTTTATAAGTTAAGCTGACGTTATTGTTACCATATTCGATTTTTTACATAAAAATTAAGAAATTAATACTAGATTGCATATAAAAAGTGTTGGACTGATCTAAGTAGAAGAAAATTGCCAAAAATAATTTCTTAATAGTTTCCAAGAAAATACACTGCTCTCTAATATTTGATCCCATGCACTGCGAGTCTACAATTGGATTTTTATAACTTTACCCATACATCACAGACACCTGAAGATGTAAAACACGTATCTATTTTTATCAACCGGAAAAATATGGTCAGAAGCACTACACATTTGTTTTTAAATCAAAGAACTACATTGTTTTGATCCCCAATTTTAAAATAATGAAAAAAGATAAAAATATAAGCGACAACGCATTTTTTATGTTTAATAGGTTGACTCTAATAAATGTGATAATCTTATTTGTGTTTCAAATTTACCTATATTTTACGTGTATTGAGATGCAACTACTACAAACATTTTTTTAAAACTAATTGTACGCTAGAATATTATTTTAGCAGTAAGTACATGTATAAATCGTTTTTTATAATTAAAAATTGTTAACCTTTTTCCTTCAATTGATAGGGGAAGGTGGAGTAGAATGACGAAACAGGTAAGAGGACGAACTCTGTATTTCTCTAAAGCCTTTATACTATGCGTTACAAAATCTAAGATCCAGAAAAACCCAACACCCGTATGATTGATATCGACAATGATTTGTGTCATCAAAAGAAACGGTAGCATGGGCTTTTGGTTTTTATAAAAATAGTGCTTCAGCCTGAGTTTCAATGAAAATTTCTACTGTAAACTGTTTTCTTGTGTTAGGCATAGTACGAATTCTTGCAGGATCGTATTGGGACCGACTTTCCTTATTATAAAAGTTCAAATTAAGAATGATGTAGAGTAGAGGGTTAAAATGATGTTTTTTTATTTATTTTTCCTTATAAATTGTGGTTTATTTAGATTTTATTAATTTATTTATTTATTTATTATTAAAAGCCATTAGGTACCTACTTTCATCAGCTACCAAAACATTCTAAAAATTATTTAAACAGAATGG
Source organism: Hermaeophaga mercurialis (assembly GCA_951812935.1). Taxonomy (NCBI): domain Eukaryota; kingdom Metazoa; phylum Arthropoda; class Insecta; order Coleoptera; family Chrysomelidae; genus Hermaeophaga; species Hermaeophaga mercurialis. Next base: position 34,282,101 of record OX638363.1, read on the forward strand.
AGCTTATTATAATCCTTTCTTAGTCTTAGTGAGTCGCAAATGGGTGTCAACAAATGGTAGGTATGAAATCATAATGGATTCTTAATAAGAATAGTTGTAAATATTATTATTTCTTTAGTCAACTTTTAGTTCTATATGTTTACTGGCCATAATCGTATTATTTTGGTGATTTCGTGTATTCTATTGTATTTTTGAAGTATACATATGATTCAGAAGGTGAATATTTTACTCCCGATATTGGAGTAGATGAGCCAGTAGTAAAGAAAAAGAAACGTATCCATCTTTCAATTGATGCCAAGCAAATAATTCTGACTGTACATAAGAGGAAGTACTAAACTATAATTATATTTTCACTAATAATCGGAAATATCTATTATGTCCAATTGGAGGTCAAATCGACAAAAAAATTCCTGCAATAAAAATATTTTAAAAGTTAGTTCTTTTACTAAATTACTAATGAGTCATAGTAATACTTCGTAATTTTTTGAAAGCTTTGCTTGGAATTGTCACATCCAAAGGAAGTTCTCAAAAGAACAGCATTTTGGACTGATGTTCCATTGGGAAGTGAAAAAGTGATTCAAAATAGTGCAGATTGTTCTAACAGAATTACCGAAGAGAACTAGAAAAACGTAATAAAACATGTAAGGACTATCGAAGATAAACATTTTAATTCTTTCGGAAATTTAATTTGGTTAAAAATTTAGCGGTAAGAGATAGTGATAGTGAGAGATAATTATTTTCCCTTATAATAAAATGTTGAAATTTAATAGCACACGTTTTAGGTAGTTTTTCGTTTCTCACTGTTTTAATTATGACCTTGCCAATACCTGGCTCACGTCAGATTCTAGTGAAGTCCAGATCTTATATCTTGCAAAGAAAAATATATAGAAGCACCTACCCAAGCACTTCCTGAGATTCAGGCAATTAATAACGAAGTTTAACACAAGGGACGTCATGACAGACGCTTTTGCGACCCGTAGTGACTAGATTTGTTTTTTCATCTTTCGTATGTCTTTTTTTAGCTAGACAGCTCAAGAAATTACTCAAATACGCTAAGTACTTTTCGCCCTTCTATTAAATATTCTTAAAATACAATTCGTAATGTACAAAATGACCACCAGGGGAAGATGACGAATAGCAAAGTAGGTAAGATAACTAGTTCTGATATTAAATCAAGATGGAAATAAGATGAAGAAGACTGCATTATTTGCGGAGAGCAGGAAAAGGTAAAATTATGGTACCAATGCTAATTAGGCCTATTGTTCTTTTAAACTTTTGTTTTATATTTAACTTTCTTTTGTATATTTTGTAAATATTTATATACATATATGTATGTCATTGATGAATTTGTATGAGAACATAGATATGAAGTTTACGATTACGACCTTACCATTGCGATTTCAATGATATTGAATCAATTTGGGAATCGAAGACATTCAGCTTTGTGTTAACTACTCATACATCTGTTGGAGTAGCAGCCACTTCGGAGGTTTACACAATATGTATAAGATTGCTTTTGCTGTTCCTCCTATATATTATTGGCAAACTCCGGTAAATCTTACGATGAAGAAAAGTGAAGGAGGATGGAGATCGATAATGGTTGCTAAAAGCTACAGCGTTAATCTGTTGGAAAAAAAATATAATTATAAAGAACATTTTATCAATATCGATGATGCAGTCATTAACTTCAAATTCTACAGACAACATTTGAAATGTTGATTCTACCTATTTTCTTAGCAAGGAATTAATATTTTTAATCGATCTAGTGTACCATTAACATTAATAAAAATGAAAAATTTGTATTTTGTACTTACGTAGTTCTTTTAATACCGTGCCTGGAATGTTATAACATGCAACATAGTTTGAACCAAATTTAAAGTGATTTCATTCGAAAATATGTTACAGTCATTTTGTAATCTCTTGTAAGTTTTGTGAATTCATAACACTGAAACTTACAAGTTTGTTTCATACATCTTTACAGTATAGTTCTTTTAGCATTAGTTCCTTAAATTTGTCACTTTTATTTACTAATGCTGGGAGTGACCTTCTTGATACTGCAGACCGATATGTTAGAAAACCTCCTTTTAATAGTTTTTGTGTAGAAATAAAGTGTGAATTAGACAAAAGTCACTTCTTTAATACGATCAGCAAATTAAATGCGTCAATAAATTTAATTTCTGTGAATTTTAAATCTAGTTAAGTGATCTTGAACTAAAATAAGGCTCGGAAAATTTAAATCAGAAATATTTAAAACAAATTATATGTATCTATATAAAAATTGGTTTAAATGAACAATCGAAGTTAATGGTAAACTTTATTTAAACCATTTAAATACAAAATGTACTTGTAGTAATAAACATACGTTTTTATGGATTTTATTTCTTTTAATAATAAATAGCTCATAAAAATTAAAAGAGGGTAGGTTTTCTAAGACATTCGGTTTTATGTTAACTACCCATACATCTGCTGTAGTAGGAGCCACCTCGTAGGCTTATATTCGATTGAGCTGATGATTTCACCGTATTTCCTCTGAATACAATCAGTGACATATGGGTAGAATTGTAAAAATCCAATATATATACATTATTTTGAATAAAATTATGAACTTGGTCCTAAATTAGAATTTAAAATAGGTATACCCAAAAAATTCAATTTTGAAAGAAAAAATAAAAAAGGGATTTTTGCATTGCTAATTAATATCCGTTATTATCGAAAATTAATTAGACTAATTACTAAACACAAAAAGGAGATACTCGTATCAATATAGCCCTATTGATTTTATATAAAAACTAATAATTTTTTAACAAATCAATAAATAAATAAATTTACTAAAAAGGTGCTTAAACTATATTGTGAAAAGGAAAATTTTGGAAGAAAACATGGTTGACACCAACTTACTATACGTACTTGGTTAAATTTATAAACCCGATATTCTCATTGTAATTTTACAGTAATTGCTGTAAAATGGGACAAAAAAAAAGTTTGAAGAAATATCATACCTTTATATATAATTGTCTTTTTCCTAAAATTAGGTAAATCTGTTATCTACGAAGTTTTTCTTCCTTATTACGGAACAATATACCTGGTATAGAGGGTGACTGCTTTTTAAGAGTGATACAATCTCCATCTTGAAATGGTCGGTTGAAAGTGGAAAAATTTGCATGTTTGAAAGAACTTTTAATATACAGAGTACCACAGAAATAAGTAATAAGTGTAGAGTATAAACCTTTTTGGAACATCCTGTATTTTATTAAATTATGCTGATTTTAACGATATGTTATAATTATAATATTCGCATATTTTCTAGACTTTAAACGTTTACAAAAGATTAACGAAGAATAGCGAAAATTGATTAATAACGATGTACCTACCTATGTGACCTTTAAGGAGAACACACAATAAGATAATCAGAAGAGATGGTAAAAACTAAAAGCCAGTCAAGTTCATTTTACGCTTCAAATATATAATTGTAACTAAAAAAATAGTAATAAAAACCATGACTATTACTATGACAGTTTTTAAATAGTGTCAAAATCCAATCCGAAACTCATGTTCTAAGAAAGCCCAGAGCACTAAGTTTTAACTTCGAGATATATATTTACCTAAATTATAATTTGAGCATAAGAAATTTTGATCATTTAATTATCAAAGAAAACACCGTTAGGTGATTTGAAATATTAGAAAACCAACTAAAAAATATCAAAATAATGCGAACAAATACAGGAAACGTTGATGTTTATAAATTTGCTTATACTGATATTTCCATTTATGCTTTATATTTTATATGTTCTAATACAAGGGATTACAACAATTCTCATTTCATTTAGCTCTTATATTTTCGATGCCATAAAATTTTCAATTTATATTAGTTTCTATATATATATATATATATATATATATATATATATAATTTCGTTACTAATTCCAAATGGATCTATCAAACAGTAACCACACCACTAATTTGGAAATTATTGCGTATTGAACAAAACAGTCTTAGTCTGGAGTGAACTTGTTTAAATGCAAAGATGTTGTTATCAATAACCATAAATAATGATAAATAATTACATTTTGATTAACCAACTGAGTTAGATAATGGGTTCATTATATATAAGATGTAAGCTTTACGTTAGTAGGTCGAAGAACTTAGAAGATTTAAAAAAATAATTCTTTCACTTATAAGGCCTGAAATTATCAAAAATGTTCAAGAAGAATCTATTCATCATTTTGGCTACTGTCACGACAGCCAATTGTGCACAATTTATAGATTTAATATAGTTAAATTCGTCTTTGCTATTAAATTGAGTATTTTGAATTTGCAAAATCGTTTTTATGTGACATACATTCATATTTATATTATATAAATATTTTATAACAAAAAATGGAAGTTGCCATGGAAAAAATTTGATTTGATATTATACTTTCTACAAAATTCAACCTGTATGTATTAATTCCATTTAAAAATATGGGCAAATAATATGTAATAAGATTTGATGGGTTTGAGCGTTTCTTTATCCATCACTTTTCAAAGGCACTATACGGAAGTGGTCTGAAAAGTTCACGGCCTAATTATTTTCAACATAATCTCCTCTAATATCAATACATTTTAGAGAGATAGAAGTCCGAGGGAGCCAAATCTGGGAAATAGGGTGGATGTTCTAGCACTTTACATTGCAGATCCCTCAATTTCCCCATTGCCAAGCTACTTTTGTGGGCAGGTGCATCGTCCTGATGAGAAACGATTTATTTCTTTTTTAAGTCGGGTTTGGTTTCACAAATACTTGAGTCCAGTTTCGTTAGAAATTGAGATTAGTATTCTCCAGTAATGGTTTTACTTTTTTCAAAATAGTCAATCAACAAAATTCCTTTCGCATCCCAAAACACTGACGTCATGATCTTTCCCACCCGTAGAACCATCCTCACCTTCTTTGGAGCTGAAGAACCGACTGCATAAACTGCTGTTTGGATTCGAGTGTATAATTGAATTTATGTTTGATCCAGTGTCATGTATCTGCGCAAAAAGTAACTTCTGTTTTTCTTAAATCGAGCCAAGCACTCTTAGAAAAGTGTTGTGCGAATGCGTTTGTAATCCGCAGTGAGCACACTATGCCCATTTTGCGCAAAGCTTTTTCATGTTCAATTCCTGGGCAAGATGTGACCAACACGTTCCTTTGATGTCCCTAGAACATTATCCATTTCACGCACCTTTGTACACCGATCTTCCAAAAACGTATCATACAGTTTTTGGACATTTAGATTTCTATCATCATTAACAGTGCGTTTTCGACCATACCAGTTTCTCGAAATTTTTTTGAATCTATTTCTTTTTAATCTATTATGGAATAAATTATAAACTTCCATCTGAGTTCTTGATTTGTCACCATGGTCAATCATCATAATTCTTTCAATTCTTTGCTTTATACTTAAATTCATATTTCAAGTTAACTCCAAAGCGATAATACAAATTAATCAGGAATCAATACAACACTTTTTGTACTATTTAATTATTACTGAACGTCAAACATGACAATGATATAAAAAACTATAGGCAACTAGATTTCCTACAATAGATAAGAAATATTTATTTTGCTAGTTCGAATCTAAAATTTTGCCCATCAGACCCTAAGTGTCGTACTTTATCGGAATCAGCTCGTTAAAAATAATCTAAAAATGTCACCAAATTCCTTTGTTATTTCTTTCCATTGTCTAATATTTAAATTTCTTATGTCATCCTCCACTTATTTCTTCCATCTTTATTCCTACGCAGTGTCTTGGCATCAACTTTGGTTTTCTGTTATCTTCCACCCTTACTATGTGTCCCATCCATCTCAGTTGCTGTACTTTGACTATCTCGGATATTGCGAGTTCAAGAAAAAGGTCACATATTTTTTTATTTGATCTTCTTTTCCAAATGTCTTCTTCGAACTTTCCTTCGAATATTTTCTTTAGGACATTTTTTCCCATATTTTGATTCTCCGTGTTTCTTCCTCCCTCATAGTCCACATGTCGCCCCCAAATATTACTACTGTTCTTATTACCGTCTTATAAATAAATCCATAGTTATTTAACCGAAAATTAACAAAAATCTCTCCGATACCATTTCGTAACCCCCCAAAACGCACATAAATTATACTTTGAAGGTAAAATTTGGTAGAGCAGTCTGCAGAAAAATAAGAAGTAGATGAGTAGATTCAGTTTTTCCTGCTCTGTCGAGCTATAAAATGAAATGTGTGTTTTTTGGAAAGACATGTTTTAAAATTTTTTGTTAAATCGGATTTTCTTATTGGTAATACTTCGATAGATTTTCCAGGTAATGCTTATTACGCATACCAAATATTAAAATAATGTGCAGGGTAATCCGGAAGATATGAGCTCCGAAAGAAATAGGTTCAATTGATAAAGCACCCCATATCTTAGTTATAAAGGGTGAGAGATCCATTAAATATAGGTTATTTGGAACCTCTAAAGTGACGCCCATCTACAGTTAAAGTTAGGTCCTTTCCCAATGAAACACTCTGTATTTGAAACTATCCATTTCTTCAACTTTGTATTGTTTTTCTTTCTGTTTTTAACATCAAGTACCTTCCTTCTTGGAATTTTTCTTTGACCAGGTCATGAATTTTGTTTTTGTTTTATTTAACACTGAAAGTCATACAAATTATTCGAATATATTATAGAACAGTTGCATGTTTTGGATGATTTGACATAAAATTGATGGGAAAAATGTATCGATTTGTTCAATACATCACTTGCAATGGTTGTGTTTGTATTTTTACCCTGTTTTAAATTAGTCGCTAGTATCTGGTTTTAAAAATCAATTAATCAAGGCAATCTCCCTCGAAAAAGATGTACCGTGAGTCGTTTAACTCTGCCACAATCCTTTGGGATGCGATGGAACGAGACGAGAGCAGAGAGGAGAAATATCACAGTCTAGTAGATCGACATCATCCGGCCAAAAAAGGGGTTGACGCACCGGTTGCCGTGGCATGACACCAAAATAGGGCGCAGTCGCGACCGCCAGAAGTTAAACACGGGGTGGCGAGATCTGATCCCGCCCCCTCATAGATGATACGCCACCCCGATAAACGTATAATCGCTCATTTCTTGATATTGTATCTTTTGATCAACACCAAATCGTCTTAAATCCGGAGATTTTTAGTAATAAATTATAAGCATTAATTTTTGTAAAAAATACATTTTTCTGGTTAAATATTAATTTGTGAAAGTGTTTCGTCGGTAGGACAATGGACTGTTCAGTTTCACAGCAGTTGAATTCCTTACACCAACCGTGTTCTCCAGAACATCCTTGTCATCCTAATGGTAAGTTATCTCAATTTGTTAATTAAAAAAATTCAATTATAAAACCAATTTGTCGGTATATAATCGACGTTAAATTTTATAAATACTGTTAAACAGAAGAGTTACTGCTTTGGATATATCAGAACACAGATCTTGGAATCTTGGATTTCATCATCGCCTTCGGCAAAGTTATTTGAAAGTATTCTTTTGTGATTTTTTTTTAAATTCACTATACAGAGTCACGCAAAAATTATTACCTTCAAAATTACATTGAGTTAATTTAAAGATGGAATAATAATGTATATGGTCCATTTAATATAAAGTAGGTTACATATTTTTTTGTACGATTATTTAATTCATACATAATCAATTGAAACATGTCTCTGGTGCAATATTTTCATTCTTCATTTAAAAAAATGTTATTTATTATATTATGTTACTAAGTTTAAGAATGCTCTTCTTAGTGTTTTTTTGGATCTGAAGTCCAAGAAAACATTAGGAAATAAGGTGACGGAAATAAAAAAAACATAGACCAAGCACACGTAAACCTGCATTTACCGAGTACCGTGTGAATGTATCAAAACATATGTAGAAGAATCAATACGAACATAAAAGTAAGACTAACTTATAAAGCAAATACTTTCTAATTTATTCCTACCAATAATAAATACTTTAACTGTTTCAACAAAACAATCACTGCGTTTGAATAAATCAGAACAGAGTTTAAATGATTCTTGAATTGCATCAACGGTTTTGACAAAGTTATTTGAAAGAATACTATCGAAACATTTTTAAAAATTCACTGCAAAGTGTCAGACAAAAATTATGAAATTTAAAATAACATTTAACATTTAATTAATTTAAAACTTAATAGACAGATACATTTATTATAAAACATATAATAAAAAGTTATACAGATTTGGCTTGAATATATGAGGTCATACACGAATCCATGTGAGTGATAAAGAACGCGATTTAAAAGAGAGACAATCCATTACTAATATCTTGAAGTAGAGATACATCGAGATGGGAACATTGTAATGGACTTGGTTATACTTTCATTGAAGATGCTATTGTAAGTATTTTAAGTTTTATATTAATTTATGAGTTCGTGGGAAAGAATCGGTGAAGATTAAAATGTCAAATAAGTTAGGTTATTGATATTTTATCTTATAAAATTTTGTACTGACTTGGTGATTGTTTTGAATATTTTGATAACTGCAATAAACATATAATTAGTTCCATTGCCGATCATTAGAGGCACTCCAGTGTATTCACACTAATCAGAACATTATCAAAATTAAAACAATTGAAGAAGTTTAACAACTTCAAGCAAGTATAAGAATTAACAACAAATTTTAAAGCCACGAGAAAATTGTCATAAAATTGATCGAGGTGGGTGAATTGTAAATCAAGCAAGAGACAACGACACTTCACCTAAAGATTTCCAACTGAAATCACCTATTCTTGGTCCACGAACTACGAAAATACTTAACGAAGCTAGTTTGGCTCTACAACGCTTACAAATTACCTTTAGAAATTATGTAACCCTCCTACAAAGCAGCACAGAAAAATTTGAAGATTTGAAAAAATTAAAGGAGGAACACTATAAAATAGAAACCTTCTAACTAGTTTTTAACAAAAAAAAAGAAGCACCATAATTAGAAAACTGTATCACCTTAAAAAGTTGAATAATCTTTCAAAAGAAAATTTAATACCTTATAGCAAATCCAACAAAAACCATATTAATATTTCACTGAAGACTCTGATAAAAGCAAAAGAATAGTTTCGAAGTAGAGGCTTCAACTTTGTAGTAGCTCCACAACGATTTCATGAGATGGAGAGAAGTAAAATCAATATCACGAACCTCAGTTCAGAAGAATTTGTATGGATTACCGAGGATTCATGTAGAGGGAAGAGAACCAACAACTAGTTCAAGAATGACTCTGCATATCAGCTGTTATAATGTCTACTAACAAAAATCCCGTTTCGACGACATTCTTATTTTTTATGAAAGACTTGGAATATTTCTTAGAGATATTGGAACCCAATAAGTTGTAAGCTTCAATGTGAAAAGCCTATTCAGCAACATATCACTAGAAGATGATAAAAATAATAGAGGATAAAACAGTAATACACCAAATTATACTTTGAAATTGTTTTTACTAATTTTAATTATTATTATAGCGCAAGATTTTAAATGTTTGACAATTCTTATTTTTCCGACATTTGTCTAAATACAAATTCCATTTAGTATTAATTTATAAAATAATTATTTATTTGACTTTTTCTTTTTTAATTTTATATGTTCACTACGGATACTTATATTTACAGTTGCGTTATTTTCATTGTTCTGAGGTATTTTCTTTAGCTTTGGTTTTCCTTTCGGTCTTAAAAGTCTCATCTCCCATCAACAAAGAATAAAATAATTTACTTCCAAAACAACGTCAGGCTAGGTTGAAAAAACCTATTAAAAATAAAAAATATAACTAAGCCTCCAACATAGACGATACTAGGTCCGGGTAGAAACTCATATCCATACAAATAACATTTTCATTGACAGTCACGTACTTAAACCTATTGGGGAATGTTCATTCAACAATATTATAGATATTTTCCCAAACAAAGTATTAATAATAATGAGTTTCTGTATGAAATAGACATACATTGTTAAAATTTCAATGACTTGGTCTCTATAATACCATTTGAAAGGTTGAAAACATTTAAATTCCAGATTTCAAAAATAAATGGATATACTAATGAATACTGTTATTTAAATAAATAAGTACAGCCTAGTCACTATTGGATAATTTGCTTTCTGCTACTCTTCATATCAGTTATATCTAATTAGGACGCTACTTTCGCCCAAATATAGATTTTTCGTTGAAAGTATTCAACTTGTTAGTATTATTATTGAATAAATAACACAAATACATAAATATTACCATAATAAATGTTTAGATTAACCGTTGAAAGTTTCGAATAACAAACAAAAAGAATTGAATTGCTAACAACACGGCTTGAGTACGCTGAATGCTGTCTTGGAAGGCGGATCATCCCACAATTTTACGTAATGAATGAAAGAAAGACTTTCAATAAGGAATTCACTGTTACTTTATACGTAGGGTACTAGAAAAGCCTTGAAATATGGCAACACCATTTCCAGTTCCAATGTGTGAACGTTTGCCATTTTTAATAGTACAATGTTCCAAATCAACTCGCTTGGATTTTTGGTAATGAAGCATCATCGCGAGCTACCGTATTTCGCTGGTTTTCCGAATTCAATCGTGGTCGTCGTTCGCTCCAGGACGAAATTCGTAAGGGACGTACCAAATCGACCGTTAACCGCGATATCGCAAGATAGTCATGTGATTTACCGTGAGATTGAAGCATGCCTGGGCATTAATCCCATTTCAATATATTCAACAATGCTGGAACATTTGGTCATCAATAATATTTGTTCGCGTTGGATACCATATAATTTAACAATTGCTGAAAAAAGGCTCGAACCGACTGGTCAAAGGAAATGATAAAAAAATTAAATCGCGGTGTTTCAAAGACGTCTATAAGATCGTGTATCTATGCTTATGAGCCCGAAAATTAACAGTAATCGTCTTCAATATACAACTGGTTTAGAAAAGACAAATCCACAATCGATGCTCTTAAAACACTAACAACCCACATCAGAATCCGAACAATATAATCTGGTGATCTTCATCGACATATGGGGTGCGTTTGACAACGTGTGGGGGACAATATTATTACTACCCTAGTGGAGAGCGTCTTCTCAAGTGATCTGATTAGTATAATCAAAAGGTACCTGGCAAACAGAACAGTAGAATACTACTTAACCACGAGGAAAATAGTAACTAAGATTTTTCCTCTGGGGTCGGAACTCGTCCCAACTATTTGGAACATAATAATTGATACCAAGAGTCCAAGGGCCAAACGGAGTTGAGGAAGTAGCATACGACGATGACTTGTCTGTAAGTACAAGAGGACAAACTGGAACCTAAGTAGAAAACTTAGCCAGAAAATGAATGAACATAGTCGCCACTTGGGCAACGCGAAATAAACTGGATATATCAGAAACCAAAATAAAGTACATATTCTTCTCAAACCTGTCACTAAACAGAAACTAAGTTATAAAATACAATAATAAACCCATTCATAGAGAACAGACAATCAAATACTAAGGAATAACATTAGACGACCAGCTCTCCTTTTTGGAGCACGTTAAATATATAACTGATAAGTGTAAAAAGATATTTTAATCATACAGACGATTACTTCATAAAAACTGGGGAAAAATCGAGAAATACGAACAACCTATTAGAGAAAACTACTTAAGAGCAGTCATTTCTACATTAGCATATGGGGTGGAGCTATGGCAACAAACTCAATAGGGTTAACACCAAAAATCAGCTAAGAACTACTCAAGTGGTCTGGTTTAGAGCATTGTTGGAGGCCTACAGAAAAAGTCGATGCGAAACTCTTTGCGTGCTGGCAAAACTCCCTCTAGTACATATACACTTAGAGCACGAGAAGGCAATAACAGAGCTCAAAAAGCAAGAACAAACATTTTTTCTCGGAGAAAATGTAACTGCCGAAGAATATCGTCACTGGACAATTGTGGTAAGATGGACAACACAAGAACAGTCGTACAGGGTAACTGGACTGGCCTGAATTCAGAATTAGAATTGGTACACTTCCCTTGAAAAGAAGACAAAGTCAAACAAATATTTCTAAATAAAATAAGATTAGGGTTAATTTCGTTAAGGAGAATCAAACTTAATTCTGTTATTCCGTTCTTCCGTTATAAACTATTTCATTTTCCTTTTCGTTTCTGTATTCATTATTTTACTTTATGAACGATATTACTAGTATATAGAAACTACATCTTAAGTTATCAAAAGAATTACATCAAAAATACAAGCGCGGCAATCGGTGGTTAAAGGCATTGGGAACCCCGTGAAATGCTGAAAGTACTTCAGACCAGCCCATCGTCATCTGTAGTGGGAATTAAGAAGAAGCCACATAAATCTACATAACCAGACATAAATAATGAAACTAAATTAAACAAATTCAATATAAATAATAAATATGTTGCTATGTTGCAGTAAGTTCTAATGCTATCCTATCCTTTTTTTTGTATAGCAGCACATGCTCGCTCAAAAAACCGGATTTGTCACCACTGTGCTGTTGGAGCAACGTAGAACCGTCAAATCTGAATTGTACACAATCATTTATTATTTGTTTGTCTGAAGTATTTGGAGAAATGAGGAAAAGAAGAATCATTCTCCATAACAACAACACACACACATTGGGTCAAATAAATCACTTTTTGTGGGCTCAAAACATGGAATTGATGGGTCATCCGCCATGTAGCCCTGATTTAGTCCCCAATGACTTCTTTTTATTCCCGTATGTCACAAATAAATTGCGTGGTCAATGTTTTTCGACTCCTGAAGAAGCGGTTAATGCTTTCAAATCACATGTTTGGGAATTATCCAGACGGACTGGGAAAAGTGATTCGAAAATTGGTTTAAACGTTAGCAAACAATAAATCCATTTTCGGTAATAAATATATGCTTTAACTTGTTTATTTCAAAACTTATCTAACACCTTAAGTAGCTCATGTTACTTATTTGTAGGTATATTTTATATTTTAGTACATGGTATATTTCCATTATCTCTTAGATCGAGATAGAACGATTAATGAAAAGATAAATATATTCATTAAAAAAATTAATCGAAACTGCACAGCCAGTGAGAACTAATAGAATCGTACAGTACTGCAGTGTATACAGTGTGTCCACGGATGGAGTTTACAAGAGGAGACATTTTTTTATATTTGCTTTAATCTAAAAATGTCATTCTTGATAAAAAAAATTGTCCTTATTCTTAAACTCCATGAAATGAAAATCATGCTTCATTTTATAGTCAATTTTCTATAAAAGTTATAGATAGAGTAAAGGTTCACGTTTTAAAATTTTTTCGTAATATACAGGGTTTCTCATAAGGTCACAGCATATCAAATCAGATGGGATTTCAAATCACTCTGTAACAAATATTTTTTAATGTCATAGCATAGAACTTGAAAAGATTTTATTGATTTTCATAGATAGACATGAAGTGTGATACATCGTTGAAATTATCTCGGCAAGAGATTTATAAAATGTAAAAAATATACAGGGTATTCCATTAAAAAAACATAACTTTGATATGCAGTGACCTTATGAGATACCCTGTATATTACGAAATACTTTTAAAATATGAAGCTTGACTCTATCTATAACTTTTACTTAAAACATTATTTCCTATTTCTCAAGATAACGGAGATATCAAACTTTGGAGAATAAGTTGATTACCCTGTATATATATATATATATATATATATGCACATAGTATCATTGATATCAGAGAAAAGAAAATTAAGTAAAGCTATTAAAGTAAAATAAAGGATAATGAAAGCAACAATAAGAAATAATATAATAAAAGGTTCTTTGTGGTAAACAAATAAAAAATGTAATTGATTCTAGAAAAATAAATTTCTGATGATTTGCTGTGAATACGTAAACATTGAAAATATTTATTCATTATTCACTCTACTACATTTTTATTCCATTACATAATGAGTGTTGATAAAATCATGTTTGGTACATGTCGTTATGCCCACTTAACCAATAAGTAAGTGTACAAATTTAATGAAATCACTTCCATCAGAACTGGCATTCGAGTATGTTCTTGATTATCATGTAAATAAGAACGAATTAGTCCCATATGTCATTTTTGCGCGACCCTCTTATACAGATCTATTATGCCCCGTACTCAAAATGAAATTAGGATTTGGTAGTTGATTCAAAATAGACATAATGACAAGAAGTGATTATTGATTAGTTACATTTCACATTTTTTTAGCTACTTATAATTATGGTGTAATTTCGAAAAAAAAATACACCCGATAATACAAAACTAAACTGACTAAAGACTGACTGCCGGGATGATTTACTATAAAAAGTATTACACTAATAAAATAGGAACTTTGACCTATGGGCTCCTTAAGATCCCAGCAACTAGTAAACTCACATTATGAAGAAATATTTAAGAAGGGGTATGGTGCGTCCAGTTATTCTCTAATTAAGTAGTTTTTTTGTGGAACTTATTATGAGTGATTATTAATATTGTCCGGGTTCAGATAATCGGAGCCCATAGGACTCGATAGTAGCATGGGTATTGGTATATAAACGACGATAATTTAGGTAAATTACTTTGTGTACGTATTATTATGATATATAACTTATTGTTAGAATATAAATAAAAAAAAATCACTTCTGAAAATTATACAAAAGTTTTTATAATTAACTACATAAATTAAGAAATTAACTAACCTTTTTTACTGTTTCCAAATTGGCAGAACACCACCACCTGCAGTCTTAGTTCTTGTTCATCAGCTCAAACCCGTTGCAACCTAGACCCCCAGCTTCCCTAGTCTCGAGTCTATGCAGTTACTCTGCTACTTATTTGTCCTGTTCCTTCCCTTCTCTCTTTTTATGCCGGTCGCGAATGTATTTCACTTTATGAAGTCTTGATTTATTAAATACTTTAACTTTGGGTCCCTTCTACTATCACACAATATTTTATAACTTATCTCCCACTTGTCGTTTCTTTGTCTCATAGATATTCATTTAAATAAACTTCATGAACTTCCATACCTTTTTGTTATATCATAATTTTTAAATTATTTTACAATTTTTTTCTCAATTTTAACAATATTAAAATTTTTATTTACGAATTTTAATGAGCCCTTCTTGATTTAGAAATTATTATAACAGCACAGTCCTCACTAGTTAAATTAGTACGGTAATAATAAAACAATGGTTCCAGATACTTATGTTTGGTGATCTTTTCAGTTACGAGTGCCCTAAACAAGCCCTTTTCTGATTGAGAGTTGGCGGATTTATTAGAAAAAGACTTTTGGGCAGAGATGGAAAATTATAACAATGATCTAAATGTTGAAGATTTACTCATACCGTAAGAAGAAAAAGGCAGTGCTTTTGGTCCGATATTAGTGGCGTTGATAAAAGTGATAAAGAAGAAGGTTACGAAATGTTTGGTGATAATGATTCAGAAAGCGAAGTTGGTTTTTAGACAAGTGAAGACGATAACCAAGAAGAACTTGTTACAGATTTTGCTACTGACCTCGAGGCGGATTCAGCTGTTTTGAGTAATTTACCATATAAAAAGCGTGGTACGGAAAAGATAGAACCAAATAGTGCAAAGAAACTTCTTCTAGTAGAAAAACTGTCTAGCACAATACTATAAAAATTATAACAACTTGTTTCAAGGGGCCCAGCTTTATAGAAATCGCCCGGCAACTCCTTTGAAAACTTATAAATGATTATTTCGTCGTTTTTTTCTTCATCAATATCTTAATGTATAATATCAAATTAGTCTTCTTTTTGATCATAAATATTGTAATAATGAAAAATACGTATTTTATTCCCAATTACACAGAGTTATTCAAAGGCTAGATACAAAAAATTACGAGTTATTCAAAGGCTAGATATAAAAAATTACAACTAATCAGTAAAATACATCCGTTTTTAATTGAGTTGATTTGGAATGAGTATGAAAATTACGAAATGGTCACATAAAAGTATGATCACCGAATAATGCTGCTGATATTTTAGGAATCGTCATCAAGAAACAGTCTATACCTTCGGAAATTCCTAGGCATTTCTCCACCAGGACAAGACTGAAAAACCACAAATTACTTTGTTATGTGTAAAATTTGGATATGCCTAAAATGTCCAGTCACAATTTGTCCAAATTACATATAATTTTTTTTAAAGCTAATATATTGTTGTGTTTTCTTTTGACCTTTTCTAGAAAACAAAATTCAGGACGATAATTTACTACAATAATTTAAAATCTACTCACAAGTTTTGTTAAATTCTACACAAAAAATATTTCAAAATTTACCTTTGTACTTCTTGTTCAACCAATAACATGCTCAAATTATTAATTGGACTTAAACTATTCAAAATTTACAATACCCAATTACAAATTTTTATAATTCCCCTGTTTTGTATTCTTCAGAACAATTTTGATATTACATAGTAACTCAATATCCCGAATCTACTACTCCTCTGCTTGGTTCCCAAACTTTATCCCTTGGATTCTATCAGCTGTTGTATGCACAGTTCCAAAATATTATTTAAAATTACTTCTTAACTTCCTTTTCTGGATGTACTATTATTACCTACTTAGGGCAATTTATCTAGAAATCTTCTCACTAATATTCTATATTTTATCTTGTTGGGTTTCAACATTTTTTATCTCTAACTTTTCTCAATTAGTTTGACGAGTACTATATACAAATTTTCAGATATTATCTTAATAATTCTTATCAAATCTTAAATTTTTCCCTCTCAGGAATTTTTTTTTGACTTGACTTTTATATTTAATTGAAAAGTCTCCTCTCTGTTTATTATTTTTCCCTAATAACACCCATTTCTTTTATTTTGATCACTAACGTCCGTCCTTCTTAAATATTATAACCATTTTTATTTTCTTTTTAACAACTTGACATAAATTAAACCATGGCATTTTTCAAAATTAAAGTTATCTTCAAATATCTAACATCAATAAAAAAAATAAATGGATAGAAACACAAATATTCTCTAAAACTAAATTAATTAATTAAGCAAAAACCCAAAAAATAATATAACAATATACAGGGTGGTCTATTGAAAACCAACTTAAGGGCATAACTGCCCGGAAAAGATTTTATCGAAAAAACCTGAAACACGTCCAGTTTATTTCTGAAGGGGAAAACTTTTGACCTAAAAATTATACCCCAAATTTTACCCTCCTAAGCGGGGGTGTTATTCCCCAAATTTTTTGAAAGGTCTTGTTTTTGTAACACAAATAAAATTGGTGACTTAAAATGAGTTGTTGTTCATCATATTCTGCTTTAAATATACACTACCTCTCAATTTTCACAAAACATAAAAAGTAGTTTTAATAAGAAAAATAAAAAAAAGCGTTAGATTGAACCAAGTAGGTAATAAAAATTCGTATAATAAGGTGCTCCAAAAAACCTCTTCTACATTCATTACGGTTTATGAAATTGCCGAAAGAGTTGAAAATCTGAGGCTTTTTTTTTAAATCCTGAAAACTGCACATTTATTCAATAACCTGCATACTGATAGGCGTGTTCGTCATAAATATGTTCTATAGTTGGTACATAAGTTCCGATAAACTGGATGGGTGGCTAATAGAAAACTAACGTGAATATTCTGTGGTGAATGAAGTCACAAACTGGAAGTAATAAGGCAACTTAGTGCAGTTCCAAATTTAAGTACAAGAAAATTAGCTGCAATTCCTAATGTTCATAGAACAACGATTCAACGAATTCTGAAAAACTTCAACTTCCATCCTTATAAAATAAAGTCAGTTCAGGAATTGAATGAAGACGATTATGACAGGCGCTAGGAATTATGTGAAAATATTTCTCAAAAAATAACAGCAGGCAATTTCTGTTTAATATTTGGTTTGCTGACGACAGTTCTTTCTTTCCAAATGGTATTGTGAATGGTCATAATTGTCGATACTGGTCAGATGAAAACTCTCATGTTTTTCATGAAGCCCACACTTATTTTTGATGATCCTATCATTGGTCTAATCTTTATAGACGGCAGTTTGACAGGAGAACGGTATCTTGAAATGTTGGAAGATTTGGTTTACTCTACCTTAATTGACGTTGTTGAGAACGATAACAGATATTTGGAACAACATTTATTTTTCCAGCAAGATGGTGTTCCACCGCATTGTGCCATTACTGTTAGGGAGTTTTTAGATAGAAACTATACCGGTCAATGAATAGGTCGAAGATGTAGAATGGCCAGCCAGATCTCCAGACCTCTTCCCTTTAGATTTTTCTTATGGGGGCATTAAAAATCAAAAATGTATACTACCGAGAGCGATTTCTTGGAAGAGTTATACCAGCGCATTTTAATTTTTGCGGTTGCTGTGTATGTACCGCCTGGAAAATTCTTGGGATGAATCAGACCAGTAGCCGCAATTATGACGATTTACGGTACCGTTCATAAAAAAGCTGCATTGATCGGGGAAAAAGCTATTAAAAAGAAACTGTGGATCGTTCGCTACTCGCTCACTCATTATTTCGCAAAATTGCAAACGGCGGTCATAATCATCCTCATTAAGTGCCTGCACTAAATGTATTTTATACGGATGGAATTTGTTCTTCTTCAAAATGGTTTGAATGCTAGTTCGATTGATCCCAGACACAGATGCTAATTGCCTTGTACTTAATGTAGAATCTAGATGAACATCTCGACCCATGTGTCATTTTCACTATTTTGACAAAAATGAGAAAAATTCCAATTTTACAAACTCTTATTAAAAACTAAACAAATACATAATTTAAATTTTAAAATGTAATTTTTTATAAAGTATCAGGCCGAATTTTAAAATTTAAACACTGTTATAAAGAGAATTGAAAGGGCTTTAAAATTATGCCTTACTACTTGACCTGTAATGCCATTTATATATTTTGGGGTGATTGTTACCCTCGCTTGGAGGTGTAAGCAGCGAAGTCGAAAATACCAGAAAAAAGTGTTCCCCTTTGATCAAAAATCGACGGGTCTCTGCGTTGTTTTAAAACTTTGACGCGGTTCCTGATAATGGCTCTGTTTCGTTTTTTCGTTTTCGTTTGGCCATCCTGTATACATATTTTATTGATTTATACATTTTTAAAATGGGTCGTCTCTCGGACCTGCTAATAGTTATTAAAGTGCGTATTTTGAATAGAGTAGTAACTGGTTAAAATGGATAAATCAATAATTGCCCTTCCGTACTACCATAGAAGAGAAAACTATTATAATCTAGAAATATATTCTCAGTGACTAATGTTTGTATAACCAATCGTTTCTGATTTTTGGCGCTAGTCTTAACACTCTAAATTCCTGTAATATCTGAAATATGGCAATAATGAAACTCGAGTAGAAGGGATAAGTATACTCAGCCTCTCTCACGCAAGCTTAACATCCTTTGTTACTTAAACGGATTTAATGCTATATTTCATAACATAACCTTTAAAAGTTAAAAGTTGCAGTGGTTTTGTGATTTTTCATTTAATGTTTACCTATAGTCAGCAAATCGAAGGGTAAGAAAATTTATATTTAAATTATTTTACTAATTAATTACGTATAAAGATTACTAGAAATCCAACTATTAGAAACTAGCAATATTTTTTAGTATTTGTGAACAAAGTTGGGTTGTATACAAGAAAAAGTATCGGAGTACCGGATACAGATACTGTTTAAAAAAGCACGGATACTTTTACCTAAAAAATGTACTCTACTCGGATATTTTAAAGAATAATTTTACGGATACTTTTAAAATGAGTTAAAGTAATATTTTTATGCAAATAGTTATACAATGACATTGAATATGAGTAACAATACTAGGCATGAATGAATTTATATCGAAAATAAAGTAATAAAACAGGAAACAAGAGCAACTCAAAAAATTGTATATTCTTTTTATTTCCTGAACGTTCAAACATAAATTGTAATAGTACCTTTAATTCATCACTTAAGTTTTTTCTCTAGGCGCATCACTCATGGTTGCAAAAAAATTTTTTCTACTGGTACTGACGAAGGTAAACATTTGTTGTACTAGATTGACACTTTTTTAATTTGGGGTACTCATTTAAGGCTTGTAAATGGGTTCATTTATCTTTTAAATATCTTTAAAATTCCAGCTGAATTTTTGTAGTTTTAATGCTATTGGCGTTGTACTTTGTTCGCTATTTATCATCGTATTGTCACTACTGCCTGCTTCTTGGTGATGATCTTGGGAATCAGTAAAATCAAAAAAAAGATCCAAATTTGGGTCCACACTTTCATTTCATTCGTGCTAAGCTTCAAATTTAATATATTTTTTCGTAACACTTATGATACTTCTAATACTAATATCTTCCAAAGATTGTTTGAAAGTTTTTAATATGTTGTACCGCTTTAGCTTAAATTTACGTACAAAAATAGCTGTGTTGTTTTAAATTTATTACTTTTTATTCATTTTTTACGTTTATTTCTGATTCTTCTATTGAATACTATCTAAGTAAAAACTGGAAAGCGATATTCAGATCAAGGCTATAGTTTCTGAAAAAAATGCAAAAATTACATAAATATATTTATTTATTTAGTTTATTTATTTTATTTGGGATACAGACAGGACAAATCCATAAAAGTATCCACTACAATAATAGTACAATTACAATTACAATTAAAAGTTCGATAGACTGAAATAAGTAAATAAAACAATAGATATCAAAACAAGATTAGGTTTCTAAGAAATAATTCTTCGATTGTTTTTTAATTAAATATGCGCTGTGGAAGAATATATCAATTTCCACAATGCTCGACAATCTGTTATAGGTATTCGTTACTCTGTGTACAGGAGAATTTTGGAAATAATTGGTGGATGTTTGATCTTTGAGAAAAGTATAATTATTTCTATTTATAGTTATATATTTATTTATAGTTTATAAGTTCAACACAATCAGTATTGTTATTAAGAATTTTGTGAACAAATAGTACATCTGCAATTTGTCTACTCTGCTCGAGTGAAATTATTTTTAGAATAGAGCGAATACGCTGTCTATCAATGTCGGGATAAAATTTTCTTTTACAATAGGAAATGAACCTGTTATGAATAGATTCTAATTTGAAAACGTATATGGAGTAACGCGGATTCCAAATAATAGAGCCAAACATTAAAATACTATTGACATATGCCGTATATAACGTTCTGAAAGTAAAAGGATTTTGTAACGCAAAACAAGTCCTGTATATTAAGCACAATTGCTTACTGGCTCTTCTAGTAACGTTACAAATATGTTGATCAAAAAGTAGTTTAGAGTCCAAAAGTATACCAAGATCTTTAACGCTACCTACAGCGTGTAGTACACAGCGAGATATTTCATATGTATTGTGGTTCAAGTCTGGACTGCTCCGAGAAAATTGTATGTAGTTACTTTTTGATACATTTAAAAATAGGTTATTTCTTACACAGTAATCGGATAAATTATCTAGGTCTTGTTGAAATTGAACTCTGTCATTAGAACATGAAATAGAATGATATATTTTTTTATCATCAGCGTACAATTTCGCAGATTTAAAGCAGGTAGAAATGTCATTAACATATAAATTAAAAAGTAGTGGGACCTAAATGAGACGCTTGAAGTACTCCTGATGTAGTGACTACAGCATTAGATTTGAAAGCTCCCAAAGTTACTTGTGATCTATTTCTTATGTATGAGTCAAACCATCTTAAAAGATTATCATGTATACCGACCATAGATAGTTTCTAGACAAGGATGGAATGATCGATTTTATCAAATGCCCTACTAAAGTCAGTATATACGGAATCAACGTTCTTTCTTTCATTAAGACTTTTGAGTATATATTATATTAAGTAAATTTCTTACATCATAATAAAGGAAATCAAAGATTATACTTCTAAACACCCTACTAAAAATATTTAATTTGGAAATAGGTCGGTAGTTATCAATTTTATTTTTGTTTCCGGATTTTTGAATTGGGATAATGAAAGCAATTTTCCATTTATCAGGAAATTTACCATCAGCAAGTGATTTATTAAACAGCAAAAAATAAAAGTTCCATTAGCGATTCTTTACATTTTTTAATAAAATCGGTAGGTAGCTCATCTGGCCCAGGACTTTTATTAGGTAAATTCTCAAGTTTCTTGCAATGGTTTTACGAGTAATAGTATAATAAGAAAGATTCAGTGGCGTATTGGTGTGAATATTACAAAAGTTACTAGTGTTACTTGGAACAAACACAGGAGAGAAATAATCGGAAAAATTATTACAGATTCTTGTAAATCAGTAGCCTTGAGCAGTAAGAACATTGTTTGGAAAGCTATGATCATTTCTTTTATTCTTTACAAATTGCCAGAAGTGTTTAGGATTTTGAGAAATATTCGTTTCGACATTGGTCAAGTATTTTTTATAATCTTCATTTATTAAAAACTTAGATCTACCTCGTAAAATTTCAAATTTAATATGAAATTAAAATTTTTCTTTAATAACCAAAGAGGGTATTTTTTATAGCAATTTGGATATTTAGGTACGTGCAAATTGATAATTTTATTGATAGTGCTATAGAACAAATCAACCGCATCATCTACGGCAATTGACTGAAATTTAGTACTCTAATCAACTGCGCATAAGAGGCGATTAATTTCTTGAAAGTTAGACATTTTAAAGTTCCACCGACATTGACCTCTAATCCTGGTTCAACTATTTATAGGAATACCCACATCAAACTCCAAAACATTGTGGTATTGATCCTCAGCAACTAAGAGATTAGCAGATGGATGCAGAATTTTGATTAAAAAACTATTGCTGAATATAAGGTCTAAAGTATTACCTGATTTGTTAACATTTGCATTACACTGAACCATACCAACCAGAGACATGGTATCAACCAATAAGCTCGATCTAGGATCATTGTAATTACTTGGCTTAAAGTAGCCATCGTTTGCATTCGGCGACCATTTAAGGAGACTTGAGGATAACTAGTAAGTTCTCCGGAGACAGCTATAAGAACACCTCCCCCCATAATTTTGGTAGATGAACTCGTCTCCCTGTCTCGTCGGTATACTTTGTGCGATGAAAAAATTTCTTTATTTAATACTGAAGCATTGAGTCATGTTTCCGTTAAACAGATAATGTTTTGTTTACAGTTGAGTATATTACGCGATATAATATTGGTTTTTGAATTCAATTCTCTAACGTTTTGTAATAAAAAAGACAAACTAGAATCATAATCCATATCTATAAAAAAGCTGAAAAGTATAGGTAGTTGGTCGAAAGTTTGTATCGATTATGTCGTTTAAACCAATTTTTCGATATCGGCATCGCAAGAAATTTTTATTATATTTATTTTAAAAGATTATGCCATTTTGCTGTAGCAATGTTTAGATTTTATCAATCTCTTCGTTTGTAGTGTCTATATCCGTTAGGCTTGATCCACACTGTTTTGCTCGTCACAATCGAATTGGTCTCGATCCAGCCTTTCACATGCATCGTACAATTTTAATCGCAGTTTAATAAAAATTATCGATGGTCGAAATAGGCTAACTTTCATTCAATACTATAAAAAACAACACGTATTTCAGATAAAAAATAAAAGTAGTTCTAGAATTCTAGAATATTACATTTTTAAATTACCTTTTATTTTTTATATAACCACCAAATCGAATCTAAACACAAAAACAAAATGAACATATATAATAAATATATTATAAAGATGTGAAACACAAAAAAAAAAAGAAACTATCATGAGGTGGGGAAGGAAAATGATAAAGAAGTTTCTGGCCGTAAGAAAGTGAAGGATGGTTAGGAGAGAGAAGTTATAAAGAAATAAAATTTAAAAAATAGTCTTAACAAATGCTCAAAATGCGCATCACCAACTTCCATACAATGGTAAAGGTTCTGTTGGAAACGTTCCCGAACTTTTTGTAGCATTTCTGGGCTGATTTGGCGACATTTGTTCGTGATTCGTTGTAGTAAATCTTTAAATGACTGAGGTGGACTAGAATAAATTCTGCTTTTCAAATAACCCCACAGAAAGAAATCTAAAGGAGTAAGGTCTGGTGATCGTGGGGGCCATTCAATTGATCCTCGTCTTCCAATCCAGTGACCCGGAAAGTGTTCATCTAGATATTGGCGAACAGGCAGAGCATAGTAGGGAGGAGCGCCATCATGTTGAAATACCAACTGATCGGTCAGAAAATTTGCTTCATTTTCAATTATATCAATCAGCATAGCATCAATAGTGTCTTCTAGAAGTTCCAGATACATTTCTCCTGTTACATTGTCTTCTAAAAACAAAGGACCAACAACACGATGGCCAAAAATTCCGACCCATACGTTTAATTTTTGGGGTTGTTGAGTATGTAGCTACCTCATGAAATATGTGGGGGTTATCATTGAAGCAGATGTTAAAAATAAAATGTGGATTTCCAATCGCTAGCTCACTTACTACCTCGCAGAATTGCAAACGCCGATCGAAGTCATCTTCATTTATCTCTTGCGTTAATTTAATTTTATAAGGATGCATTTTATGCATTTTTAAAATACGCTGAATGCTGGTTCGCGAGACACCGGAAACAGTTGACAACTGTCTTGTACTCAATGTATAACATACTGTCGCGACACATTCTTCCCATGTTGTTGATTGAACAATTCAGCGGCCCTATGAGCGCATCGTCTGTTTTCATAATAAAATTCAATCAACTCAATCCTCTCTGCTACTGAGTAAACCATTGTTTCCTTTTAGTTTAAAATTAAGTTCAGTACCGAACACTAATCAAATTCACAATCAACTGAGAAATAGATATTGCATTTTTTTTTAGTTTTTGTATTAGTCTTCTTATCAACAAAGAGGAAAAAATGAACAAAAGAATTTAAAGTCTCGTAGCAAAAGAAAAACTGTCCAATGGCATACAAAAATTTGTAAATGTCAAAGTTAAAAAGTCAAAATTCAACGAACTTTCAAACGATATGCGACTCGACCCCTATTCCCTATTTAAATTCTAGGGGTTGTTTTCACCCCACTGGTCTAGGGTTGAAGTGGCGATGCTGCGAGTAGCGTAAAAAATGTCCTCTTCGCAAAAAAAATCGACATGTCCGAGCGTTTTTCAGTTCCTTCGATATTATTGTCCAAAACCCCCTTGTCAAGTTTTCGTTGGGCCACCCTGTACGTTAAACATTTCATATTAGTTATTAGAAAATACCTAATTAAATTTTTAAATGTGACAATAATAATTACTTAGCTCATATTATTTTTCCATTTTGTAATTGTCAGTTACACGAATGTTTACATTTAAATTCTGTTTTGCTGATTTATGTTCATACCAGAAAACTGTACTAAGAGGATGATAAAAGTTCTTAGAAGAGTAAAGGGATCTAAGACCTGGGAGTGAAATTAACCAAAGAAGCTGTAGAATATATTGTTGAAATGTTAACATGTAGAATGGGAACTTAAAATCTGTAAGAAAAACTAGAAGCGGAAATCTGGTGCAAAAATGGAATAACTCAGAAAAATTATCAAGAGAAACTAAAAAGAAATGGAGTACGACTAGAAAGATGGAAGGTTTATAGAGAAAGAAGAGTTACCAAGTAGACAGAACTTATTAAAACTTCGGCACCGAAGGATTTAAGGGGATCATATAATACATATCTGTATGTAGTTTTAAAGTAAATCAGTAATGTGAAAATGAATTTATAATTACCGAAAATTTTTCTAACGCTGTTGAATATTGTCAAACAACATCTACAAAAAAAAAATAATTTTAAAAAGTTAAAAGCAAATTGTTTTCTGAAAATACTCAATTCTTAAATGATAATATCCCAGAATATCCCGGATCCATATAAAAATAATATGACACCTCCCTTCTCCCCTTACGGAGATACGAGATCATAACGGACGACCCTGAAAATCTGAAAATTGTTTTGCAAATAACATTTGAAGTTTTAGATGTAATTTAATATTTTTTTAATATGATGGTTACTAGATAAGTCTCCTTAAAATGAACCCTTTTAATCACATTCGGTTTATTTAGTTTGCCAGAGATGGACTAGCTCTAACACAGTAATGCTAGTTTTTATACCCTGTACGATAAAGGCACAACAATAATCTTTTTGCACAACTTAAACCTGAAAATAAAAAAAAGTACTCTTGATCGACATTGATAAAAGGAGCTGTTTACGAAAAAAAAGATGTTTTTGGCCAGTACGGCTTTTATTGAATAATTATGTATATCGGTTTAACATGACCTCCCTCTATTCTTATGCATTCCCTAGATCTAAGAATTGAAGATTGTTGAATCCTTCACTATGACTCAACATTATTCCTTATTTCGCGACAATGAAAATTAATAATTTCCGATAAGTTATCTCGATTATTTTTTGAATTGGCATAGACTAAATTTTTAAAATAACCTCACAAAAAAATCAAATGGATCTAGGTCAGGTGATCGAGGAGGCCAAACCACAGGTCCTCCTCTTTCTATCCATCCTGTTTAGGTGTTCTGAAACTACTAGACTAAAATGTGACGGGGCCCCATCATGCCTTAAGCACATATCATGTCGTATTGCCAAAGGTAGATCTTCTAAAAGTTCTGGCAAATTATTTTGAACAAAATCCAAAATTAACCTTGTTGCCAATACAAATGGTTCAATTAAATTTTACCGATCTAAAGCCCAATTAGAAAATTCCATCCTTCATGGAAAGTCTTCAGGAAGAAGCGCATGAACTTTTTGAATATGGTACGGATGCAACTGTTGCTCTCTAAGGATTGTATACTGGACAGCCAATTTTCGGACACTTGAAGAAGGATCTGCTTCTACGGCGTTTAGAATGTTTTCTTCAAAGCCCTTATCTCTATGTACTCGTATTTGATTTCCACAATTGTAGCTAGTTTTGTCAAACTTTTCTAAAATTGTTTGCGACACTTTACATTAAATCTCTATCATTCAATAAGTACAAGTAAAATATAAAACATCATATTTTTTACCTGTCTCTCTGAAACGACGATCCCCTTTTTCAAAAGTTTTCTTAACAGGAATTTTTCTATTTGGAAATCATTCTTCATAAAGCATTCAGGCTTCTAAGGCACTACCTGATTCAAGGCCATACATTAAATGCATGTCGGTATATTCGGCAAACGTAAATTCCATTACTAAATAACTAACAAAGAAGAAGAAAGATCGAACATTTCAAAACACTATTTTCAAGTGGCATTACAATAAATAATCTTGTTTAAATCGGTACATATAAAAAACACCATAGGAACAAAGAAGGAATTCTATGTACATAACAACCAATGCAAAAAACCATATTGACCAAAAATATTTTCATTTTTTTTTTCGTAACTGCTCATTTTATCAATGACGAGCTTTTTTAGCTTAAGGTTTCTGTCCAAAAATATTATTATGGTACCTTTATTGTACAGGATGTGAAAAAATAGCATTACTGTGTTAGAACTAGTTCGTTCCTGGCAAACTAAATAAGCTGAATGTGATTAAAAGGGTTAAATTTAAGTAGACTTACCTAGTAACCATCATATTAAAAACATATTAGTACTTTAAATTATTTAAAAACAAACGATTTCCAGGGTTGTCCGTTATGATCTTGTGTCTCTGTAGGTATGTATAGGAACATATTATTTTTATGTGTTGCATCCGGGAGATTGTCCACATCTTCTGAGCCATCCTGTATGGAGAATTTACATTGCACTAGTGTTATAATATTGACATATTTTTATATGAAACATGTGTGTGAGTCGAGACCTGAATATATCATAAAACTAAGTAGACCAACAGCTAACAAAGACCGAACAGGATAGACCTAGGATTAAGTGCTTCTATTTAAAGCCGGTGTATTAATTTGTATTATGCGGGGATGAATCGGTGGCATTAAGACTGAAAGTTAGGTTAGGGACGTACACAGACTAGTATCCCTTTGTGAGTTAGGTTCGGAAGGGTGTCTTTCCAACATCGATATTATACCATTTGGTCAGGCAAATTAAAAATCTATTACGCCCTATAACTGAGATTTCACGCGCACTCAATTCCTAAAAGGGCTCGTGAACTAAGGGTGGATTGGGATGTTGCAAAAACTAACAGTGTAGTATCAGTATCGATCGAACACGAAGTACATGCAAATTAGGAGAAGAGCAAAGCACATATTAAGGCTACTAAACTAACAATTGTTTAACAAACTTCGGTGAGAAATTAATTTACGTTAATACTATAGCATTTTTTAAATTAATCGGTAAATCATTTTTATATGAAAGTAATTATGAATTTATAGCATGTCTATTAATTTAAAAAGTCCGAATTTGTAGGTACTAATTCGTATCGTGTAAAATTTATTTTTTTTATTTAAAGAGAAAAACACATTGTTGTCCAATTTTTGTGGGTACCATCACATGTGGGAATAGCGGGAAATGAAGAAGCAGATGCATTGGCAAATTCAAAAACTTCAAGTCAAGATGTGGTTACAATTGAAGAGACGGTGCCTTTGGACCTAAAGTCTTACTTTAAATATATGGTTATCATCAGCTGGCAATCATAATGGAACCGTTCAGAATTAACCCTATTCCAAATGAAAAGTTCAGTATTACCATGGAAAACAGTGACTAACAATAGACTTATACAAGTTATTTTAACTAGGTTAAGAATAGGACACACTCAATTGACCCATCAACATGTACTCTCAGGGGATGAAGAACCTTCCTGTTATGCATGTGATACCGTGCTGACGGTTCACCATGTTTTAATAGATTGTCCGTTATACACGCTTGAAAGACAAAATCACAATTTGCCAAATAATTTAAAATCTTTACTTGGAGAACCAGCAAAAAAAAATGTTTTAATATATACGATAAACACACAAGAGTAAGCTTTGTTTAGGTTATATACAAAAATAAATATTGCTTTTTACCTTTTCAACACTTCCTCTCATGGATCATTATTATGTTGTATCCATTTACTATTTTTTTCATATTCTGTAATACTACCAAAAACCAATAAATTTAAGAAAGAAGAAACATGTTTTAATTTTATCACTTGTTTCAGTATAGATAACATAATTTAAACTTTTGTATAATTAATAATGTTTTTAAATTATTAATAATTACAAATTCAGTTTCTATCTATACTCATTTACTAATTTACATACCTGATACCTGATTTGTGCTCTTTTAAATACTTTTTAGAGGTCGTATTCATATTTATTTTAACACAATAAGTTTATACATTAGACAAAAATATATCTATATCATCTAATTTATAAATACCTATAAACAATATTAAATATAAGAACATAAAATAAAAACTAACATTTTGTTTTCTCTGAAAGGGGTAGGATATTAAAAATAATATTTTATAGGCATGTACTAGTGACTATAGAATATCAAAAAATGTAAAAAAGTTGGGTCATTCCATTAAAAAAAATTAAGTGATGTGCCTATTTTACTGTTAGACTACCCTGTATATATTTTAGAATATATGGTTTTCTCCCATATTGACAGATATCCTTCAAAAAAATCGTTAAGTTTTGTGTATATATTTATATATATACATATATACACTCTGTAAATTATTTCTTAACTGTAGAGTAGTATATGGAAAATAAATAAATATGTTAGCTACTGTTATGTTTTATCCACAATAAAACTCTAAATTAATTCAATAGAATTTATTTAAATATTATTTTCACGTCACAATAAGACGCTCTACTCTTTCTGCCTGCTGCTGACGACTGACTGCTCGCGCATCTTCCTGCTGCTCGTTCTTCCTGACACGACTTTCCAGCATTTTTAGTGGGGAACAGGACGTACCGCTAACACATATATACAGTGAACGGCTAAATTATGGAATAAGATCATTATTTCGAAAACAGTTGAATTTTTAGGAAGATCCCGAAACAGATCGATTTTTGTTGTAAAATACCCATGTTATAATTTACATAAAGTAGGGATGACGTCACCGACGTTGGTGTAGTGACGTAATCGTTAATTTTTTTAAATATAAATCGATGTCATGTGATACCTCATTTGAAAGATATTTTAATTCTCTATTTAACGATATTACATTTTTAACTAAATTATTTTGTACAGAGTGGGAAATTCTTTTTAATTTAAATTCAACCAACCTACAATTAATGTTTTCATTAATAATGTACCATATGGCTACTTGGACAGCTAAAGGCTTGTCCACATTTAAGAACAGAATTTCAGTGTCACCAACCTAGAGGCTGTTTCATGCTACAAGATCTTGGCATTCATAAAACGGTAAGACTGTTTCAAGGAGAGCCAGGTTAATTGGAAATAAAGAGATGGGAAGCCTTAGAATGGAATAAAGAACCTGAACAGAATTAGTTGCTAGGCGTCTGCTTTCTCACTCAATACTAGGACAACTTTCGTAACTAATCTCTGGAACTTTTCAGGATTTTTAGTCTCTAAGAGGGACGAAGAAAGGAAATCATATTTATGGCTTTAATTATATAATTGCGTCGTTATTACTTTCAAACTATTTAATATATTTAAGGTAACAGTGTCACATACCTTAAAGCAAGTGATATAATTAAATTATTTACTTTTAATTTTTTGCTTTTTTAGTATATTTAGGGTTCGAGCAACATTCTGTAGATAATGTTATTTCTCAGTTTTTTTTTCCTTTGTTAAGCACTTGATATTTGTTCTATTGTTTACCTTCTTTATCTGATACGTTTTTTATTATGCTTGCCTAAGTCTTCTGGGTCTTACCATTTTATTCTTTCCATTTGTAACGTGTTTTTTTGGAATAACTGGTTGCACCTACGTTACATCATGGCGCTTTCGGTAATGCCTGCGGCGCCAGTACTCGATTTTCGTGGAGAACACACGATCCCTTAAATTAACAATAAGGGTGCCTAGGTAGCAACGGTCGTTCCAGGGGTCTGCTTGAAAAGTTACCAAAATGTTTAAAAGTAGTGGAAAATAGGCTTAAATTGCTTTCCACTACGTTACATGGAGACCGGTTGCTATATTTAAAATTACTAAACTAAATAAAAAACGGAATAAAAGACAGGGATTAAATTTTAAAATAAAAATCTAATATATTGACTAGAAAAATATTTACAATAAATCAACTTAAAAAACAAGTATCTCAGAGCCCACCCAGTACTAATTCTACCCAATCGGTCACTAGCAGTAGTTTTGCCGGTTAAAACGAATCAGAGAGGAAAAATAATAAACTTAGCTTTAATTACTAGAATTTAACTTTTTTATTGTCCATTATTCGTTGCTATACACGATTCTTCCATTACTATTTTTTTTAAATACCTTCGTTTTCTCTCTGGAATTTTATTTTTTCACAATAATGTCTTCATCATATTAAACATCTTTCTTGTATTTTACACATTTTTTTTTACTTCTTCATCCAGTTACTCAATTAATCATCTCGACTATTGAGACTAAACCTCTTTTATTAACCTCACAACTCAAAGTGAAGTACTTCAGATTGCTCTTAATTATTTGAAATATATTGAATTTTGTATAATAATGACAATTTTAGTTGATAGAGCAGAATTAAAAAAAGATACAGGTTATGATTTTCTAATTACAGATTTAAGAAATTCTCCCAGTAGTGTCGACTGCTATTCATCAGAAGGAGATCATCCATTAGCCTTGTGTTTACCCTCTTCGCAGACGTTGATTCAAGCATCTAGGACACCTCCGCCTCCTTGGAACATTCCTGCTAAAAAAGGAACTCCGGGTCTTATTTGCGTAGTCTGTGGAGACACCAGTTCTGGTAAACATTATGGAATCCTAGCTTGTAATGGTTGCTCTGGATTCTTTAAGAGGTCTGTCAGAAGGAAGCTTATTTACAGGTAAGGTTGAACATTTCGGTATTTTATAAAAAAAGGATATGACGATGCTTGTCTTGGTTTTCCTTTATTATCTTTTTTCTCCTATTTCTAAGATCCTTTTAATAATATTAATGACTTCATTTTGTTTTATCTTTAGTTCTGTCCATAACTCCTATAATTTTTCTGGTATTTTCGTACCTTATATTAACTCTTAATCTACTGCCGTTTTTACTATTCCTCCTACATCATGATAATCATTTTTGAAGACAGTAATATATAATGTAAATTTGCAGTTGTAATTTATAGGTATTTCCGGAAAAGGTGGTAGGGTGGGGGGTTGAATTCTGGTATGTTAGGAGTGGGGAACCAGCTTGGTAGCAGCTGCACTCTGTTCTGTCCTCAGTACAGCCATGTCTGAGCAACAGGTTCCTTCGTCCGTTGCGCAACGAATTATTGTAAAGTTTTTAACCAATAAAGGGATTAAACCATCGGAGATTTTAACTCCTTACCTATTGAGGAAATCGCGTCAGTAGTGAGTATAAGCATTGGAAGTGCTCATTCCATCATCACCAAACAAATTGACTTCAGGAAAATTAGTACTCGGTAGGTTCCAAGGCTGTTAACCGAAAATCAAAAACAAGTCAGGTTGGAGATCTGTGAGAGACATCTGAATCGATTCCGGCAAGATGGGAAGAATTTTTTGAGGCGGACCGTGACATGTGAAAAGACATGGGTCCATCACTACACTCCAGAGTCAAAAATGGCGAGTAAGGAGTGGCGGAAAAAAGATGAAGCTTGTCCAATAAATGCCAAGACCCGACTTTCTGTCGGAAAAATTCTGGCGACGGTATTTTTTTTACTGCGAAGGAGTTTTACACATCGATTTTCTCCACGATCTATGAACAGTAAATGCAACCTACTATTGCCAGCTGTTACAGTCAGTGAAAGCCGCCTACAGGAAAAAAAGACGAGGCAGACCTATCCGAGACCTCATTCTTCTTCATGATAACGCTAGGCCTCATACCGCGGTTTTGACTAGAGAGCAATTGGAGAAAATGCGATGGGAAACCATGGAACACCCTCCTTACAGTCCAGATTTATCCGCCTGCGACGACGCGCTCGAAAACTTTCTTTGAACAAGGACTGTTCAAACTTCCACATCCTTGGCAAAAGTGTGTAGACGATGAAGGAGGCTATGTAGAAAAAAACTGATTTTTTTTGTATATATTATCAAACAATAAATGATTATGTCAAAATTACCGTTTATATTTGAATCACCGTCGTAGAATGTACGGATAGATTGAAGTATTATTAGAACACTAATACCAAAAAAAAATTAATAGCAATAGGAACTTGGAATACAAGAATACTGCATCAAGCGGAAAATTTGGCATCACTATCAAAAAAAAAATGGGAAAACACCTGGCGCGCACGGTACAAGGTGAAATGGCATCAAAGAGATATAAAATTTTATATTTGGGCGCCGATGAGAACATGAAACATTAGTATGTAGTAGCATTGATATTTAACCAAGAAATGAGTAAATCCGTGATTGACTGGAAACATGTTGATGAGAAAATTATTATAGCCAGAATCAATACAAATAAGAGAAAACTGACCTTAGTAATGCTATGCAATCACTGAAATGGTCAAATATGGAGATAAAGAGAGGTTCTACAATAAATTATTTAAAATAATGACAGATATTCCAAAGGAAGATAAAGAAATGGCTGAATTTAATGCCAGTGTATCTAAAATCACGTGTTTACGTTAAACGACCAACATGCTTGCTTGCAGGAACAAATCATTATTGATCAATGTGAACTAATGCGTGGAGAAGTCATGGAAAGAGTGACTCAAGAATTTATTAATAGTTAAAAGTGAGTTATTTCTCGTTTTTATAAATTATTTCCACTAAACCCAGTATGTACAAATTCGAGAAATAACAAGCTCTTTCAAAATCTGCAAAACTATACAAGGTGTCCCATTTAATTAAAAAAGTTGAGGGTATTTCCGGTTAAACCGGAAATATATTATTAGCAAAAAAATGTACATCAGATGCATGTTGCCCCATTGCACTTAATTGCAAAATATCCTAAATATCGTCCGTTTCGTTTAAAAGATATTTACTTAGTTCCATACGTTATCCCAACCCTGTATATATATATATATATATATATATATAAAATCAGATGGGATTTCAAATTTTTGATCACTCTGTATCAACGGTTTGGCAGCTACAGACCTCTAAATTAAAAAAAATGTGATTTTCAGGTGGCTGTAGATCCTTTATTAAACATAATAGACACCAAGTGTGATACATCGTTGAAATTAGCTCGGCAAGAGGTTTGTAAAAATGTAAAAATTACGGGGTGTTCCATTTAAAAAAAATTTTTATTTTATTTTATTATTTTTGCCACTGCGTTCTAGGACATACTGTGTATTTGGGACTAATTTTAAAATGTGAATCTCAAGGCTGCCTACACTTTTGGTAAAAACTTTTTTTTAGTAACTACAATAATAGCGAACTAATCGAGTTTTGCCACACTAATGCCTCACCCTGTATTTTAAAGTAATGTAACTCCTTATTTATAAAACTAATATTATTTTAGTATTTATTTAATTTATACATCAAAATTAGCAAAAACCCAAATAAAATTAGTATGACTGAATAGGTGTTTTCAGTTACTTTCAAACGAGATGTCACTTGCCATAAGATTTCGTTTAAAATTTTTGATCAAAGTGGCCCTATGATGTCATCTATGACTATTACGTCACCTGTTATATCTAGTTGAGAAGCCTACATCCGTTTATTTTCATCCTCCAAGTATAAGTATAACCGTTCAAAAGGTACGAAGGGGGGACTTTTAACTAGCACTGTATAAAAGAAACAGTTTATCATTTTTGACTCGGTTTACCTCTCATTATAAAAATTGACATTTAAAAAGGTTGCTGTTAAGGAGAAAAATAATTTTTCATTTTGGATTTGTTTGTAATGTGCAAACCTCAAAAACAATAACAGGCAAACGTACATAATACATTTTTTATTTTTTATATCCTTAAAGAAAGAGAAATAATAGATGAGAGTTGTTTCCTGGCGCGCCTGTGTCTATTGGTATTACTCCATTGGATAAAGCCGCGTGTGCTTTGAAAAAGCCAGATCGGTGTGCCCGTATGCGAGGATAAAACTTGATAGAGTGGCCCCCTTGGGATTTCTCCTGGGATCATCTGGCGAACTGGGAATTGAATATCGGAAACCTACTCCAGGAACGGTTTTATACCGCAAAATGATTTCGGAAGAGGGTCAAAGTCGACAAAAATCATTTTTCTTTTTCGTTTTCAATTAGGCAATCCAATAATGTATCAAAACCGAGGTTCAGTATGGCGGCTAAGGTCATTTTACATGATATAGAAGTTTTATAATACACAAAATAGTCTTGTTAACACATCGTACAGAAATGTTTATTTATATTCTAGTTGGGCTCGCAGCAATATGTAATCAGCGACCCACTATTAAAAAAACAGGTAAATGCCATCACTATATCAATGGCGAAATATTTATTAATGATAAACAATAATTTTTGACCCATTGGCCATAGTAGTTCAGCCTCCATTTACTATATTGGTAATAAAACTAGGTATAATCTTGAGACAATATAAATATTTATCTGTTAGGTACCGAAACTTAGGTATATTTGAATACATATTAAAACGCTTTGGAAGACTGTGGAAATTCAAGATAAGTATTATTTATCTTTCCATATTTATTATGAATAATTTCCATAAAGTAATAGTTGAAACAATTCATTTAAGTTAATCAAAAACGTTATTTTACAAGTAAGGAGTCAAATAACATCTAATTAATAATCTAAAATAGATCAAGTTATTGTAAATATTTAGAATTCCTAAAGAAATCGATATAACAGTATCTTAATATTGAATAAGAATTATTAAGAGTACACTAAAGGATATGCGTTTAAGAAAACAGAAATGTAGGGTCGATTACACCCTATTTCTTTGCCGTCATTCAAATGGAAATTTTCCTTGCTAGTAATCATAAAGTATTATTAAAGAATCACAGAAATAAATCCCTTTTTAAAATTCAATTAAAGTTATCTGGTTGGGCTGCGCCATGATATTTCCATTTTTACATCTAAGCCGAGAAAAATAATAACTTACATCTGGACAGAAGTTTTTAAATTTTTCTCATTTCATATTTTTAATATTTTAGTCGTATTAATTCATTTACACATCTTTATAAATACTGTTATCTTCTGTAAATTTTGATATTTAAGATATTAAAAAATGACATATTTTCATATACAATTTACCTTCTCCTCTATTGTATTTATCGCTTACTTAAATGAGCTGAGCATGAAATGAAACAAAAAAAAACTCCAATTATTTTAGATTAGGAAAGTTTCCTAAGTTTAGCTTAGTACAAGCAAAAGTAAGTAAAAGTATGAGGTACTGACAAAACTTTTATATATTATTAGAGGCTTTATAGAAAATAATGTTATCATGTACATCGTTTAATTAATTTTTAAATCAATAATTTAAAACAAAAATGACCCTTTACGTGTCCAACTAGAGATAAAATAGGTTTAACTAAAAAGCAGACTTTGTATCCGATTATATACCTATTATTTGGTTTTAGATATTTTTAGTGAATTTTGACACAGTCCTCGATTTAAAAATTCATTTATATCCATTTTGAAATCAGTACAAGATATTAATCCCGTAAAATTAATTGTAAGAGTTTTTTATTAGAGAAGAATGAATTCAACTTGGCAGCAAATAAAAATAAATGAGAAATATATTAATTCTAATTGTGATTTGCTTTTAAAAAAATATTTTCAAAAACTTACAAAAGAATATAAACATGAATGATGTAAAAGAAAAAATATATAAAAAAGATTAAACAAAAAGCTAAAGTTTATGCGATTACTGTGCATATAACTCTTTAAGACGAAAAAAAGAGGGATTCATTTAATTTGGAAGTTATTTTTCTTTAATTCTTTAATTATATTTGTTGTAATTTCAAATGTTTTCAAGGGGGGTTGACAAATGTCAGATGTCTGTATCATAAAAATGTGTCCCCCTTAGAACAAATCGACGTGTTTCAGCATTTTCTTAAATTCTAATGAATACTGCCAAATATCGGGGTAGACTGTTTTCTGTGGCCCACTCTATATATATACAGTGTGTCTACTTAAGTTGGAACCTTATGGAAAACTTTTTTATTATTAATTTTAGGAAAAAAGTTATTCTTTATAAAAAGTTCTGCATGGTCTAAAACCTGAAATACAGTCATCAAATATCAAATGTTTTCAGTGGTATACGAGGTTTGTCAAAAAATATGAGTTTTACTCAAGAGTAAAGTACCTTTAAATTTGACAATATCGAAAAATGTTACTAAAAAAAGTTGATCAGAATTAAAAATTACGTTTAAATATGCATAAATATAAATTTGCAAAATAAATGAATATGCACTTATTACTCGTTTTAATTGCAAAATTATTAGAAAACATGTGTTTCGTAATCACGAGAGATAAATGTTCAAAATAGAAATATTAGGTACTTTACTCTTGAACAAAATTTATATTTTTCGACAAACCTTGTATACGGCTCAATAAATTTTAAATCCGATGGCGTATTTCAGGTATTAGACTATGCAGAACTTTTTATAAAGAATAACTTTTTTTCATAAAACTAATAATAAAAAAGTTTTCCATATGGTTCCAACTTAAGTAGACACACTGTATATTAGGTGTTGATTTGTAATCCTTTTTAAAAAATTATATTTTGTAATAATATCAAAGGGGTCCAATTTTATAACTGTTACTTGACTCTTAATGTCAATGTTAATTGTTCTACTTGTAATATCTTCAAGGGGGAATTTGTACCCTTTACTTGTGAATCCAGGATTGGGTTGTGTTCAAAAAGTTTGTTAAAATTAATTGGAGGGACCAATTGCTTGAAGATTATATTAATATAACAAATAACAAGAAAAAACAAAATTTAGGCTCAAGCAATAAAACCTAAAAAAATTAAGTAATGTAAAGTAAGTTAAATTTGATAATTGAAAGAAAAGAAATTGAGTTTTGACCGATTGTCCTCTAACTAGTAAAAAAAAAGAAAACTGTAAATCAAAAAAAGAATATCTATTGTTCTATAGAAAAAAAAGATAGAGAGGACTTATCTAAACTTGGGAAAGTATTCTTGGCTTCAGATAGACTCCAGATATGCCTTAGATAGCTTCAGCTATGCATTGATATACTCCAGATGTGCCTGTCGGAACTATCCCAGCAAATAATTTCCACGAAATGAACAAACCAAGATAAAATTTTAATAAAAATAAATTATATGCACATAGGGACTGGTCAAAAGTCAAATGGCGAAGTCCGAAAATCGTCTCAGTTAGAATTCGAACTTGAAAAAACGAGAGTCCTCTTCCGGCAATATGTTTAAACACACCGTAGTACCGCTTTATAAATTAATTCAAATCAAGATAGCGTAAGGAGCAAATTAAATTAATGTATTATTATTTCCAAAAGATCGCGACAAACATTTTCACGAAATTCCAAAATTATTTTTAATTTTAAACAAATAAGTAAACTTTAAAAAATGACTCCAATTGAGAATAAACCACAAATATAATTAATAACAGGTCAACTGACATGTTACAAATTTCACAAAGACATACTCGAAAATGCATGTCCTTACGCTAAAACTCTTTTTTGCTGTAGAAAACATTCCTTTCGATCTGGAGAAAGTCGTTATCAAGGTCTAAAGTGGTAAATAATTGTGATCTGTCTAGTTCTTCGAGGATGTCAGTAATGTTTGGGATTAGATAAGGGTCTTCAATAATTTTTTTATTTAATTGTCTATAATCTATGATTAAACTCCATGTTTTAACGTAACTAGCGACTAGTGTACTATTTACTATTCATAATTAAGAATTTTTGTTCTGTTTCCTATTAATGATTCTGCCGTATCTACTATTTTTTTTTTAATACAATCTGGTATCTTTGGTTTGTAGTAATTGCTAGAGTTCTGAACTACTTAATATAAAATCGACATACATTTTTCGACGCGCATTTCGCTAGCTATGTTAACATCATCAAGTGTATTTTGATTTGGTGTTAAATGGATCAAGCAGTTATGACTATCACTCAAATTAACTGCCTCATCATATGGTCCCTCAAACTACCCCAATTTTATTGATTTCAAAATTGATATAAATGACGAAAGGTCGAACTTTTCCTAACCAAAAATTGTTTTTCTTTATGTAAAGAGTTATGACAAGTTCGACCTTTCATTATTTATGTTAATTTACACTTTTCGCTTTAAACTAGATTAGAAAAAATTATTTTCAAATCCTAGGTGACGCCGGAACAAAATAATGTCTTCACAGAGCACAAAATAATAGATCAAGTAAAAACATTGAAAAATGGTTGAGATGATTTTTACTGTTTTCCGTTGGCAGAAAGTTGATGGCAAAGCATTTGATTTTCCTATAGATAAACCACTCGATCGCATATTTAAAAAGCTACGGCTTGTTTGTTCTGCTTGGTGATTTTGTATCCATATCATCATAAATCGATTGGACACTAGCGAACTCGATTTCTGTAACCAGATTAAGGCACAAAGGGCGACCACATTCAGTGCTCGGATTAGGGCAGTTCCCTTAATTGATTGAGGCTGGGATCTCCGTTGAATGACTTCGGTAAGCCCTGCGCGTTTTTCACTTGCTACACGCACACAGGAACTCTTGACTCATTTTTCAATCACAATAAAGACTAGTAAATTAATTGTAGGTTTCATATTTTCCTGGTATGAGGTGTTATTCTATTATCTTGATAATAAGATGTTAGTAATTCCACATAATACAGTATGAACACTATTTATCTAATATTTCTTTTTATTGGCTATATTATAGACACTTCAGAAAAATGCTCCTTGAGCTATACTTCATTTGAGCATTAAGAAATATTTTATGATAATACTTCATTTAGTATGTAAATCGTAGTACTGTACATGCGGTAAATCTTCAATATTTGTTAACTGATTTTAAATTGTTTTCGACGACTTCAGTATAAAACTTAATACATTTTTCGGATTATCGTAGTATTTTATTATATTTAGTTGTTATAGCAGAATACCTAAGAGGATTAACGCCGGTCATAGCCGTAACCGTAACAGAAATGGATAATTATATTTTAATGGCCTGGCGCCCACAAATAATTGATATTTTATTTAAATAAAATACAAGTTGGTAGGAATACAGTTATTCAGTAGTGATTCAAAAAATGAAAGTAATTTGTGAGTTATAAAATTAAAACTAAACCATTTGACACCCAATAAAAAGGGGGTTATATTGAATGTCTATAACTATTTTAGACAACATAATTCTTCAAATACTGCTGACACCGTAGTTAAAATGTCATCTAAAGCAATGGGTCATGGAAAATCTATGATATATATAGTTTTAAGGAGGAAAAATCAGGTAGTCTAACCTCACCAAAGCCAAAACCAGGCGGATCAGAATTATTAAAAGTCGACGTGGGTGATTTTTTTAAAAATGTAATACATAAACTTGTGCACTCGTTTTTTCTGAACAAGCAAATACCAAAGGAAGATAAAGTTTTACAAGCTATAACCGACGATACTGATTTACTCACAATATGCCGCAATAAAGTGTGGAAAGTATTACATGAATTAAACTTTAAATATGAAAAAATGGGCAAACACTCAATGCTAATTGATTCTGAATAAATTGTATGTTGGAGACGACAAATTATGACAAATTAAAAACATTTTCTATTTAATCCAATAAAACTCAAAATCGTACCACATCAAATGCGGAAACAGGGTAAATCGGAGAGGGTTGGTTTGTTGACATTATTGACAGAACCTGTTATAATTACTCTAGAATCAGATGACAAGTCTTCTGAAACAGAATGTGAGGAACCATCATTTATTTCCGAAAATTATTTCATATTTTCAATGTTTATGTATTTCTATGGTTTATTGATTTTGGAACTGATTAACGGAACATATTTCTGGGAATTAACTTTTTCTCTTAATAAGTAGTATGGTCAATTTTTAATTTAAAAGGTACGTCTTTTAATTCAAAATTGGTATATACAGGATTATTCGTGTATTTTCATAAATATGTAAATGTTTGTCCAATATAATTTTTTCTCTTTGACCAAATAATTCAATGCATGATTCAAAACACTTATAGT
Organism: Hermaeophaga mercurialis; assembly: GCA_951812935.1. Classification (NCBI taxonomy): domain Eukaryota; kingdom Metazoa; phylum Arthropoda; class Insecta; order Coleoptera; family Chrysomelidae; genus Hermaeophaga; species Hermaeophaga mercurialis. The sequence goes on from OX638363.1 coordinate 34,323,127, forward strand.
TAAATGATAAAGATAATGATTTGGAAGGGGTCTAGTAAAAACCAAGAATTAATTATAATAAACAATCTTTGCAGTTCTAAGAAGAAACAATGAAAGAATGAAAATACAAGACGGAGCAACACCTCTTTTGGCTCGAAACCTAAGATGGATTGAACGAAGGGAAATCATTCAGTGGCCAGTCTGACATTTTATTAGAGACTAGATTTTTGCCAAGAAGTTAATAGAGAATATTTTGAAAATTTAATATGCTGAAATAACAAGAAGCATTGTAGAAAAATAGATATGGTTTTATTATATATTATATTAATTTTACCTATTATTGGGTTTTTATTGAACTCCTCAAAATAATTAAAGTTTTTATTTAAACAATTAGTATTGTATGTCATTGAATACAGGAAATCCACAATAATTCAAAATATAAAAATATACAAGATCTATTTCCTGTTGCTTTTATTGCCTCTTTAACTGCGTATATGACGAAATTATGCAATCAAAAGATATGTGAAACATATTTTTTACTCTCATAGGATATTTAAAATTTTCACTTCTGTTTATAGGATATTTAAAATTTGTACTTCCGTTTTTGTAACGATTTTTATTTGTCACTATAGCTGGTAAAGATCTTTGACTGTTTCTTTCATTTTGTGTTCTTGGTTTCTGTAATTCCACTATAATTTGCTACTGTAAGTTTGCAAATATCTCGCTATCTCTTCCAGAATTTTAATCGATTTCTCTTTTTCTGTTTTAATTAGTAGTCGAGATTATTGAGGTCTTTTGATTTTCTTTTCGCCCTTCTTTTAGTGAGTAATTTGCAGATATTTTGGTTATATCTGATTGTTTTATGTATACAACATCTTTTTTTTTGTAATTGGAATTAATGCTGTTAACTGTTGTTTTGTTTATTTTTTTTTATTTCTGGTGACCTTGCATTTGCATTACGTCCAGTTTTTTATATTATATTTTCTTATTAGCCTAACAGGTTTTATTTTAATATACTTGAATCTCTGTGGTGTTAAAGCCTACGCTGCTTACTGCATAATATAGTATTATGTATATAGTTTGCAGGATCTGTTATTTCACATTTAGTCATTTTACACTCAATTCGTAGCCTTAGATTCCGATTTCAGGAAAGGTAGTTTTTTTTGGATCTAGTATAGTACCTTTTATTTTTTAGCTCCTAGTTAACAATGATTTTATACAATTCTTGTCATCCTCAGATTGTTGTAGTCACTATCCGAAATAAATTAATTCTCTATTGATTTCACAAATAGATTGATGTCGTCGTCCTATAAGTTCTGTGTTGGAATATATTCTATTAAATTTAAAATTTATACGGATAATAACATTTAAAATCTCTTACCAACGTGAAATTAGAGTTAGGTACTATTTTTAATAAACTATAAATATCAGAAATGAAACCGATGCAAAATAAATTACTAAATCGATTGATACATGCCTCCGCAATTTCGATTCGATTCCCTGTTAAATTGTTTATCCCGGGGATAGAAAAGCTGCCGGATGACGCTTCTGGCTGGATATTAGTGAGCTTAAATATATCAAGATGGCAAGTGTCGCATTGCCGCTTTGCCACCTGATGCCCTTATTAAACGCCAAACGCGCCCCATTTTATCAAAACCACCCAATGAACCGACCTTAAAACACTCGGTTAATGTTGGCAAACGTCCGCCACCTTTTATCGTTATAATACGGCAGGTTTTCAATTTTATGTTTTTAGAAATCAAACAAGCTCTTTGTGATCATAGTTATTTACAATGAAATATCGGATTGAGATATTTTTTACCTAATTTTCAAAAAAAATTATTCTTTTGGATTTCATGCGAATTTTCAATTGGTGTAAATAAGCCAGAAGACAAGAAGAAATAGTTAATTACTAAGACTCCGAATCTAGTAGAAGTCTTTTACCTTACAAATCGCTCCAAGCCTCTTGTTCTCTGATCAAATTCATCAATTTGAGTGAAACTGACATTGTTATGTTGTACAAATGGTAAGAGATATAGGTGTTTTTGCAACAGGATAAAAAACGTATCAAAATATTTGTTTTTAAGATATTTATGTGAATTCATAACTAAGTGAAACAAAAAAATACGAGGACAGTTCAATAAAAACACGTTTGGAGCTGTAATGTATTCAGAGTGATCAACTTATAATCCGAAGTTTGATATCTCCGTTATCTTGAGAAATAGGAAAGAATGTTTTATTTAAACGTTATAGATAGAGTCAAGCTTCACATTTTAAAATTATTTCGTAATATACAGAGTCATATGGTCACAGCATATCAAAGTTTTGTTTTTTTAATCGAATACCCTGTATATTATTTTGAATTTCAATTTCGCTATTTATTCCTTTCCGAGAATATAGGGTTTTACTAGATTCTACAAGTTATTTTTAAAGATATGGTCACTTTTGTGTGAAAATCTTAATGAAATTGTCACCATGTATTATTTAAAATCAACAATTAATACTTAATCTCTTAAGTCCAAAAGAATTTATTAGTAGTCTAGTTCAGTTGCAACTCATAACGATTATGATAGCTTTCATTTTGTATACATGGTGACCCAAAACTAACGCTCATGATTTTCTCAGTTATTTTAAATAGAACACCCTGTATTTATTTTTTTGTTAAGCATTTCATATACCTAAATGTTACGTTTATTTAGTTATTTGGTGTGGCGAATGATGAATTTTTCTAATGAGGAATTAGTTGATATGATCTGGATTCTAGGTGAATGTAATAAAAATAGCTTGCTAGCAGTAAGGGTATATCATGAAAGATTTCCAGAGTGCCGATTACCTGAAAAACGAAGTTTTGAGAAAATAATGGATCGATTTAATCATACAGGTACTATAGCGTATGAAAAAGGGAAGAAACGAATTACCTTGGAAAATGAGCTGAATGTATTGTTAGCAGTAACGGATAATTCACAAACAAGCATACGAAAATATTCCAGGAAACAAGAAATATCTTATGGGACTATACAAAAAATACTGTCAAGCAACAAGATGCACCCTGTATATTACGAAATAATTTTAAAATGTAAAGCTGTAACATTTATTTAAAATATTGTTTCTTTCCTATTTCTCAAGATAACGGAGATATCAAACTTCGGAGTATAAGGTGATCATCCTGTAAATTGTTTATTCAATGAATTTAAAAAAGTCTTTATTAACATTAAGGCTTAAGTGACATCTGGTAAACTGAAAATTGAAGAATTAAATGTCTGATGTGGTAGACAGAACACCACCAAATCAATAAATTTCCTAATAAAATTGTAATTGATTGTGATTAGTTCGATTATTGAAGAAAGCAAATACAATTTATAAATATTTTTATATATAATACATAATACTATGTAAAATGAGTAGAATATTTTTCAAATTTTTTATTCTTTTGAGTAAAGCTATGCTTATTAAAAGAAAAAAATTTCTTGATTTCTAATTAATTTGATTTTTCTTTTTCAGATGTCAAGCAGGAACAGGAAGATGTATAGTTGACAAAGCACACCGAAATCAATGCCAAGCTTGCAGACTCAAAAAATGTCTTGGAATGGGAATGAACAAAGATGGTAATTTTAAAAATATTTATTTATTTTTGTCCGAGCAGACTTCTAATGATTCTAAATATATTGATATATGTACCAAAAAAATATAGACCGAACATTTATGAAAGTAAAGTAAATTGGTTATAGGACATTATACTAACAGCAGATGAGATTTATACTAATTAAATATATTTATAATTTGACCTAAAAGCGCATTGCGAAAAACATTTATAGAAACTGTACAATCTAAATCGAGTTTATCGACTAATCGATACATGGAGTTTCATGGGAGTGTTACTAATTAAACATAATAAATAATAAATATATTATTTATTGATCCATGTAGACATTACGTTAATGTATAGAATAGCTCGAGTTAAAAGTTGTAAAAGTAATAAGTAAAGTTACAGAGTCTTTACAACCTATTAAACAAATACATATGCAATTAATAAAAACATAACAAAAATATAATACAAACAAGCAAGTACTAGCAACCTAAAAACTTATCTATACTGTGGATAGATAAATTGAGCTCTCATTAGTTTTGAACGTGAATATATTCATATTTCTTATTTGTTCAGGTAAGTGGCTAAAAAATTTGATTCCTTGATAGGTAGGACATGATTTAAATTTTGTAGTTTTATGGCTGAAAATATAAGACAAATTTGTGTTTCTTGTGGAATAGTTATGATAATCCTACAATTTGTCAAAGGTTTCGCTATAATTTTAATCTTTGGCAAAATATTTTAAATACCAATAAAGTAATTTCTTGACGTTCTCAAAAAATCTATTGTCAAAATCCAAAATTACAGAGTGATCATAAACAAATAATGAATTACATTGAAACTATTACAGCGTAGTTCAATTCAATACGAACAATACATAAATCTATGAACAAATTTAATCTTAACATTATCTATTACCATCTTAATCCCTTCATTGGTTGCGCTTTTGATAAGTTTACAGTTCAAATAGTCATCTACATAATGTTGTTTATGCGTAATTTTATTAATATCGGTATATTTTAATAAACATTCAAATCATTTCTATTCTTTACAAATTGTGATATGGAAGGGGAAAATATTGACCCAAAAATTATTACGTTCATTTCGTAAATGTCTGGTTTTCTGTCCCATTCCTCTAAATATATATATTTGGCATTTTCTATCTTCTTTCCGAATTACGACTTGGTGGAACATCTCTCTCATATCCCCACAAAATACATATTTTGCTTTCGAAATTTCCATAACAAAGCTACAAGTAATGGATAGAAATCAGGTCTTTTTAATAAAAAATAATTGAGACCAATTCCATTCATTTTTAAACAGTTTATATTCTTCACCGCAAAATGAGAGAGAGACCATGCCTTATCGTTGTTTTCAACTACTTTTTCTTTAGAAATGATCCGAGCTAAGCCCTTGTGAACATATTCTTCGACCTTCTTGCAATATTCTTTTTCAAATTCACTGTCTTTTATCCATTTTTCTTTCCATTCACATTAGCCTATTAAACGCGGATACTCTTATTATCCGGCAATATTGATTTATCATATTTCCAATGATGTCCTATCTGAAATCTCTTTCCTACCCTTTCAATCATTCTCCCAAATATTTCTAGAGATCCTTCATCTTTTCTTGAAAATTTTTTCCCTTCATGTAAATCTATATTCTCAATCTGCATATTTTTCTTAATTGGTATTATTAGAGTCGTTGTCATATTGACAAAGATTTATATTAACATTAAATTTTACTATTTTTGATCATTTATTAAGTGTACAATATCTTGCCCAATTAATAATTTTGGGAAGGAGTCTTGAATCACATCTGAAAATGAACGGTCAATATAATTATATTTGCTGCAAATGTAATGAATATTAAAATATTGTTAAGGTTAACTCAGATTTTTCATAGTCCTCGCATGAATAGTAAATTTTTGTCGTTCACTTATTTCACTAATATTCATAGTTACCATTTGGGAGTGTTCTTTATTATATGTCACCTGGTTAGTCAACTGCAGACATACTGGCAATGTCGAACCATCTAATTCTATTAACCTGAATAATTTATTATCTATCAATTAAATAGTTGACCCCTCATCTAGCACTGCGGATACTTCTGTATATTTTCTTGATCCAAATAATATTACCTTGATGACTTTTAAAAGAGTCGAAATATTTACATTATAACCAGAAGAATGAGCAATAACTGTAGAACAAGTTGGGCTTTCTTGTATTTAAAGATTCTTGCATTTTTCTTCCGAATTCGTATTCTCTATATTTTCTCTTTCTTCACGTACAAGTCAATTTGTTTTGCTCTAGATTGGCCTACGTTAGCACGTATTGATTGATATAGAGAAATAAATAACGGAAACAATGTTTAAGACTACTGAGCTACAGATATATATTCTTAACCACCTCTCTTGCACAACTTTTTGAACAACGTTGGAGATGATTTAAATTTTCCGCATTTGAAAACTTTTTATCTTTTGTCAAACGCTCACATTTATTTAACCAAAATGCAAATTAAAAATTATCCCCTGTGAATTCTGGCAAAGGTGATGTATTTTGTCTGAGAGCAATCTTTTCTTTAACTCAAATACGTCGGGCTAAATATTCTTGTTTATCTTTACAAGTCCTTTTTTTAATAAAATACCATCCATGTATATCATAGCATTTTTAAATTACTTAAAATATTATTTTTTATTTTTTGTTAACAAATGTTTTAGGATTTTCATTAAAAAATAATTAAATACAAAAGGTAATTACTTTTGTGTATACATTTACTTTTTTTAATTTAATTTTGATTTTTTAGTCTAATAAATAATATCATAATAATATATACTATTTTGAAATCCAAGAAAACTCGAAATCTTGCCACAAAATGTTTAATAAACTAGTTTCGACTTAACACGGTCATCGTCAGGTCTAAGAGTGAAAAAATAGTATATATACTATATATACAATATGATTAATTTTGTTATTTTAATTTAATTAAAGGTCTTCAAAAATACAGATTTTAAAATGATCGTATCTTCAAAACTATTAATTACCGAACACAAGTATGGTATATTTTTGGAATCGTCTTTAAATTTGCAATAAAAAAATATATACCGGATGTGCCATTTAAAAAAATTGTCGATGACATCGTTACTCACAAAAAGTTTACCCTGTATATTTAATTGTTATGTAAAAATACATTAATTTAAAATCAAAAACCGACCTATCTCAGGATTTTTCCTCAAAATTGTTTGTTTAGCTTAAAATGAATTTATTCCATACTTTATGTACACACTGTATTTATAGCCATGAATTAGATTTGAAGAAAATTACTTTCTGTTTATTATTATCTTTGTTGTTTGGTGGCATATGATAAACAGGTGATTTTATCAGTATTGTACGTTACATGGAAACAAATTATTAACAAGCCTCATCCGATCTGTTTGAAAATGTTTAATATTTAGTAGGTCTACTTTTTTGGCTGCATTGCAAAAAGGACATCAAAATACGAATATGAGCAAAGACAATCTCTTAGACATTGTGGATAATTTATTCATCATTATTATTTTGGTATATTCCTTTGTCAGAGAGGCGCGTTATATTAACAGTGAAAATTCATTAGGCACGCTATATATTTAAATACTAAAAACGTATCTTAAATGGTTAAAAAATACTTTTTCTGCGGGGTGCCAATTTGTGTGAAAAATAACCCCTTTATCCCGGGAGTGCGCTAAAAGGAACGACACGTGCGTTAATCCGCAAGGCAGGCAAAACGTATGTAAAATAATTGCAAATTTGGTTTGAATAATGGTTGTCGCAGCATCACATATTTTTATATTCTGGTGGTAAAGAGATACACATAAAGGGAAAGTTGATTGGAACGATTTTCCGTTTCCGCTCGAGGAAAAACCTGTTAGCCTTTTTTGCCCTTCGTTATTCTACGCATAAGCACGTTTGCAGGCGCATAAGCCTGTGAATATTTGTTAAATTAATAAAACCATTTAAGGATCGGTCTATGGAACATCTTAAAAGAGTCTCTAAAATTATACTTCTCATAAATATATATAAATTTAGGGCCTTCTAGGGGAATAAAAAACTATTACGTATTCCAAATTATAACAAAATTTACTAGAAATCTTAATGTCAATGCTAATTTTTCCTTTACAGATATGGATTCCCTAAATTTAGAGTTGGTTTCCAATTTCAAGTTAATGAAAATTTTTTGAAAGGACCAATAATTTCATTTAGACCTAAAAGTCAAGAATCTTTTAACCAGTAACGTTTTTCTTTTTCTTTTCTTCCGATTAAGCAAATGCAGCAAAATGATGCAAATAACACAAATTGCTAATTTAAGTAGGATATAGGTTAGTTATTCTTAATTCATTCTTAACAAATGGCCAAACCAATAGTGTTAAAAATACAACCGTACATTGAAAAGCAAAAATCTATGTCGGCCATATTTTTTACAGGGGTTGTCAATCACGTATTACTTTTCAAAATTATGGATTCTCATTTGAGATTTTTTTGTGACTTTCGCAAAAATGGGTGTAGTTTTTTTGTCGTAAAATCCAACAAGTCAATTCTTTTTGTGTTTTGCATGGGAATTTTTGTCAATTAACGGAAATCGTACGGCGTATTATCAATATCAACCAATTGATAAAGTTCTGAGGTATATTAGGCAACAATTGTACACTGAGCCACTAACAGCAATGAACTGGGCACAAAACTAGTATTACTCCCCGTATACAATATTGTCACGCACGGCCCTAGATCATGCTCAATAAATATATGAAAATTATATAAAAAGAGATCTTACAAGGGATGCTCTTGAGGGGACTCATGGTCGTATGTAGATACTAGGTAAATTTTCCCGTGACGAATTAGTCAACGACACGAGGACCGCTTGTCTCCATCATGCGAGACTACTGGTTTTTATATTGCACCACTGAATATCTTTAATGCCTTGCCTTGTTAATAAAATAATTTATGCAGCTTAATGAAACATTACCTTTGTTGTATTAAGTATTACTTCGGTATTAAAATGTTTTCGCATTGTCTAACAGAAGCCAGTTTGTACGCGGATCAATCAATATGTATTTTTCACAGATCAATTTGTTTTACTATTGGACATATACGTATTCTGATAGCTTCCCGTAATCTTTATTGTTTCAATTAGTTTAATATATATTCCAAAATATGTTAACAATAAAACATAAAAATTGTTGACTATTTAGGACAATGTAGAAATAGTTGCACTTTAATTTGGACATTATTGATCGATTGACAACCTAAGAGAAATCGATTACCAATACCTTAAATTACTTAATAGTCCAACAGAACGGGGCTCCTTAACATTTTGAGTTTCTTTGGTATAGTGATTCCTCAGTACTTAAATGAAATATTTCCTCGACATTGGATTGGAGAAAGGGAATTGATAAAATGGCGGCATGATCTCTAAATTTATCCCCTTTAGATTACTTTTTGTGGTAATACTTAAAAAGTAAAATAAGCAAGAAAAGCCATATACTACTTATCTACTAATAATATTATTGCTCTACCACCATGTAAATGTTTACTGGGTTATGCTGAGATAAATTAAATATTTGCTTATACTTTTGTCTGTTATATTGTCACATACGAAAAGGGCCTCAGATTTAGATAGTTGACTCGTTCAATAGTTCACGGACTTGTTTATATTTAGTAATAATTTCGTATAGTATACATTGTCTTATATTCTTAAAAGAGCATTATACTTTCTGTACGTAAATTGACTTTTCAAGAACATAAATATTATTTAATATAAATACGAGACGATTACATTGGGTTCAGCGTATCCAGTGGTCCCAGACTAGGGACGATAGTCCAGTCGTCCCCGTTTGGAGATTCAAGCGGTCCCCCGACCGTGGGGGAAAGTTTACCTAGTGCCCAAGCGACATAAGCGCCCCTCAAGAGCATCATCCCCTTGGTAAGAAATGATTATATTACTTTAAATATTTATTAATGATTGTTGAGCACTTTTTTTTATTTAGCTTTATTAAAGTGTAATTGTTATTGAACTTGTCCTCTAAATTTGCATGACAATATTTAATACGTGATATTTTCATTTCAAAACCAGCCTGTCGAAATTTAAGAAAAACCATGTCAAATTTTATATCAAGGAGGACATTTTTCTAACTGTCATACGTCGTTCTCCACCCCTCCATCACGTTAACCAATATAATTTAAATAGGGAAAGAACTAAGTAAAATACAGCATTGAAAAGGTAATTCACCAATATGATTTTTATTCGCTCTACTTTTGATTTTAGCGCCTTCTTGTGGGAATAAAAACTGTTACATATTCCAAAGTACGACACTCATGTATTATTATATTATCATACTTTTAAATGGAAACTTTAAATGATGATATTTTTAATTCTAGCACCGTAAACTGGGTTGAAATTTTTTCTACGTGTTAAGAATGCTCTCAGGAATAGATAAATACATTTTGAAGATGATCATAAGAAATATTTTTCTTGGGATCATCCGTAAATTGTTTTCTTTGAGTATCCTAAACCCAAAATTTTGATCAAATGACTCTTAATGAGGGCAAGAATAGTATTGAGAGGTAAATAATATAGTTGAGAAGACGTGGATTACATACTCTAGGAATTTATGGAACAGTTGTTTTCCTTTCATCCATATCTTCATATTGCGGTCGAGTTTCTTAGAAGTACTTATTGATTTATCATTTTGGTACAAAGAAAGTACCAAAAGAAAGGTGTTCCCAAATAACACTATAAGAGCTCTATGATGCCCTGCATTGATATTGGAGATCGGTCTGTTATTGCCAAAAGAAATTATATTAACTGGTACGCATGAGATTTTATAAAATTGGCTTTTTGGGTCTATTTGTAGACTTTTGTCGTAGTCCGTAAAGAAGTTGTACTTTTGACTAATTTCTTGTTAAGAGGATTTTCTCTTTAACAAGAAACCCCGTAAAGTTTTAGGCATCATATAAATTCTTCTCTCACTTGTACTCGTAATTGGGTCCTTTGAACGAATGACATAGTCTGCTTGCATTAATATATTTCTTCGATTTTCCTCTTATCTGTTTTTACGATCATGATCACCATATGTTTCCCTTATTTGCTGATAGAATTTTATAAACTCTTTAGAAACATAATTAAATATATTTTCTTCCTTTTTATATATGATTTTTCCCATTCTCTATTCTGAATACATATTGTTTTATTCGCGTATTGTTAAACTTCGATGTATAGACGAAGTTTGCTTAATTGTCGAAATTGTCATACGATTTTCGGTAAAATTCAAAAGCAATCAGCGTAGTCGAATCAAAGCGACGTAGGTAAGAGAATTTCGTGCAACCCCCAAACCAAATGACATTAGAGCCGCGAGCGTTATGTACATTCTACGCTTAGTCTGTAATTCTCGTATAAACGAAGCCAATCACAAAGAGACAGACGAACTCGGAAACTTACAATTCTGCCGGCGTTTTC